>JAMKFB010000053.1:37636-103027 GCA_036247105.1 Cirrhinus mrigala
CACGTACATCTCGGAGACATCTATTTGACGTCTGCATTTTACATCTGAAGACATATGCAAGACGTGGTTTTGCTCATCTGCATACGTCTATTGGACGTTTTCCTATCAGATGTCAAATAGACTGTCTATTAGATGTCTTTAAGATGTTTGTGATTTAGAATGTATGTAAAACTGACATCTTACAGACGTTGCAGACGTTTTTACATTAGCAGATGCTTTCAAGATCAAGAGATCTTTAACAGACATCTTGCAGACGTACGTGTGCTATCTGGGTTAAGTATTAAAAGTAAAACACATATTCAAAACCTGAAAATACTTCACTCTCAATAATACGTTACTGAGGTCAATATGACCCAATAATCATGTGTAGTCATGTCATAGTGGACATCAGTAAACATTATCATCATCAAAAAAAAAAAAAAAAAGTCACAGAGATTCAAATAAAAACAAGAGCATAAGATGTCTTCAACCTAGAGTATTTTGTGTATTGTTAAAGGGTCACTCTTGGGGGAGTGATTAGGTTTCTCATTGTATGGTTTATCTTCATTGTCCTTGCTTGAATCGTACTGGAATTTTTATTCTATGTTTAAATTTGGTTTACTCAACTTGATAATAGTCACTTAACATATTCTTTTCTGTCATAGATTAATTATTACCTATGTATTTTAACATTTCCATTGTTTTTTACTACTGCATTAATATAACTACTTCATGTTCAAAATAATAAATCTCTTATCAGTACCAATAACTCTTAAGAACATTTCTAGTTTAACAAACTATGCTCCAAGTTTCAAAACACACTAATCCTATTTGATCGTCTCTTATTTATTTTTGTATTTTTCCTTAAATTTGCTTAAAATTCATTTAGGTTATACACATTAAGGTCTTGTGTTATAAGCTCTTTGAGTTCTAGGTTAATTGTTTTCCTCGATTTGTTTTGTTCTTCATTTTAGATCCTTTCTTATTCCTTGTCCTCAACAGATCTGGAGCTCTTTTTTATAGTTTTTTATACCAAACTGACATCACATTTTCCTTTGAATTTGCTCAACTATAATGTCCAATAAAATTATCTGTTAATTTAGAATTTTTCAGAAATCCCAGATATTCATCTGAGCAATGTGGCCTTGTATAATTTCTTAAATGACAAAAGTTTTCATTAAATTTAGCATATTTTAGACAGCTTATCACTGTCACGCTGGGGTGAAGGATGGAGACCAGAGAGGGAAGTAAAACGGAATGGAGGGATGTTTATTAACAGAGAGATGCAAAGTAAACATAAAACAGTAGCAGCAGTGCAGATTGATGTGACTTTCCTGTAAGTAGAGTTCATAGGCTTCAAATAAGGTTGTTGATGGCTAGATGGAGCACACACCGGCGGTTCTGAGCAGGAAGCGGTCTGGAGCTAGCATTCGGGGTAGTGAACTGTAGACCAGACAAACGCTGAATGACTGAGCAGGTCTATTTAAAGGGTGTTGGTAACGAGTGTCAGGTGAAACCAATCAGAACTCCGGTGAGGCAGAACGAATGGGTGGCGCTGTAGGTGACGTAGCTGATAGAGGTGGCTGTGGTGAATGCCTGACAATCACTTTGTTTAAAATGAGATCTGCAGCACAGCAATCAATTTCTTGTAGGAAAAGTTGTCATTGGTACCCTTCATTATTTTGTGCTTTTTCCTATAATTCATCACCTTTACAAATTTCCTTATCATTTTGGATATTATAGTCAATGTTTCTACAATATTGGTATATGTTGCTCGTTGACTTGTGGTGTCATTCAAAGGCTGACGAGTTAATTGAGGGAAAATTGGGTAGGCGTAGTCCATTGATTTGTATCATTAGGTGGACTAGGCATGTGATGGTATTGGTCTATGCTGTTATGTTCATTCTTTTCACTTGTGAGAGTCTCTTCACTCTTGACACAGTTCCTTATTGATCTTTTACAGGAGTTTTTAGTAATGTGCTTTTCTTCATTATTCATTCTCAGATATATTTAGTCACCTTAGTCACCTTTTCCTTAGTCTGCTGCCTTCTTGTTTTTGCTTAGGTAGCATCATTGCAGTGATTAACTGAATTATTTGCTCAGCATTCTGGATTAGAGCTCCATCACTTTTTGAAGTCTCTTTGTGTCCATTTACTCTCTGCTTCAATTTATCTTTTTCTCTTTTTTTCTTTTATTTTCATTTTTTTCCTAACTCATTGGCCCACATCTTCTCATGTGAAGAGTTTGGTCATCCTGTTAGCCGTTTATCATTCGTTCCATCTTCATCAGCGACTGGTTGCCATGGTCTTCCCTGTTGGCATGGTATGGTCCTCATTCTATAGTTGGTTGGTATTAGTTTTAAAAACTAGAGGTGTGGTCTCAATGCCATTCTGCAAGCATTTTGCTGACCATATGAATGATTCTCCTCTGAGATCTTAACACACATCCTCACTGGTTCTTATTGTTGGAGCCAACCTTCCTGGAATTAAGCGCTGTCCTCTGTGTAGTGTTTCTTCTTGTGCAGAGTATATTATAGACTGCGTACACGGAGAGGTATAACTCTGAAACACATTTATTTTACAGAACACCAGCAGCTCACACTGCTAACCATCTTGTGCATCTCAGTCTCACTCTTTTGACCCGGTAGAACCAGCATTCAAACCAAGGTGGCCCTCTAGTGGAGTCAATATGCAATTACATCATCAGTACATATAACACTGCACCATACTCTGTAAATGAGACTTTAACTGTTTTGTTAGTGGCAACATGAATTTCATCATTCACTGTCCTTCTCGATGTCACCTGTGGAGATTGTACAGTATGTGGGCTCAATGCTCTCCTGGCCTTTTTTCCCCCAGTGTTTACATGCTTTTATTACCAGTGAGGTTTAATTCCATCTCATTTTCTGTCTTATACAAATTGGCTTTTTATCATATGATTTACATTGTCTCCTCAAGTTATTCTTCACAACTGGTTAATTTGACTCCATTATTTCTTTATTATCAGTATGGCATCTGGAAAGCATTCAACCCACTTTTGCTCAAGTTAAAAGTTTTAAACCAACATTTTACAAGTACTGCTCACTGCAGAGCCGAATGGCCTCCAGCTCCCCCTCTCTGGAGGTCCAGCTCCACCTCTGGGTGGAGGTTAGGGTTAGGATAGGGTAAGGGGTAGGGTTAGGGTGTGGTTAGGTGTCTATCTCCACCTATTACCTCCAGCGAGGGGGAGCTGGAGCTCCAGATCCTCCCATCTGGCTCTGCAGCGAGCACCCTCTCACATTTTATACTTTTGACAAGCATCAGCTTCATCTTGATATGCTGAAAAGAAAGTTTGATTAAGCTTGTTTGATCTGCTTTCCATGCTATTACGCTGCACACGTGTGGCACTTTTTCTTTCTGCAACAATAATGACCCAAATTCATCCATAGTTGTTATTTTTATTGGGCATTATCTGCCCTGTGGGCCCACATATTAAAGTCCAGATATTATTAAAATGTAGAAAACAGCTGTTTTGGCAAATAAATGATTTGCCTTAGTATCTCTTCAGACACTTTCTTTCACTCCATTCACACACTGGCCATCATTCACACACATTCATACTCTTCTGGCCATCATGTTCTTGCGTACTGCTCTAAAATGGGAACATACAGTTTTAACAGTAGAATTCCACACATCTTTGTTGTTGTTAACAGCTGTAGAAACACAGGCACTGTTTCACTCCCCAATCACTTGTTTAAATGTTTTTTCCACAAGCTCTAATTACTTAACATTTTAGAATATTGGGCCTAGGCATGGTGCAACTGAGATAGCCAAATGTAATTTCTCAAATGCCTTTATTCTTTGTGCTCTTCAAATATTGTTAATTTCTTTTAGTTGTTACTTATGAGCTAAAGTAAGTAAGAGATCTCTGCATATGTCTTGGATCCATGGCCGATAACATTTATATCTCATTACCCCAGTGATGACAACATGTTAGATTTAATTTCTTTAGTCTTTTATAAATATATTTTCCTTATCATAATTTAGTTTAACCTAACCCTAGAAAATTACTATCAAACAGATGGAGTGACCAGTAGTGCTGTTTTATAACTATATTTTTCTTAGATCATCTTCGTCTTTTTAATTCTTCTTTGTCAGAGAATAATTCAGTTGGGTTTCCTCTGAATAATGTTTTAAATGTAACTTGAATAATGTTAAAATCTAACACTATACCAAATCCAGCCTTAGTTAAACTATTTTTTGTGAGTTGAGCACTCACTTCGTTTATCAATGAAGTTCGGCTGGACAGGTGCTTACTAGAAGAGCAGACAGATAATGTTAGTTTAGCAGAGAAAGATCTGCTGTAAGGCCAGTGAATATTCAAGATATACTAAATTATATAATAATTAACAAATTTGGAAAGTTCTCTAGAGTGATCATTGGATATCTCGCACCTGTGCCCTCAGAGGAAGGGATGGAAGTTCTTCTGTTTTATTTATTTTACAAGAAGTTTGGTGCATAAAATAAGCCTCTAAGATGAACAATAGACTATTAACGAAATATTGTGTAGGACAGAACTATTTCTCCTGCTCATCGGAACACACGCAAATGCTGTAAGACAGAACCAATCGATCACAGATAGCGTTCGCTGCTGACGCTTCATTCAACATTGATAATAATCAGAAATGATGTTTCTTCCTCTTCTTCTTATGGCCTTATAAAGCATTATTTTAAAAAAATGTTTCTTGAGTGGCAAAGTATATTAGAATGATTTCTGAAGGATCATGTGACACTCAAGACTGGAGTAATGATGTTAAAAAAAATTCAGCTTTGATCACAGATGCTTTTTAAATTACATTTTTCAAAATATATTACAAAAGAAAATAGTTATTTTAATTGTTCATTTTCCCAATCTTGCTGTTTTTACTGTTTTTTTTTTTTTTTTTGTTCAAATAAGTGCAGCCTTTGTTAGCATGGTTAAAGACACATTACAAAATCGTACTGACCTCAAACTTTTGAACAGTATAGTGTACGTGAAAACTTAATTTTAATTAGGCTAGTTTGTGTAAGTAAATTTATTTAAACTGGTTGTTAAAAGTTAAAAGTAAAAATTGGTTGTTATATCCTGTAATTGCTGTCTGTAAGAAACAATTTGTGCTACAAAGTTAGGCCTTTAGGGGTACAACAGACTGGCAGCTTTTTACACAAAAAAAGAAAGAAAAAAAAGAACACAGTTTGCAACAGTAACCACAGTATTTGTAGTAAAACTGCAGTAACAACACATTTACCATGGTTAACACTCTCTCTTTTGGCTTGCATCCTTTTACCATGGTTAACACTACAGGAACATTATTTCAACCATAATTTGTAGCAAAAACCATGGTAATAAAAAATTAATAATACTAATACTAATAATACTACTACTACTAATTATTATTATTATTATTATTATTATTATACATTTTAGTACTTATGTAACCTTTGTACCTTATCTACCCTTAATGTGTGTGTACTTGTATGGTACTAGTATGCTCCCTGGCTTTTAGGGGTAAAGAAAGGTGCACCTTTGAGATTACTGCCCAGTAAAATCTAAAATACAACATTTTATTTCTCACAGTGTTATCAAAAAAAAAAAAAAAAGAAAAAAAAAATGCTTATGAAATGTTTAAAACACATGACTTTCAAATATAATGTTAAGTAAGTATAATTACTGATTTTATTCTTTAAACAATTTAAAAGATCAGTTTAGTTTAGAGGTATTGGTATCGGTATTGATATCGACGATACTTGGCTTGAAAATATCGTTATCGGATCGAAAATAAAATACGAGTTATCGCCCATCCCTAGTCTCTCCTTCTTCTTGCTGCTGTGTCTTTGCTTTTTCTTCTCTTGTTGCTTCCATTCTTTGAGGCACTGTTCCAGAAATCTTCTGAAATTTGAAACACTCGAGAACTTTTATTAATTTTAATTCCAATTGTGTTAACACACTCTGCTCTTTTATGTTCAACCATGTTTGTTTAAGGCTAAAAATCACACTGCTTGACAAAAGCATTTCCCCCATTCTATTTTTAGTAAAGCAGTTCTTCGTTGCAGCAAAAGAGCAATTTACTACCTATGCTTATTTAAGCATACTACAAATAAAATTTCCTATATATTATAATCTTTCTATTATAATGTCATACTTCCATCATAATGTTTTCCTATATTCCACATGCAGGATGCAAAATAATCTTGTAATCGTAAATGCAAATTTTCCCATCCAACCTTTTACTCTAGCTGAATCATGCAGTCTCATTTACTAAGATACTGTTGAATAAAGTTTATTCATTTTGGTCACTCAATCCTGCTTTTAATCAACACATTGCACAGGTTATTTTCAGTTAATAAAATTTTAAATCTCTGCAGTGGATTAATTTTCCATATTGTCTTTCAGGGATAATGAGATACAACTTCAGATATAAGATATATTTTATGCACGTACATATATATTATTTATTTATATTATGTAATTAAATGTATAATATGTTATTATATCATTATTTTTTATTTGTATATCACAGATAAAATTTAGACATTGATCATTACTATTTATATATTAATTAATTAATCTTATCTAGTTATTTATTTATCTAACTATTTATTTTTCACATCCACTTATTAGTTTTTAACATAAGTAAATCAGTGAAGAGTCATATACCACCGCTCTGTTGACAGAAAGTCTATTTATATGCTCAAGCTGCCTCGGCTACTAGATCATGTACACAAGTGCGCACACACAAAACAACATAAATCTTTCTTTTCTCTGACTCCTTGGAGTTATCTATCAACTCCTGTCAATCTTCTGTTTCAATTTTCTAAACCTTCTTTCTAAACACACATTGTAAAAACCATTACAGGATTTTGCTAAACTAAAACTACTGTACCATCTTTCAGGCTTTTTACTAAAAAAAGTAGTGCTGCACTGCAACTATATCGACTTTGTTCTACCCTTCAAGGCCCCAAATGCATCTAACAAAGACCGCTGCATGAAGCATTGAATGACAGCCTAGTTTATTCTGGATTCAAAAACCCCTTTCTTTTTTCTTTTTGGTCCTTAATTTTGGAAGAGCTTTTAAAGAGTTTTCTTACCACAACAGGCAACTCTGGAGAACAACACACTAACTTTACAAGCAAAACTGCTTACCCTTTTATTGTGGTCATTTGAGTTATTGTCCAGAGAGCCTGTTGCAGCTTTTGCCCTGTCTCTGTCTTGCCGGGGTCGCCAATTATGTCGTAGAATTTTCCTTGCTCAAAATAAGCCAGAATAGAAGTCAGATAGACCTTTATTCACAAGTTAACCAAAGGCAGAGTAATGTTCGAACACCACTCCAGAGTTTCGTCTCAAGCACACATATGTACATCCTGAAGCATTCCATATATGCACTGTTGTATTTTTGGACAAGGTATTTTTTACCATATATGAATTCTTGAATGTTGATCAATAGCTGTCATGTATTTCTAGCTCCTGAACAGGTTCGTTCCAGGCATGAGGGTTTTTCAAGCTTTAAATAGTTCTCTTTGCTCAAAGCTCACTGCACAGAGTTAATTCACATAGTCAGATGATAATAGTGGAATAATATCCTCTTATGCATAGGCATAATTTTATGTTTTATATTGATTCAAGATTAATGAAAATCTTCTACAAGGATGGGTGAAGGGACAGATGAACAAATGGTCTTTCTTCCAGATCTTCCTGTCAGATTAGAAAGTTTATTGTTTTGTTGCATGGCATGTGTTGTGAGAACTCCTTGAGTTTTAGCTTCACGAGGAGATTGCAGATAGGAGTTTCACTTATCCAAAAATGTTCTGAGGGCAGAAAGGAAAATGATTGGTTCACAGATTCACCCAATGAAATTACGGCAGAGGCGGGGCCTAGGGCTTTTTGAAATGTGGAGGGAAAAGTTCGCAGACTTAGCACAGATACTTTGGAGACTTCGTGGGATTGATTGCTGTTGTAAGGTAGGTGAATTTAGGGTATATTCTGTTACTGTTCAGAGATAAACTCCCCTAAAAACATTTACTAAGATTTTCCTGCTGTCTGTGGAGTTGACGTATACGTCAACAGAGCTCGTCGAAATCGTCACAACGTTTAATCGATAAAAATTGTACATCTCCCGCCCTAGAGCTGATCTCAGAGCAGGATCACTGTATAGACTCTAATCGCTGTTTTAATTTTAGTGCTTTACACGCTACTCTCACAGCTGGAGTGCTCAGGTTCATATCGCTGTTGTTTTTAGTAAACTACATGTGCTCTCAGGCCAGGAGTACTCAACTTAATTTAGTTAACTGTTTTTTTAGTGAACTACACGCTGTTCTCAGAGCAGGTGTACTCGATCTAATTAATTTTCATTGTTGTTTTTAGTGAACTACACGCTGCTCTCAGGGCAGTACTCAACGTAATTAATTTCGTTGTTATTCGAGTGAATTACACGCTGCTCTCAGGGCAGGAGTAATCAATGCAGTTCATTTCACTGTTATTTTTAGTGAACTACACGCCGTTCTCAGGGCAGGAGTACTCAATGTAATTTCATTGTTATTTTTAGTGAACTACGCGCTGCTCTCAGGGCAGGAGTGAAACTAACAGTACTAAACTGAATTATGCGCTGCTCTCGGTGCAGTAGTACTCAGCTGGTCTGTATTACATTGTCATATATATTTAGATGTATGTGTCACGGTTGGGTGTGGCAAGGAAGCGCACGAAGATGAGATTAACACGATAGGAATATTTAATCAAATCCAAACAGGTAATTCCATGAAGGGCAGGAGAACACCTTGAGATCGGACACAGAACTAGAACTGAGTACAACTTATAAAGGGTGGTAAATCAGACACAGACAGGTGAAGAGAATTAACTAATTGGGACACAACGAGGGCAGAAAGAACCAAATATGGGCACAGCAGGGAAAAACCAACACAAAACAGTCCAAGGGGTGTTACAGTATGAAAAATGGTATAAGTTTGGTTCCACCTGATAAAAGCACATAATAGCCAGATTCAGTCGTTAACTGTTAATCATGGGGACGCAAGTGATTTTCAACATTCACAGGGCCATCCGAATCCAGAATATTGGTGTTTTTCTCCCACCACCCTCGTAAAAATTCTCAGCCAAATGCTGTTTTTTAGACACCAAGGTTGTGTGGTCAAAGAAATCAATTCAAAATGAACTACAACAAAAATATTTCATAACTTTTCCAGCACAGCGGGTAGGAGCTGTTAAGCACAAAAAGTCAAGAAAAGTACTTGAACATTTTAAATTAGTCATTATTATGGCAGTAATAGGTATGCAATACAATTTTAAAATACAGGCCTACAATTACATACATAAAAATATAAACCAAGCAGCCTTGTCATTATAGTCCCTCATGTCCCCCGGACTCTTTCTTTCTTATTCCAAGGTCACCAGACGATGGATCAGCATCTAGAGACAACTTCTACATCCCTGAATGTCCTAAATGTGTCCTCTGCAATCTGACTTTGCTGCAACATGGAACTTTTGCATTATTGACACACTTGTCCTATTAAAAAATGTAAAGTTGCTTTGACACAACCTGTTTTGTTAAAAAGCGCTGTATAAATAAAGTGATTGATTGATTGATTTACCTCATGTAAATAAGAGGTTGCATGCAACTTATTTCTGCTAATCTTCACATTTCTCATGACACCTATCATTTTGAGAGATAAAATTTAAGAAAACCATTTCAGCTATAGTGGGTCTATTTTTGAACCTGAGATTTAAATAAATTTTTAAATATAATGGATTCTTTCAATTTTGTTCAACATGTCTCTGGTCCTACACATGATAAAGGACACTTGCTCGATTTAGTGTTTTCTCATGGTTTAAATATCGACGATGTGTGTACCGAAGATGTTTATGTTAGTGATCATAAATGTGTTTTATTTAATCTTGCGTGTAACGAGAATCCGATGCCAGTTAAGCGGGTGTCTTGCTCTCGTATGATTAGCCAAGTTGCTGTTGAGAATTTCTCGACCGCTTTTGACTCCAACTCAGTTATTATCTCAAATGACATTGACAGTTCTGTTCAGTCGTTTAATGATCACTGTACTCTGTTACTGGATAAAGTGGCTCCATTTAAGAAACGGCATATTCCCGTGGTTAATACTTCTCCATGGATAAATGATGCCATTCACAGTTTCAGACGTGTTTGTCGGAAGACTGAACGCTTGTGGAAATCTACGTGGCTCCAAGTTCACCAGCTGCATCTTAAAGAGCTACTGTCTGATTTACATGAGATGATCAAGGAGGCCAGAGCGTTGTATTTTAAAAATTTGATATTCACCTGTAAAAGGAATCCTAAGACTTTGTTTGACACTATTAACAGCCTTGTGTCTCCTGTTACATCATCTGTTTCTGTGTTTTCCAACGATGATTGTAATAATTTTTTATCTCATTTTGTGGGTAAGGTTATGGCTGTTAGAGCTAGCATTGTACCATCAGCTATCTCCTCTACAATTATTTCAGAGCAGCCCTCAATTTTAAATTCTTTTTATTCAATATCCTTAAATGATGTTATAAAGATAGTGTGCACGATGAAACCTTCCCAAAGTCCTGCGGATATTTTGCCTGCTTCTATGGTCATGAAATCTATTACAACTATTGGTCCATGTTTGGTCTCAATTGTTAACCTTTCTTTAAAGTTGGGCCAGGTTCCTAGGTGTTTTAAACCTGCTGTTGTTCAGCCTCTCTTGAAAAAGAGTAATCTTGATGTCACATTGTTGAACAACTATAGGCCTATCTCTAAACTGCCCTTCATTTCCAAAATCTTGGAAAAGGTTGTAGCAATGCAGTTGAATGATATTTTGGAGACTCATAACATTTATGACAAATTTCAATTAGGCTTTGGTAAAAAAACATTCTACTGAAACTGCCCTACTCAGGGTCTCTAATGACATTTTGATGGCCACAGATGCAGGTGAATGTTCAGTGTTGGTTATGTTAGATCTCAGTGCAGCGTTTGACACTGTGGATCACTGCACTTTGATTAATAGATTACATTCTTTAGTAGGTATTTCGGGATCAACTCTGGATTGGTTTTCATCTTATCTGTCCGACAGGACTTTTTCTGTATCTGTTGAATCCTTTATGTCTGATTCTGTTCCTTTGTCCTGCGGTGTGCCACAAGGTTCTGTGCTTGGCCCTCTGTTGTTTAGCCTGTATATGCTTCCTCTTGGCAAGATTATTAACAGTTTTAAAATAATATCTTATCATCTATATGCTGATGACATTCAGCTATTTATTTCTTTTAGACCTGACAGTCTAGATAAACTGTCAGTTCTGCAGGATTGTTTAGTCTCCATTAATAAATGGATGGCAAACAATTTTTTGCAACTCAATAAGGATAAAACTGAAATGATGATCTTTGCTCCTGACAATATTACACCTAAGATTAAGCAGGTTTTGGGGGTTTCAGCTACTTCAGATCATAGCGAAATAAGAAATCTAGGTGTCATTTTGGATAGAGCCGTATGTTTTAACAGTCATGTAAAGTCTGTAGTTCGCTCATGTTTTTTCCATCTTAGGAACATTGCTCAGATTAGATCGGTGGTCTCAAGAAAAGAGATGGAGATGCTTGTTCATGCCTTCATCTCGTCACGATTTGACTATTGCAATGTTCTGTATACTTGTTTGCATAAGTCTTCTTTGGAGCGACTACAAGTTGTACAGAATGCAGCTGCAAGGCTTTTGACTGGTACCAGTAAGTGGTCTCATATAAGACCTGTACTCAAGGACCTTCATTGGCTTCCAGTTGAATTCAGAGTACAGTTTAAAATTTTAGTCATCACTTATAGAGCCTTGCACGGTCAGGCACCTCTCTATATTCAGGATCTTTTACATAAACATTCACCGGGTCGGTTTTTAAGGTCTTCTGACCTGGACCTTTTAACTGTCCCTAGAACACGTCTTAAGACTAAAGGTGATCGTGCTTTTTGTTCTGTGGCACAGAGGCTTTGGAACTCTCTTCCATTAGCACTGAGGACTATGGGTTCTGTCAATTCTTTTAAAAAACACCTGAAGACGCATCTTTTTGGACTTTAAATTAACAGCAATGGTTGCCTGTCATTTTATGTTTGTGAAGATTGGTTTTGTGTGTTATTTTATGGTAGATCTTATTGTATGCATGTTTGATCCGTTTTATTGATAGTTTGTAAAGCACTTTGTGACTCCTGAAAATAATCAGTTTACGGGTCCAATATTACAATAAAATAAGTTTAATTATGACTTCTTTCTGTTTTTATACAATTACAAATTACAAACAAATCCAGTGAATTAAATGCATGTATAAAACACAGGAACATTTCACAACAAAAAGTCTTGACTAGTGGATATCATCATTCCTAGAGGTTTTTAAGTTTTTTATTTTTGTATTTTTTAATTTTATTTTAGACACGAGTCAACAAATATGAACAGGCTCCCTTTAAACCAAGCCCAAGGTCATAGGTTGCTTTACCAAATATCTTCTCAAAGCCAGTCTCTCAAAGTCTCCAGAAATGTTTGTAAGGTCTTACTGCAATTGAAATACCTAAAGAATTTTGTTTTTTTTTTTACCTAAAGGCTTTAGTTTGGGATACTGAATCATGAACATCCTCATTTTCATATATTTTCTGGACCACTTTCTTTTGTGCAGGAAACTTCCATGCCAGGAACACGACATCACTGACCATCTCACTGCACAGCATCTGAAATATAGCAATGTAAACAAACAGAATTACTAGCAAAATCATAAGATTAAAGATAAAAATCACTTACAACATCCCTCAAAATTGACAATTTCTTAAGGACATGTAATACATCTTTAAACCCTGCCACTCCTAGAGCCTACTATACTCTGTTTGGCCTCAGCTACAACCACAATGATTGAGGGCAGATCAGAGTAGACATTTGAGGGAGAGCTAATAGAGTCCATAGGCTGGAATTATGCAAACAAACCTAACAGGTAATTGGTAACAGGAAGTGAGACTGGAGTTTCTGACACTTAATATGGGCACTTCAAAAAAAAAAATAATAATAAAAACAAGATTCTCAACTAAAACTAGATGAACTTACAAAGAAGTAGTGTAGTGTAGTAAAAAATAACAATAATACGAATCTATTGAGTACTCCTGCCCTGAGAGCAGCACATAATTCAGTTTAGTACTGTTATTTTTACTCCTGCCCTGAGAGCAGTGCATAGTTTAGTAAAAAAATAACAGTAATATGAACCTATTGAGTACTCCTGCCCTGAGAGCAGTGCTTAATTCAGTTTAGTACTGTAATGTATTTGGTTTGACCTGTGACAACACAGGATGTGACGCTCCTCCCATATATAGGATTGCGGTAGTATGCAACCACGGAGAATGGAAGCAATAATAAACAGCTTATGAGCGTTCCAACATTTCCGTCTGCTAGCATCTTTACGAGCACGTATGTTAAAGAGCATAAGACATACAGAAACACTACAATGGCGACGAGGATATAAACGTGCAATCACCGCGATCTCAGCGCGTGCATGAATCCTTTGAAGAAAGCCTGTCTGTGCGTCAGTGAGTGCACACAGCCATAATACAAAACCATAGCCATGCAGTCAGTGATGAATCATGCACCCATCCAGCCGTTTGACACAGAAACGGACCCCAGTTCGTTAGGAACTCGGTGGAAAAAATGGATACAGCGTTTTGAAAACTTTCTTGTTGCTATGAACATTACCGGCGACGCTAGACAAAAAGCGCTTTTGCTGCACCTCGCTGGTGAACATGACATCTATGACACGTTTGCAGCAGAAGAAGACTGCTATGCAGAAACAAAAACGAAACTAAATTATGGAGATAAAATAATGCCATAAAGATTTGCATGTGAAGAGTACGTGTTGTGCAAGTGTACATAAGACTGTAAGCGTAAATTAAATTTGCATGCGCAAGAGAAGCTTTGTAAAAGTGTAAATCGCGTTTCAAGCGTAAGAAAAAACAGATTTGCAGCATTTTACTGTTACTCGTAAGTGTAATTCATGTGTTGTGAAACTGCAGCTTCATGCTTCGCAAAATAAATACGATCTGCATTCTTCCGACTTCCATTTCTCCGCGCTTACACTTTTGGCACGTTCTTTTCGCTAAAATACGGTCAAAAGCACTGCAAGCCTGTGAACAGTGATTTGCACACGAAAACAACAGTTTGCAAAACAGATTGACTGCGTAGGACCAATATGTATGTGAAAAAACAGACTGTTGCAAATGTCTAAATGACTTGTTGTGTATGTAGGACACAAAGTTGCCGAAATAATCCGATATGTACAGCTCCGTCTTTCTTTTATCTGCACTTACACTTTTGGCACGATTCTCTCACTCACTGAGTTTTGCAAGCGTGAGGGGGAGGGCGGGGCCACCACTTTCTGTAGCCAATCAAATCAGACTCTCGCGGACTCCATTTACTCTTATCTGATTGGTTCAATAAACACATCACACGCCAAAACATTTATCTTCATTTAGTTCTCGCTGCCGCTCGCTTCCGGTGGAATAGTACTTTTAATGTACATGTACATTAAAATAAATAAATAAACAACAACTTAATTAAAACATGATACTTTATAAGTTGTGTACCATTAGACTAGACTATGTGTTCATCCTGAATTGTTAGCTGGTGTTAACATTATTGGATTGGTTTGGCTTTACATTGAAATGCATATATCATATAATATAGCCTAATATATAGCTGATGTTAAACATTACGTGACAATGCTCAACAATAGTATCAGAGTGCTATACTTTTGATAAAACCTTTTTACTATAACAATAAAGCTACATAAATCTGAATTTGACGATTTTCCAGACCATGTCTCTGTTTATTGTATTTAACACTCAATTGTAAAAAAAAATTGTAAAATCCCCTTAAATTATAACATGTTAAAGTGAAAAAAATATATATGTTATATTCACAATACTGAACCAAATTTTAGTTAAACAATTTGAGTCGTCCCTGATCAGTAGACAGGTGAAATTATGCACGTTATTATAAATGACAAATTATGCTGCTAGTGCAGATACTAGGCCATGTTTAACACTAGCACCGCTAGGGGTCGCTGTACACCTAAAAACCTCCAGCGGGTAAATTCTACCCAAGCACGACTACCGTTTTTATACGCCTAAAGAACATTTTATTTCAGTGTATTATGCCACTGTTTTCATAAAGAAACATCTAAATATGAGATCACAGTCAGATTCTGACTCAGACTAATGGCATTTAGTGCTTCTATGCTCTTCAGCATCCATAAATCACCTTCTTTTACTAATTTTGACTTTATTTTTGAATCTCAACTGCTAATTCAGTGAGTAAAAGGCGCTGCCTAGCAATCTAGTTACAATTAATACATAAGTAGCAAGATAATGACAGCACGAAAATATAGGCACAATATAAATGCCACGTTTTTGATCTTTTTTTTTTTTTCTAAACCATTTTTAGAGGATTGTAAATTACACCATTTTAGTAAAAGTCAGTGACTGGGAGACTTTAATGTTTTATTCAAAGTCTGTTATGTAGGCTACATTTAAAAAACAGCCACGGGTAAAATATACCCCGTGGCAGTTTTAGTATTAGGTATCATCAAAATTACAATATTACAGTAAACTATCATATATTGCCTGTTGAGGACGATGACGACACAGCTCGAATTTCAGAATGAACACATAGCCTGGTACACAACTTATATCGTGTTTTTATTTTATTTTATTTTTAATGTATGTCTACATTAAAAGTACCATTCCACCGGAAGTGAGCGACAGCGAGAACTAAATGAAGATAAATGTTTTGGCGTGTGATGTGTTTATTGAACCAATCAGATAAGAGTAAATGGAGTCCGCCAGAGTCTGATTTGATTGGCTACAAAAAGGTGGTGGCCCCGCCCTCCCCCTCACGCTTGCAAAACTCAGTGAGTGAGAGAATCGTGCCAAAAGTGTAAGCGCAGAAAAAAGAAAGACGGAGCTGTACATGTCGGATTATTTCGGCAACTTTGTGTCCTACGTACACAACAAGTCATTTAGACATTTGCAACAGTTTGTTTTTTACACATACAGATTGGTCCTACGCAGTCAATCTGTTTTGCAAACTGTTGTTTTCGTGTGCAAATCACTGTTCACAGGCTTGCAGTGCTTTTGACTCTATTTTAGCGAAAAGAACGTGCCAAAAGTGTAAGCGCGGAGAAATGGAAGTCGGAAGAATGCAGATCGTATTTATTTTGCGAAAGCATGAAGCTGCAGTTTCACAATACATGAATTACACTTATGAGTAACAGTAAAATGCTGCAAATCTTTTTTTCTTACGCTTGAAACGCGATTTACACTTTTACAAAGCTTCTCTTGCACATGCAAATTTAATTTACGCTTACAGTCTTATGTACACTTGCACAACACGTACTCTTCACATGCAAATCTTTATGGCATTATTTTATCTCCATACTAAATGGCTATTTTTCTCCTAAAAAGAATACGCAGTACCTTGTTTATCAATTTAGAAATGCTGTGCAGCAACCTGGAAAAAAACTGGACACATACCAAACTAGACTCAGAATGCTTGCAAAAGACTGCGATTTTGCTGATGTTGACTGTGAGATAAAGGCACAGTTGACACAAAGTTGTACTTCGTCCAGGCTGTGTAGAAAAGCACTCAGAGAACCAGACTTGACTTTAGAGGCTCTGCTAGATCATGGCAGAACACTAGAAATTTCTGAACAACAAGCAGCAGGAATTGAACAAAATGCAGCAGGTGTTCTCAATGCATTATATCACAATCAGCAACAAATTGAATTCAAAACCACCAACAGACAGACACCTAACACTCAGTGTAGAAATTGTGGAGGAACATATCCACATGAAGGTGCTTGCCCTGCCAAAGGAAAAGAATGCAAAGCGTGTGGAAAGTTAAATCACTACGCAAAAGTGTGTCGGTCCAGCATTAAGACACCCACTCAGCACGCTAAACATAATGACCATCCCCATCACAAACAACGCAACAAACTGTGAAGAGTCAAGCAAGTCGCAACAGCATGCACCAGCCAAGCACAAGATGACTCCTCGAGCAGCGAGGATGCTTATGTGTTTGTTTTGAACAGCAATACATGCCAGCAACAGCCTCAGACACAAATTGAAATAAACGGCACCAAAGTTACAGCTCTGATAGATTTGGGAGTTGCTGGAAATATTACCAGCAAAGCAGTGTTTATCAAACACTGTTTTGCTGATAATATTTACTGCATATAAATCCTGACGTCCAACCTACATGTCAGCCACATAGACGAGTGCCATTTCACATTCGACAGAAAGTGGAAGCTGAGTTACAAAAGCTGGCAAATGACGACATATTAGAAGCTGTAACAGGTCCAACACCTTGGGTTTCTCCAATTGTAACTCCACCAAAACCAAAAGATCCTGATAAAGTCAGAATATGTGTTGACATGCGCCAGGCCAATACAGCCATACAACGTGAGCGTCATTTAACACCAACTATTGATGATGTCATACAAGAACTAAATGGCGCAAAAGTCTTCTCAAAACTAGATCTCAGGGCTGGTTACCATCAACTGGAACTTCACCCAGACAGCTGATACATTACTACATTTACAACACATCTGGGACTAAGGAGATACAAACGCCTAAACTTTGGCATATCTTCTGCAGCAGAGGTGTTCCAGAATGCCATAGCACAAACACTGCAAGGCATAAAAGGTGTAAAAAACCTCAGTGATGATATCATTGTATACGGCGTCTCACAAAAAACACACGATGACGCTCTCCGTGCTGTTTTTCAAAGACTAAAGGACAGTGGTCTTACACTTAATCGTGAAAAGTGTGAGTTTAACAAGCACAGACTTGAGTTCTACGGATTTATCTTTTCTGCCAGTGGTATCTTTGCAGACCCCAAAAAGGTTGAAGCCATTCTACTAGCCAGTGAACCCAAAGATCCTGGGGAAATCCGAAGCTTACTCGGTATGGCGAACTACTGTGCACGGTTCATACAGGACTTTTCTACGATTAGTGCACCTCTTCACGACCTGACTAAAAAAGGCACATCTTGGCAATGGGGCAATACGCACAAGCAAGCTCTTCAGCAGCTCAAAGATGCTTTAGCCAGTGCTACCACCACGTCCTACTTTGATCCTACAAAGGACACCGAACTCGTTGTCGATGCTAGCCAAATTGTATTGCGTGTCAGGCGAATAACCCCGTCATCCATGTTGAGCCGCTCCATATGTCTGAATTGCCAGAAGCACCATGGCACAATCTAAGCGCAGATTTCTACGGACCGTTACCATCCGGGGAGTATCTGTTGGTCGTTATAGATGACTACATGCGTTATCCTGTGGTTAAAATTCTTCACAGTACTTCAACGACCGCGGTGATACCCGTTCTTGATGATGTTTTTTCTATGTTCGTGCTTAAAACGGACAATGGCCCTCCCTTTAACAGCAGTTTGTTCACACAGTTTGCTGATTGCTTTGGATTGCGCCATAGGAAGATAACTCCTTTTTGGCCACAAGCAAACGCTATGGCGGAGCGGTTCATGCGCACTCTAGGAAAAGCCATCCGAACTGCACACACTCAAGGTATCCCATGGAAACAACAGTTAAACAGTCTTCCTTCGTGAGTACAGATCCACACCTCACTGCACTACAGGGACTTCACCTGCTGAGTTGATCTTCAAAAGGAAGGTGCGTACAAAAATTCCCATAGCTAATTCAAGTACCACCAACGTTGATGATGACATCCGTGCAAAAGACAAAAGGGCAAAGGATAAAATGAAAGCCCTTTCGGACACCCGAAGACATGCCGTACACATCAACATCAAACCAGGTGACACAGTGTTGTGTCGGCAACAAAAGCGGAACAAATTAACTACGCCATACAACGCAAAGCCACTTACAGTCACCAAAGTCAAAGGTAAAATGGTAACTGCAGAAGGACATGGACACTCCATTACAAGAAATTGTTCGTTCTTTAAGAGACTCAACCAGGAGACACCCGATCTTTTGTTTGAGCTTGGATTTGAAAATGAGACAGAAGAACCTGACTCATGCACAGTCCCTCAGAGATATCCTGCTAGGCATAACCGTAGGCCTCCTGCCTACCTCTCTGACTATGTTTAGGTAGACTGTGTAGAGTACTTAAAAAGTTGCATAGATTGTTCAAAGCAGGTGTTCAGACTGTTTCAAAAACAAAGACTGTTCGGACTTTCAATGTAAAGTATTCATGTTACCCAGAGATGGAGTTTCTCAGAGAATTTTCTACAAGAGTTAAAGATAATGTTTTGTCATCATAAGAAACAAACGATACTGTGTGTATTACAAGTTGCAAAGCTGTATAGTTAAAAAAAAGAAAAGAAGTAATGTAATGTATTTGGTTTGACCTGTGATGACACAGGATGTGACGCTCCTCGCATATATAGGATTGCGGTAGTATGCAACCACGGAGGATGGAAGCAATAATAAACAGCTTGTGAGCATTCCAACAATTGCGTCTGCTAGCATCTTTACGAGCACCTATGTTAAAGAGCATAAGACATACAGAAACACTATAAGTACTGTTATTTTTACTCCTGCCCTGACAGCAGCGCTAATGTTAATGCTAACGCTAACTGACTAATGAAATGAACGAGTTCTTTTGTCGCTCATAATGGTATCACAGACAGCGCGGTAGCATTGGAAAAGCATGTTTTACTCAATCTACCCCATAAGCAGCTTTGGTGCCATCGACTGATAAAGCAGTTGAATGAAAATGCATATGATATGTAGTCAATGATTACTTGTTCTGTGCATCTTTGCCGGCTAATTATCTCAGTAAATGTTAGAGTTATGTTGATTTATTTTTTTTTTTTAAAATAAAATACATGGTAAATTCACCTACCTTGCAGCAAATGCCTCCCACGAAGCGTTAATAATGTTTATGATTGAAGTATTCCCTCCACATGTCTAAATTTCCTGACCCCGCCTCTGCTTCAATTTTATTGGTTTAATCTGTAAACCAATCAATTTCCTTTCTGCCCTCAGAACATCTTTGTGTAAGCGAAATTCCCATTTGCGTCCCTGATTTCCAAAGAAAATGCAAAATTTACTTTCATCAGAGAACATAACTTTGGTCCACTCCGCAGCAGTCCAGTCCTTTTTGTCTTTAGCCCAGGCGAGACGCTTCTGACGCTGTCTGTTGTTCAAGAGTGGCTTGACACAAGGAATGCGACAGCTGAAACCCATGTTTTGCATTAAGTCTGTGCGTAGTGGTTCTTGAAGCACTGACTCCAGCTGCAGTCCACTCTTTGTGAATCTCCCCCACATTTTTGAATGAGCTTTGTTTCACAATTCTCTCCAGGGTGCGGTTATTCCTATTGCTTGTACACATTTTTCTACCACATCTTTTCCTTCCCTTCACCTCTCTATTAATGTGCTTGGACACAGAGCTCTTTTTTGTGTCTTGGCCTCCTTGTGCAAGGTGTCAATGGTCGTTTTTTGGAGAACTGTCAAATCAGCAGTCTTCCCCATGATTGTGTAGCCTACAGAACTAGACTGAGAGACCATTTAAAGGCCTTTGTAGGTGTTTTGAGTTCATTAGCTGATTAGAGTGTGGCACCAGGTGTCTTCAATACCAAACCTTTTCACAATATTCTAACTTTCTGAGATACCGAATTTGGGGTTTTCATTAGTTGTCAGTTATAATCATCAAAATTAAAAGAAATAAACACTTGAAATATATCAGTCTGTGTGTAATGAATGTACACATTATACAAGTTTCACTTCTTGAATGAAATTAGTGAAATAAATCAACTTTGAAGATATTCTAATTATATGACCAGCACCTGTGTATATATATATTGTCACACCCCTGGACTCTCTAGTTGGTTTCTCCCATCATCTCCCCTGCAGCTCTGTGTGTTTTGGTTTCTCCCTCATTGTCTGCACCTGTGTTTGTAATCAGTATGTGTATATATAGCGTGTGTTTTCCCTCTTGCCTTGTCGGTCGTTGATGTTGTTACCCCGTACTCCTGTGTTTCCCGTTGTTTCCCCTGGATTATTATTAAACTGTTTGTGTTTCTACGTCATTGTTTTGTCTTACCTCGTCTGATCGTGACAGAACGACCGACCGAATACAGTTTTTTTTTTTTTCGCGTTTTCCCTCGTTTTGTTTACCGTTCCTTTTTCACAGTCTTTTGTTTCCGTTGTGTTTCCCCCATGAATCCCCTTCTCCGTCCGGAATTCATCCTCCTTCGGCTGAAGCAGGGGGATCTACCGCTCGAGGGATATACCGTCATGTTCCAGCTAGTAGCTCACACCACCAGCTACCCGGACTACGCGCTCTGTGCGTTCTATGATGCTAGCCTCAACGCGTCATGCAGAGCGCCGTCGTCGAGCGGCCCTCGAGCGGATTTCGCCGCGTTTGTGGAGTGGACACTGGCGAGAAACAAACCCTCGTTCCCCGCCTGCTGCATGGAGAATCTCGCTAGTGCCACTCCGGACCCAGAAACCAGCCAGCCACCACCCCGACACGCGGAGCACGAGCCCGAGCCCGAGCCCGAGCCCGAGCCCACCGCAGACGGATCTCACAATATCAGCGTGACCAAGGAGCCAT
Source organism: Cirrhinus mrigala (assembly GCA_036247105.1). Classification (NCBI taxonomy): domain Eukaryota; kingdom Metazoa; phylum Chordata; class Actinopteri; order Cypriniformes; family Cyprinidae; genus Cirrhinus; species Cirrhinus mrigala. The sequence continues at coordinate 59,227 of JAMKFB010000053.1, forward strand.
CGCCAACTGGAGCGACAGAGCAAGAGATCGCCGCTGAACAGGAGGAATGTACGTCTGACCAGGTGCGAGAGCCGACTACAATGCCTGCAACGGTGGGAGTATCAGTGGGGCATTAGGATGCTGAGGACAGCACCACCCACTGCACCGCCGCTGAGGGTGAGCTAAATATGGATATGGGTCATAATGTTATGGACTTGAATATGGAACTGTCAGCCTGTTCCGGATCCTCGGTGTCGCCAAGGATCTTCGGCTCTCCGTCTCCACCTCGGGCTCTACCACCACCTGCTCCGCCTCCGTCGGTCGGCCCCATGGAGTCGTCAGCCTTTCCTCCACCATGGCTCCTCCCTCCATCGGCTCCACCGTGGGATTCCATCTTGGCTGCGGTCTGGGTTTCACCTGGCTCCTCCTGCTCCAGCCCCTTCCGGTCACCTCCTTGGCTTCTCCCTCCGTCATCACCTCCATGGATATTCCGCCATCACCCTGGACTCCATCTTTTGCCCTCCTCCTGCGAGTCCGTCCTCTGCTGAAGCCCCCTCCTAAGACTTTGTACATTTTGTTTTCCTTGTTTGTCGGCACGAGGATGCGCCTTCCGGGAGAGGGAGGTGATGTCACACCCCTGGACTCTCTAGTTGGTTTCTCCCATCATCTCCCCTGCAGCTCTGTGTGTTTTGGTTTCTCCCTCATTGTCTGCACCTGTGTTTGTAATCAGTATGTGTATATATAGCGTGTGTTTTCCCTCTTGCCTTGTCGGTCGTTGATGTTGTTACCCCGTACTCCTGTGTTTCCCGTTGTTTCCCCTGGATTATTATTAAACTGTTCATGTTTCTACATTGTTGTTTTGTCTTACCTTGTCTGATTGTGATATATATATATATATATATATATATATATATATATATATTTTTTTTCCTGTTTGTCTGGCAATAGTCTGAAAAAGTCTGTGATGTCAAAAATTAAACCCTTTATTATGTAAATTGAAAGGAGAATGCACAGTGAACGAGCAGGATAAGTATAATTCTTTCATATTTGCTGTTGCCTGAAAAGAAGTTGACATGATTAATCGCATTTGCTATTACATATCTGTAACAATGACAGACAACTGACAGGAATTTCCAAAACTCTTGCTCCGTCATCTCAAACACCTTACAGAAGACACAAGTTACTTACCATTTTACATTAGTGTCTCAGACAAACCACTTCTCCCAGAAGCTGCAGGAGTCTCCCACATTTCGATAGTGTGTCCAGAATACCCAGAAATCGCAGGGTGGGATGTCTGGCATCTTAAAGAACATTAGCTGAGATTAAATCTACATCTAATATTGCAATCTTTTTTTGTTGTTGTTCAGTGACCACAACGGATGGAATCATCTGTCGCTACAAGAATGCCCTCAAGAGATTCACCAAGTTTGGATCCATGAAAAAGGCCTTCGCCAAGATTAATGTTGACACCAACACAATTGCAAAAACAGCTATAATTGCTAAGCTAGCAATTACACATCTAGACACATTTAAAGAGCTGCTTTTTTAAAGAGTATTAACACTTAATGACATTTTAATGTTAAGTTCAATTTGTACCACTGAAAAAAAGTGGTCAGGAAAATATTCATGACACAGTTATAATGTGGCCTCATAACAGCCAATGTCAAAACCAACCACATGAGTGTTTAATGTAATATTAACCCATATAGCTAAGTAGTTTCTTAAGTTTAATAATTAATCTGCTATGTCATATTTATGACAGATTTATGACAGGTTCTGTTGTCTTGGTAATGTCAAGTTGTCATGACAAAGACACTGACAGGTTATGATATATTGGTTTATGTCAAGTTGTCATAACAAAGGCATCTCAAACAATGTCATCTTTGCATTAAAAATGACATAACACTTAATGACAGTTAAACATGCATAAAACCTCCTTCATATTTATGACATGTGTCATGTCATGATTATGAAGGTGTCATGTCAGTCTTATGCACACCCCTTCAAGTAAAGTGTTACCGAGAAGCCTAAGCTCATCTTGATGTTGAGAGCTTAAGAAACAAGGAGGCTACACGCCAGTTCACACATTTACTTTCCAGAGTGTTTATTTAATGAACATCACAATATCTACATTAATTATTAAAGAAATAATTAGCATTCACAACCAAGGTTAACACAGAATATATGTAAATAACAGTTCATAAAGAAGTGCATAACACTGGAGCACTGTGTTGACAACCAAACAAAATCATCAAATTAGCAGAGAATTGAACAAGCTTTTATACTCAGACACATTTATAAGATACTGTTCACACATTTACATTGTAGGTTCATTTTAGGTTTTGTTTTTTAAAAATATTTTATTTTGGTTACATTATAACCAAAGTGTCTTACAATTTAGCAATATAGCAAGCACTTTATCATAAAGAGGCAACAGTATTTGGTCGACAATGGTTGTTCACTCAAAACTCCATAAGACATGCAAAATAAACATAATCCAATCCCCAGTTCATGTAGCTTATTTGGAAGCACAGAAATACAGAACCAGAAAAAAAAAAAAAAAAAAAAAAAATGAAACAAAAAAGGAACAAGAACCAATCTTTTTAAAGACCGTTCATAAACGCTTTTTTTTTTTTTGATAATTCTGCCCCTGGGCTTATCCTGAGAGGAAGTGCTGCTTTGCAACGTTTTATTAATCTCTTGGTTAATAGTTTTTCTTAAGCATTCAATATTATCCAGAGTCTTCTGAAATACAGCAGCTTTTTGTCTCACCCGATGAATAAATTTCAAAGTGTCTGATTTGATATTTTATTCATTTCTTTTGTCTGCTGGTTGGTTGATAACCAAGATCTCTGTTGCATGTTGAACAACAGAAACAACATCAAAAATAACAAATACAGCTGAAAGTATGCCAGTAGCTCTTCCTCCAAATCTGGTGGCATTTGCAGACACACGGGCAGCTTTGACAGTCTGTGCAGACACACGGGCAGCTTTGGCAGCATTTGCAGAAACACAGGCAACTTTGGCAGCCCATGCTGCCACAAAGGCAGCTTCTGCAGCATCTACAGCTACATTGGCAGCCTGCACAAACACTAACATACCTTTAACCACCAGTGCAGACACTTTGCCAATTTCATTTTTTAGTTCTGATATGTCTGTAGCACCTCTTGCTGTTGTCACGCTTTCCTTCTCCATTGTCTCCTCCAGCTGTTCAATCTCTTTTATGTTGTCATAAATGTTACTCAGTTGTTCAAGCATTGCATTAATTGTGTTTTGGACATCATTAATGATCTTCTCAATAGTCTCATGCAGGTTTTTTGCCTCAGTCATGTTAGTGATGGTACATGTTGCACCTGTTGCTCCTCCAACTATTCCAACAGCAGCACCAGCACCAGTAAGAGCTAAAGAAGCACCAAATGTGAACGGAGCCAAACACAGACCCGCTATGGATGCGATTCCTCCTGCTGCTCCCAGTACTGTGTAAGATGTGAAATTATTTCCTCATGAATTTAAAGTCCAGGAACCCTGACAAAAACAGATGCCATGCAACAAAACAATAAAACTAATCTGGAGAAGAGATCTTCAAAGAGGGCAAACAACACCACCTCTATTGCTCATTTACAACCCCCTTCCTCCCTCTCCTCTCCCCTCCCTGCATATCACACTTTTCCCCCAAAAGGTTCCACTGAAAGTCACTAAGAATGTCCATATACTACATGTGTTACATATTGTGAATATGTTGAATTTCTCTTTCATATTTGGTATCATTCTAAAGGTCTTAGTGTGATTGGTAAAATGGTCTCAATTTCGCAGAAGTCACTTATATTATGAGGAAGACTGAACACTTTTGTAGAATTGTGTTTTGCTGCTGAGGGGTGTGTTTTCCCCTTAGGGTCAGGTGAGAATCTCCAGCCAGGTGTGACCCTGGGTCATGAGATCTCCTGACAAACCAAAAGGTCTTTTTGTTTTTACAACTGATTGGAAGATTTGTTTGTTTTGGTCTGGGTATATAAGCGAAGTGACAACACATTACAGGGGGATTCTGTATTCAGAAGAACCCCACACTGTGTGTGAGAGTCTCTGGAGCTTTGCCTCCAAATCTCTCACATGCTGCTGTGTATCTCTCTGCAGTCAGGTATGCATCTCCCACTCTTAGATTTATCTTGGAGTAATTGATGTTATGTATTTATTTTAATTGGAACTGAATTTAATTCTGAATTAGATTCTCATTGTTAAACTATGTAATTGGTATGATACATTTTTACCTGACAAATAAAATGTTATTATTTGATTAATTTTAGACTCGTCTGAAATCCTTATTTCTAGTAGATTGTGAGGAGGCTGGTGCTAACGCGAATTACGACCAGGATAGAGCAAACTGCAGGCTCAGGATTGAATGGAGCAGTAGGCACATCATCTGAGACCTCCTGATTTCTGTCTATCACTGATGTTATCAGACTGGTGTTTTCGTGATCGCGAGATCTGCGTATATACTCCGCGGGCGCAAGACTCGAAAGCGGCATCGGGTCCCCAATGAATGAATAACTGAAAGTATAGCAAGTCCGAAATAATCAGATATCTAAATTAATACTTAATTGATATTTGTGATCAGCCTGAATTAAACACCTAAATTCTAACGATCATATGAAAGTGGAGTCAAATTAAACATGGATCTAGATTAAAAATTAAACTAAATCCTGATAAATTAAGCGAACTTTGCAGAAGCGCTGTGAAAAGACCGAACATGCATTAACCTTCAACCAGACAACTGGACTCCGTGTTTGGGCCAGTGGATGGATCCTTACAACTGCTCCTGCCAAACTGCCCTCTGTAGTTTTTTTGTGCATTGATTTGAGTTTATCAGTGTTGTCTTGTAGTTGCTTTATTTGACCAGTGAGAGTTGGATGATGTTTGTTGAAGTCTGAATTCATTTATTTCATTTTTTTTATCAGTTCATCATTAAGAGCTTCAAGTTTCCTGAAACATCAGATGTTTTGTCAAAATTTTTGTGAAATTATTTTTCACTTTTGACAGTCATTTTTGATGAAATGCTTACCGTTGAAGATTCTCATCTTGATTTCCATCACCTACATTTGATATTAAACATTACCAAAAGATTATATATATTTAAATAATATTTATTATAAATAACTGTGGTACAATACAGGCGTACACATATGCATTGATTCATTCTTAGCTAATCTACAGATCATCATGAGTCAATGTATGATCAATGAAGTACTAAAACATGATTGTAATCCAAACCCCAGTTGATGATTATAACCAGGGTTTGAACTTAACACCGGCCAACCTCACCAAATGAAGGTAAATATCAGCTGTGGCGGGTAACATTGTCAAATCACTGGCCAATTTGGTGGCTTTCTTTTCTTAAGTTATGTTCACTCATTAATTTCTTGGGGAAGTTCATGCAAGCCAAATCTGCACAGGTTTAGCACAAATACTTAACTTGTGAGACATCATGATGACATTATCAAGTACATTGCAAAAACCAAACAAAATACACCTACGGAGTGCATATATTACAAGACTAAGTTTTGATTAGCTCTCTTGTTTGAATTTGGCTGCACAACGTCTGCCAATTACATCAATCCACATTACCTCTGAAAGTTTTGGGCTACAACCTGTCTGAGAGTCGCCACCATGGCGAATGAAAAAATGTGTTCAAGTTCTGTATATTAAATTATTATAATCTTAATTTAAGTGATGAAGGATTTTTAAAGTCTGACAGTAATCAGAGTTGAGCAATGCTGTAAGATTTAAATGAATCTTTCACAGAAAATTAATCAAATGTAATCAGTTAAAACTTTAATAAATTAATTTAAATAATCATAGTACATATTACATTTTAAGTAGAGTAATTTGTAACCAGTACACTTCCAAAGTAACTTTCCCAAGACACAAATGTTACTTTCATAAGTGAGATTCTATCATTCTCACATCTGAGTTGGAGCATGTATTTATGCTGCAGTTCCTTATAGAACTCTCATCTGGCTCTTGGTGAGGTTTATCTTTGACCCTGTATGAAAGTAAAAGGATTCACAGCTGTTTTGTCAGCTGCGCTATACTGTTTTCACTATAAACCTTTGCCACTGTTTTTATTCTGTTAATGATTGTCTATATGATTTTATATGTGTATAGTTTGACATTTAGATCATATTTAGCTAGGATGACCTTTTAGACTTAACCTTGTGTGTCTATATTCTCAGGTTTTAGTAAGTATTGTTCATTAGAAGGTTCCCCACTGCTCAGTAACATACTGGACCCTTTTCACAAGACTGTGATGAGGCATTTCAGTGGTCATCTGCATCATAAATCCTCAAAAGTTTTTTTTAAACTGTATGTGCGTTTATAACTTTGTATTATAAATTTGTTTATAAATTTGTATTATATCAGTTTTGCATCAAATAAAAAAAAAAACAACTAGTGAATGCTAAGGCGAGTGTGTTTCTAATGCAGCATCTATGAAAGGGACAGTGAATTTGACATTGTTCTCTCTTTTGTCGTTATCAGTCTCTCTCAATTTTCTTTCCTATTTTTGACAATCGTGAAAACATATTGTGGAGTTTTTCTTTTACTATTTGAACAAATGGGAATGCAAAAAAATATATATTTGTGGTATGGCTTTTGCTGCTGAGAAACCTGGTGTGAAATGTCAAAAAGGTCCATGCACATTAACAAATTTGAGAGGGACATTACTTGTGCATAGCTAATTTTTGAACATTACTAATTTATTATACAACTAATTACTATTTATTTGAAATATTGTTTGTACATGTACAAGGCATGTTATGTTTCATGACATTAGGTCAAACTGCATGAAACAGGACTGTCACAAAACCAAGTGAGGTACACATCAGCTTTCTAAAACATTTTAAACAATGTAATGTGTACTTTAAATACGGTAAATGATTTGGGATATCGGACATTATATTGACCTTACCATGTACAGGTAATATTTTAATGATGCAAACAAAAATGTAGTATTACTGTAAAGCAGCTCTACAAAGAAGACAATAGTAAACAGTCATTTTTTGTCAATGTGTCCAATTTTGTCAATTGGACTATTGGGCCGGGCTCTGGCTTGCGCGGTCATGTGATGCACTTCGATTAGCGCGAGAAAGCTGCGAAAATGGATTCTGAGGAGATGAAATGGAGGCTTGCCTCTGGTGATTACGTTTTGGCAAAATTACCCAGATCAGTACTATGCATTCCGGCCAGTCGCAGCAGCAGTGAAAGGGTGTTTGGTGCTGCTGGATGCACCATCAGTGAGCGCAGGACGGCGCTGAAACTACAGTGGATTCAATAATTTTCCTCCACAAAAACATGTAGCCTAATCTTAGTGAGTAAAGTTTTTTTAATTATAACTAAATACTAATTGAGTCTTAAATGCATAATGTAGACAGAGTATATAGGCTAATGTTGGCATTATTCTCTTATTACATTTCAGATGCTATTCACCGTCGCGTTGAGGCCAGATTGTGGAGAGAAGTGGTGAAGCAAATCCCGCGGAGCATTTATTTTAATTTCGTTATTGCCAAAACCACATCTTAATTAAGAACTTATCTTAATTTAATTTAAGAAAGAGTCATTTTTATTGGCACGTTGGCCTATTTATAGGCTGAGTGTACGCCTATTTAGAGTGCTAAGATGTTACGATGTTACAGAGGACTTATTTTATTTCTTTGTTCCAACTTCCAAGTGGCCTATAGCCTACTTTAGTCATTAATAAATTATGTTAAAACATGTGTAAATTACTTATTCTTGACAAAAGGCAAAAGAGCTGTGTGCTTCCGCACATTTGAATAATGTCGGGCTGTAAAGGGGTTCAGACTTTTAAAAAGCTGTCAATCAAAATATACTTATCGGCTCGGGCCGAATTCTGTCGGGCTCGGGCCCTGTCGAGCCTAACTTTTAAGGCCCGATTACAGCTCTACTGGGAGTCTCCATGAATGAATGATATTCTCAAGCAGTCTGGCCTCCTTCAAGCAGTGGATAGGCCTCAAGCAGTTGGAGTCTTCTTTGACAAACATCAACGTGATATATGGAAGACACTGAGGGCTGAATACCCAATGCAAACTGATGCAGGTTTTCTGAGAGGGAGCCAACAGGAGAAACTGAGAACCCCGCCACCTACATCCAAAGACAACTAAGATTGGAAAGAAGAACTGGAAAGAGATACAGAGCAAGAAAAAGTACTGACAGCACTGCAGGACTGCCATGGTGGAAGCCATGCCTGCAGCAGTAGAAGTGAAGCTGGAGGATGTGGTAGGTCAAGAACACAAAGACACACAAGGAGTTCAGAGACCATGTGGTCCATGCTGTGGAGCAGTACAGAAAACAAGAATTGAAGATTAAGAATCAGGAAAAGGAGCTCCAAAGGAAATTAACTCAGCTGCAGCTTGAGGAACTGATCAGCAAGAAGAAGAAGGTTCAGGCAGTACAAAAAGAAGACCACCAAGCAGTAATGGCACCTGTCAATACTTCAGTGCCTGGCAGTCCATCCGCAACAATGAATGTGCCTGCATCAACAAACCAGACTATGGCAGCACAAGCAGTACCTGCTGGACCAGTCAATATACCACAAGGACCAGCACCAGTTGTCATATCTCAAGCCAGAGCAGTCAAACAACAGAAACAGAAACAGATTACAGCAACAAGGAGGACGTGGCAGAGGAAGATTTAACAACAATCAACAGAGAGTTGGTGGCCCACCAGGAGTGTGTTGGGGATGCAGTCAACCTGGACACAATAAGAGAGACTGCCCCATCAATCCTTGGCAACAGAACCAACCGATGGCCCCAGAAGTCAACTATGGACAACAACAAGTGAAAGCTCAAGCTCTAGGCCCTGTCAACCCATGCTGTGGCACTGACAAAGGTTATTAGGGATGCCCAGAGAATCCTACGGGGAGAAATCAGCTTCCAATGATATCATACCATACTGATCAAGAGTAAAAATAGAAGGCGAACCCATTTCATTACTTCTCGACACAGGGGCCACATTCCCATGCCTAAAAATAAGATATGCCTCACATCTCCCAATGTCTGGAAAATACATGAAGAGAGTAGGATTCTCAGGGGTAACACAGCTACTTCCCAGGACAGCCCCTGGGAGCATAGATGCCATATGTAAACTAAAAGTGCAGACATGGTGCACCCCAGACAGAATTTTTATAGATGATAGGACATTTAGACAAATGAGTGTCTCAACATTGCAACAGATACAAGAACCATGTGCTAACATATAGGAGATTTAAAAGAAGATGACAAAATTCTAAGCAAACGGGGAAGATACATAAGGGAACAGCTTTGTGAGCTAAGTCTGCCAAAAAACAGAGTTTCATTGCATATGATGTATGATGAAAACAAAGACACAGATTTTGAAAAACAGATGGTTAGCAGACACAAAAGGGTTAAAAATCCCCAACGATCTCTCAGTATATAATAATAGGACCAGAAGGTGCAGCTCTGCAGATAGATAGGGAAGAATTCATTGATAAATGCCAAATTAAGTCCCCCAATGCCACTTTATATGTAAACAAGGTCTGTATTTCTAAAGATTTAAGTCCCATAATGAAAAAAAGCAGAAAAAGGGGAAAGCCACGGAAAATCCTTAAGTTTTTCGATCAGCAGATAAAGCATATCTCCAATAATGGGTATCCCCAGAATGGTTATAAATTAAAAAAATGAAATAAAAATGAGCCAAAAGATAATGAACATCAACCAAGGCAAACTGAATTACCCAAAGAAATGGATAAACAATTACCACCTAAATTATGGTCTCAGCACGACACAGATGTGGGGTTAGTAAAATCAGCTAATTCAATTAGATTAGCAGTTAGCCCTGGAGCTAAGTTACTTTTGTTTGCATTCACCTGCCAATATTAAAAAAAATAATAATAATAATCATACAAAAATACCACAAAGCTTGAAACATTCACCACATGTGTTCAATCAGTTTCTAAAAAAGGAAATATCAGGCTGGAGAGTTCATTGATACAGTATGTATTGTAAATGATTTATTGGTTTGTTCAACAACTTTGGAACAACACCATCAAGATTAATTTAAAGTGCTCACTAAATTGGCTGAGGGGGGACACAAGGTGTCTAAAGAAGAACTACAATATTGCCTACCACACGTTGAATAGTTGGGATGCACAATTTCACATGGGATGAAAGCTTCATCACCCAGTCAAAGTAACACGTGATGCAAATGGACAATTTCATGAGAGCCATATGAGTGTTCCTCCTCAATTGTTTGCAATCTTTATCTCTGACAGGGGGAAGTGAATAGAAAAATAAAGTGACAAGGATATTGGTCGCCTTTCTTGCTGGCAATGGTGGAGGAGTATTGATTTGAATGCAAAGTTTGCACCCAAAATACTGTCAGAAAAGGAACATCTGCATCTATAGGCCATATACTAGTTCCAGCAGGGCCATTCAGACATCTAGTAATGGATTATGTAGACATGATAAAATCACTCAGAGGAAAAAGATACAGACTCATAATAATTTATGGAGTCAGTAAAGGGGTATTCCCCAGTCAGGGTAATACTAGGGCAATTTAAGGCCAAAAAGGATAAAATATGGATTTGAGTCAATATTCATATAGATAACTCCTAACAAGGATATAGAGTGGATGAACTATATTTATTGTAATCAGCAGAAGATTTATAAAACATAGACAACATTTCAATGGATGTTTGTTGAGGAGGCATGTGTGTAATGTTTGGAACTGACTGTTGTACTCATATTCCAAATAGCACAGCCCCAGATGGATCATTTACCAAAGCTATGAAGACACTTAAAAAAACAGAGAGATGAGGTGACTGAAAAGGCCGGATCTGACTTGCATACATAGGATTGGTTTGATTTATTTTTGAGGGGCTTGGGGAGCATAGTTAACCAAAGTGGGATTTATAATAAACATTGTTGTTGTTGTATTTATTTTGTTGTTGTGTTGTGTTGTGCCTTTTTTCTCAGATCAGTGCTGGCCAATGCTGCAGCCAAACAGATGATTATTGTATCAAGTAAAGCCATCCGGAAATGACACTGTGTGTACCAACGCGCATACAGTGGGTCCTGGACTGAATTAGCTGAATGAAATTGTGTAAAACCTTCCTGAAGAAAATAACAGAGTGGTAGGCAAGGGGTGCCTTTTATTTTCCATTTTTTATTTTTATCTTGTATTGTAACTTTTGATAGAAAGGGAGTTAGTATCTTCATTGTATTTTCTTTTTTTCATATTATATAGCATTATTAGAACACTTGGATAGAGTAGGCAGGAAGTTACAGGCTGTTATGTACTTTACTTTGGCATATGCCCCTTCCTGAAGTCATTTACTCTTAAAGTAATTTAATTTTGAATATTTTTTTCCTGGAAAGCATTTATTCTTTTAATAAAATCAAATGTAAAATGTGATTGCTTTTTGGAAAGCGAGGGGATGCTGAGGGTCTCAAGCAGGTCCGTGTTACGAGACAATGCAAACAGAAAAGGGGACGATAAAGAAAGACTGCATATTTTCCTATTATTTGAAAGTATTCATCATTTAACATCTATCATCAGTATATAGTCTGTTTCTTTTAACGCTGGGAGAAGTCATCTTTGGAAAAGTAAGAAGAGAAGACAGGATCAACGAGCACCACTTGTGTTTAACAGCATGAGTAGATTCAACTGGAGGTTTAAAAAACCCGCTATCTACTCCAACACCAGATAGAGCTGGAGGACAATGAGATCTGCCTGAAAGCTCCTCTGGCAGCGATGGACAACATCACCAGAAAGCGCTCCAGGCTACCAGGAATGTCTGGAGCTCCTCTGGCACCGTGCGATGAACCAGTGCATCATTTATTGCATTTCTTTATTTTGTTGATAATGATTTTAATACGTTTAATAATCTGAATAATCATTAATGTACTCTTCATAACTATGACAATCATGGGCAAGGTTAACACATTCCGCACACTTGCACTGTCGATTTATATTTGATGAATTGTTTTGACCCACAAGAATGTATAGGTAGGGAGGTGGAGTCTTTTACTCTTCTCTAATCAAAATGTGGGGAGAGATGTTTGTCTCCGACTTCCTCCAGAGTGCGGCGTCTTGAAGAAGCCATTTGTTAAGACGTACTGGAGAACCATTATTGGTTTATAGATGGATGGAAGGTAGAGGTGGACTCATGGTGTTGCACTCTGGGTAAAGGGTTTAGAGGTGAGACTTGATAAAGTCTTAGAGGGGGGAATGTGTTGTGATATTTTGTTTAAAAATATGAAGTATGGTTTTAACCATAATCAATATATTGATCAATATGGTGATTGTTTCAATGATTGCTTTAATATTGAATGTCTTAATATAGACTGTGAGTCTTAGGTGCCCTCTAATGGGGACATGTGGTGCTTTCCATTGGGCAGCGCCAATGAACTAGAGTGAACCAGTGAACTTTGTGTGACCAAGAATATGTCAAGGATGGCACAAACAAGTATGATGAATGGTCATGAGCATCTTGAACCTGCATCTTGGGAGAGAATGAAACTAAGGATGAAATGGAAAATGGTTCAAAGTAGTGGAGTAAGACCAATCACAAGCCGAATCATCATTCTTTGGTTGAAAAGACTGATAATAACAGGGTGTAAGTATGGATGTCTGGCTTCTTGAGATTTATTGACAAATTTAAGAAAAACAATGTTTGTTTCCACAACAATTTTGACTTTTTACTGTTTGAAGTTTAAATTTTGTGACTAATTAATGCAATACCAGTATTGTATGAGTGCTCATGTTTTCTTTTCTTTCTTTTTTTTATTGTGTCTGTTGCTGTTTAAAGCTAAACTGTCTTTCACAATACAGGCATTTTTCAGTGTTTGAAACATTGTTAAATGAACTGATTTGACAGAGTAATTGTTTAATGAAATCATTTTTAGGCTGTTGAATAGCCTTTAAATGCGCTTTTGAGAATGTTTACATGAAGTAAAAATAAACCATGTTCAATTCGTACATTGTGCTGGATTTATTTGCTTAATTTATTTGCTTAATTTATGTACACTACCGTTCAAAAGTTTGGGGTCAGTACATTTTTATTGTTTTTTTTTTTTTTTTTTTTTTTAAGAAATTAATACTTTTATTCACCAAGGATGTATTAAGTTAATAATTAAAAGTTTATTAAAAGTTAATAATAAATAATTTACATTGTTATAAAATATTTATATTTTGAATAAAAACTGTACTTTTTAAACTTGTTATTCATGAAAGAATCCTGAAAAAAAAAAAATCACAGGTTCCAAAAAATATTTGGCAGCACAACTGTTGATATTATCCAGCATTGATCATTCTAATAATAAATCTGCATATTAGAATGATTTCTGAAGGATCATGTGACACTTAAGACTGGAGTAACAGCTGATAAAAATTAAGCTTTTCATCACAGGAATAAATTCTATTTTAAAGTATGTTAAAATAAAAAACATTATTTTATATTGTAAAAACATTTTGCAATATTACTGTTTTTTTCCCTATATTTTTAATCAAATAAATGCAGCCTTGATGAGCATAAGAGACTACTTTAAAGACTATTACAAGTCTTACTGACCCCAAACTTTTGAATGGTAGTGTGTACATATATATATATATATATATATATTCAATTCAATTCAATTCAAATTTATTTGTATAGCGCTATTCACGATACATATCGTTGCAAAGCAGCTTTACACCAAATTGACATTTTTACAATATATGTAGTAGTAGCTTGATGTACATATGGCAGAGATGTGTGGTAAAGATCAATTAATGACGTAATCAAACAGACAAAGAACACTATAAATTAGTAGCAGAATTCGGTAGTGCTGTATGTTTTCAGGGTTGGCATCATCTGAAGTCCTCTGTGGGGTTGGCATCATCTCTTCTTAAGTGTTCTGGATCCAGATTGGAGCTTGTGAATTCCTAGTTACCATGGGATGTCAATCCCATGGCAGGAACAGAGAACAAATAGGAACATAATTAGCGTAGCTGCTGTTCAAACTAAGAAAAGGAAGGTTTGTTAAACCAGAGCTAAAAGATTAATAATGAACCTTTGATAAGATATAGCTGCAGGAAAAGTTTATGAGATGCATTATTTGAATGCTTGGCTAAAAAGATGTGTCTTTAATCTAGATTTAAACAGAGAGAGTGTGTCTGAACCCCGAACGTTATCAGGAAGGCTGTTCCAGAGTTTGGGTGCCAAATGTGAAAAAGCTCTACCTCCTTTAGTGGACTTTGCTATCCTAGGTACTACCAACAGTCCAGAGTTTTGTGACCTTAGGGAGCGTGATGGATTGTAGCGTGGTAGAAGACTAGTTAGGTACGCAGGAGCTAAACCGTTAAGTGCCTTATAGGTAAGAAGTGCTATTTTGTAGCTGATGCGGAACCTAATAGGTAGCCAGTGCAGAGACTTTAAAATTGGGGTAATATGATCATATTTTCTTGACCTGGTAAGGACTCTAGCAGCTGCATTTTGGACTATCTGTAGCTTGTTTATTGAAGATGCAAGAACAACCACTTAGTAGTGCATTACAATAGTCCAGTCTAGAGGTCATGAATGCGTGAACTAGCTTTTCTGCATCAGAAACAGGTAACATGTTTCGCAGCTTGGCAATGTTTCTAAGATGGAAGAATGCTGTTTTTGTAACATGAGAAATATGATTTTCAAAAGACAAGTTGCTGTCTAATATAACACCCAGGCTTTTGACTGTAGTGGAAGTAACAGTACATCCGTCTAGTTGTAAATTGTAAGTCAAAAGATTCTGTGTATTGTTTTTAGGTCCAATAAGTAATATCTCTGTCTTATCTGAATTTAATAGCAGAAAATTGTTGGTCATCCAATCTTTTACATTTTTAACACACTCTGTTAACTTCGATAATTCAGAAGTTTCATCTGGTCTTGTTGAGATATACAGTTGAGTATTATCAGCGTAATAATGGAAACCAATCCCGTGTTTTCTAATAATATTACCAAGGGGCAGCAAGTATATTGAAAATAGTAGAGGACCTAGGACAGATCCTTGTGACACTCCATACTTTACTGGTGATAACTGAGATGACTCCCCATTTAAATAAACAAAGTGGTAGCGATCAGACAGGTAGGATCTAAACCATTTTAAAGCCTGCCCTTGGATACCTGCATAATTTTGTAGTCGATCTATTAGTATGTCATGATCTATAGTGTTGAACGCAGCACTAAGATCAAGTAAAACTAGCAGTGAGATGCAGCCTTGGTCTGATGCAAGAAGCAAGTCATTAGTGATTTTAACAAGTGCAGTTTCTGTGCTGTGATGGGGCCTGAAACCTGACTGAAATTCTTCATAGATATCATTTTTTTGCAAGAATGAGCACAGTTGAACAGATATAACTTTCTCTAAAATTTTAGACATAAATGGAAGATTAGAAATGGGTCTATAATTTGCCAGTTCACTAGGGTCTAGTTGTGGTTTCTTAATAAGAGGCTTAATAACTGCCAGCTTGAATGGTTTAGGGATGTGACCTAAAGATAAGGATGAGTTGATAATATTGAGAAGCGGTTCTTCTGCCACAGGTAACAATTCTTTCAGTAATTTAGTGGGTACAGGATCGAAAAGGCATGTTGTTGGTTTAGACACAGTGATGAGTTTATTTAACTCTTCCTGTCCTATAGCGGTAAAGTACTGCAGTTTTTCTTTGGGTGTGATGAAAGAAGTTGACATATTAGATGCAGTATAATCTACATTGGTTATTGTATTTCTGATGTTATCTATTTTATCAGTGAAGAAATTCATAAAGTCATTGCTATTAAACTGTAAAGGAATATTTAGCTCAGGTGGTGTCTGGTTATTTGTTAATCTAGCCACTGTGCTAAATGAAAACCTTGGATTGTTTTGGTTATTTTCGATGAGTTCGCGGAAATGCTCAGCCCTAGCAGCTTTTAAAGCCTGTCTGTATCTGGACATACAGTTTTTCCATGCAATTCTAAAAACTTCCAAGTTAGTTTTTCTCCATTTGCGCTCAAGATTGCGAGTTTCTTTCTTGAGGGAATGGGTATTACTGTTGTACCATGGCGCAATACGTTTTTCTCTAACTTTTTTCAATTTGATGGGGGCAACAGCTTCTAACGTATTGGAGAAGATGGTGTCCATATTGTTAGTCATTATGTCTAGATCCTGTGTATTAAGGGGTACACAGAGCAGTTGAGATAAATCAGGCAGGTTATTTGTAAATCTATCTTTGGTGGCTGGAACAATAGTTCTGCCACGACGATAACGTGGAGCCATATAGTTAATATCAGTGATACGCAGCATGCACGATACAAGGAAATGGTCAGAAACATCATCGCTTTGAGGAACGATATCTATATCAGTAAGATCAATTCCATGCGATATAATTAAATCTAGCGTATGATTAAAACGATGAGTGAGCCCGGTGACATTTTGCTTGACTCCAAAAGAGTTTATTAGGTCAGTAAACGCAAGTCCTAACGCATCATTTGTATTATCAACGTGAATGTTAAAATCACCGACAATTAGCACTTTATCAAAATTAACCAATAGTTCTGAAAGCAATTCTGCAAATTGTTTTAGGAAATCTGTATATGGCCCTGGCGGTCTATACACAGTAGCTAAAACAAGAGATAGGAGAGATTTCTTTTGCATATCTGGCAAAGTAACATTAAGTAAAAGTATTTCAAATGAATTAAACCTGTATCCTGTTTTCTGAGTAACATTGAGAATATCACTATATATTGTTGCAACACCACCACCACTAGGACCACTCTGACGGGGCTCATGCTTATAGTAGTAGTTTGGTGGAGTAGACTCATTTAGACCAATATAATCATTAGGTTTTAGCCAGGTTTCGGTTAAGCAGAGTACATCAAAACTATTATCTGTGATTATTTCATTCACAATAACTGCTTTGGGTGCAAGTGATCTAATGTTTAGGAGCCCAAGCTTAAAAAATGGTTTCTGTTCGTGTATTTTGCTTTTTTCTGGTTTAATTACGATCAGATTTTTTCTAGATCCTGCATTAAATTAATGTTTTGACCTCACTATTCGAGGAACAGACACAGCCTTTATAGATTGGACAGTGCAAATACTATCATTTAAGCATTCAGAACAAAAGCCATCATAGCAATCATTTGAGAATGTACTTACTAGTCAAATGGAGCGTAGCGTCCTGGAGATGTTGTCCGACAGCAGTTCCGCTCCGACTCTACTGGGGTGCAGGCCATCAGCACGGAAAAGCCTAGGACGCTCCCAGAAAAGATTCCAATTATTAACAAAGAGCAGTTTCTGTTCTTTGCACCATGTCAATAACCATTCGTTTAGAGCAAGAAGTCTACTGAACCTTTCGTGCCCACGTCGATACGTGGGAAGCGGTCCTGACACGATGATTCTCGTCGCGGGCGATGTGCTGCGAACCGTCTCGATCAGGCTGCTGAAGTCCCTCTTCAGAACCTCCGTCTGCCACAGCTTGGTGTCGTTCACCCCCGCGTGCAGGACGATCGCGCCGACGCTCTCGCCGTCCTTCAGGATTGCGGGTATCTGCGCAGAAACATCGAGAACGCGAGCACCAGGAAAACAGTGGGTGTGGACTTTACCTTCAGCTAAAGTTGCACGAACGTACCGGACAATGGAGTCTCCGACGATCACAGCGTCGCGTTCCGTCTCGCGGAGGGGAGCGAAGCGGTTCCGGGTGGAGATCTCGAAGACCGGAGGCGGCGGAGGGGGCGAGGTCATCGGCCGGGGCCTGGCTCGCGTCTTCCGCTGCTGCTGCACCCAGGGTCCGTGGTGTCCCGGTGCCGGAGTGAAGGACATCTGGAAAGATCGCGTCCAGGGTGCACGGGACCTGTGCAGAGAAGCACACGGAGTAGAGGTGGTCAGAGTGTTAGTATCGCGCTGTATACTTACCCGGGAGGATTCCAGAGCGGCTCTCCGCTCTCTCAGCTCGGTCTGCCTCACCAACAGCTCCTGGATCTGCTTCTCCACGGCCTCCAGCTCGAGCTGCAACGAGTGCAGCTCGAATGTGTCCTCACCTGCACTCAAAGGTGGACACAAATTCGCCATTAAAGCAAGTAACAGTGAGTAAACAATGGTAATGTGTGTAAACAGTGTGTAAACAATGCAAGCAGGATTAGCGGCAACCACGCTGGTGCTGCTAACGGGCTATAAGCTAGAAACTCGGGAAATCAAAACAAAACTAGTTATAACAAAGTAATCCGGATGTTTTAGCTGTAAAATACAACAGGGGGTATATTCACACGTGCAAACAATGCAAACAGAAGAGGGGGCGATAAAGAAAGACTGCATATTTTCCTATTATTTGAAAGTATTCATCATTTAACATCTATCATCAGTATATAGTCTGTTTCTTTTAACACTGGGAGAAGTCATCTTTGGAAAAGTAAGAAGAGAAGACAGGATCAACGAGCAGCATGAGTAGACTCAACTGGAGGTTTAAAAAACCCACTATCTACTCCAACACCAGATAGAGCTGGAGGACAATGAGATCTGCCTGAAAGCTCCTCTGGCAGCGATGGACAACATCATCAGAAAGCGCTCAAAGCTACCAGGAAACGTCTGTCATTTTAACAGAAAATGACTTGGTAATTTTCTGCCAGCACATTTTCCATATATATATATATATTTTTTTTTACGGAATATTTTTTTACAGTGTATATAGATCAGTGAACTCGCCATTATGATGTCATCTAGCAACATTTAACGACTAGCTTAGCTACTTTCAATTAAAAGCAGTTGTCAACACTGGTAAGTGTTTTTTCCCACGTAATTTTGATGGTTTAAGTGAAATCCTCCTCCACACATCACTTTTGGTCACTGTTGTGTTTGGTGGGGTTAGTGCCACAATATTTAACACCTTCCTTACTGTGTCATCAACAGTGCACCGATGCGTTTTTCCAATTTTCCAGACCAAAAATGTAATTACTACTTTCATTTCTACAATTAAGAGCAAAATTTTTTTTTAAGTTAAAAAAAAATAAAAATAATTATCTTCACGATCAAGTTTGTATCAAAAATGACATAATTCTTAGAATTTTGGCACACTTAAGACTAAAATTTTAATCTAACGGCTTTATACATACGGCCCCAGATGTCTTTTGTTATAAACTGCAATATCTTTTTAATGTTTTGACATATCAGCACATAATTTGGTAAGGATCATCGACATCTTGTCCCATCTTTGATTTAGGCCAAATTCAACAATATCTCATGTTTCAGTTTCCATCATTTTGTTTGTCTGCCATTTTGAAGTAAATGAAACACTTTTTTCATTACTCATTACTACTTCAAACCTTGTCCAATTTTGTCCAAAATGGCCTCAGGAGATGTTTGGTCTGATCTGCACAGAAATGACCATACAGATTTTTGATATTCACTAGTTTACGATAGATGCCTTTGTGAAGTCGAAATTGTCATATGTTACAGTATGTTAGTTTAGCATGTTATTCTGTTAGCATGCTAATCAGAGACCATGAGGTGTATTATCACAGTTTTATTGGTTGTTATCAAGGGATCACAAACCACTGGATGGTGCGACTGACCAGTCAGAATCAAGTATTTCAGAGAGCTATGTACTAAAATATTAATAACACACAAATAATTTATTTTAGAATTAATTAGCAATACCACAAAAAAAACCCCATGTAATATTATGGATAAAAGCCATAGGACAGACTAGAAGTGACATTTATAATTTCCTTTTCAGTGATGATCAGAGAGTTAAGGCATTTCACATGATGCAACAACCTTTTGAAGATTTAGTTTTCTTCTCCTGAATTTCCTTAATCAGTTCTCTGTAATTCTGCATCATCTGAGCCATTGTTTCCTCATGTCTCCTGTTGGCGTTTTCTAAAATCAATGCAAACTCATTTGCTCTGTTAGTTTCAGCTTCAGTGCTCCGTTTCATGGACTCTTCAATCTCCTGGCTCATCCTCTCTGCCTTCTCGTTAAAGCCCTTCTGCATCAGATCAGCCTGCTCTCTCAGGTTACTGTTCATGGCACGCTTAAACTCCTCTCTCTGAAGCCTCATCTCCTCATCCATCTTCTCCTTCATCTGTCTCATCCTCTCTTCATTACTCTCTCTCTCTGCTTCCATCTTCTCTTCCAGATGTTGCTGCTTCTCCTCTTTAGCTTTAATTTCCTGCTCCAGGAGGGCTGCTTTCTCCGTTTCCTCTGCTCATTTATTGACAAAAATAGGAAAAGGAAAACAGATGCTTCAAAGACAGAGAAAAGACTCAAACTATGATATAATTAAGGGCTCTATTTTACTGTAAAACTGGAATGTTAATGGTCTTGATCACAATGATCTTTATTCGTATTGATAATGGTATAAGTAGCCCCTCTGGAAACTAAACCCTGGACTGCAGATTATTTGTGCTGTGAAAGTGAAACTATTCTTGGACCCTTGAAACTGCTTCTACCCTTCACTCTCAGAAAAAAAGGTACAGTTCTGTCGCTGGGGCGGTACCCTAAGGTAGAAAAGTGAAAAGGTACATCTTTGTACCTTACCTGCCCCTAAACAGTACACATTAGTACCTTAAAGGTACATATTAGTACTTTAAAAGTACATATTTGTACCTTTTCACTTTGTACCTTAGGGTACCGCCCCAGCGACAGAACTGTACCTTTTTTTCTGACAGTGTTTGGTGCCACTTGTGGATGTGTTTGAAATTTTGTTTTGGGTACTACATCACCCTGTCCATGTCTCTGAGTCCTTCATGAGCAGAAACACTCTCACAAGTACCTAAACCTTTAAAGGATAAGTTCACTTCCAGAACAAAAATGTATGGATAATGTACTCACCCCCTTGTCATCCAAGATGTTCATGTCTTTCTTTCTTCATTTCCGTAACAAATTGACAATTTATGTACTTTTAAACCTTAATCACTCGTCTTGTCTATTCTCTGCGATGCGCATGCGAACTCCTAATCCTGGTCAGTACAGTTAGGGTACGTCAAAACACTCCCATCTCGTTTTCTCCTCCAACTTCAAAATCATCCTACATCGCTGCAGAAGTACCAACCCAGTGTTTACAAAGTGAACATGCAAAGAAGGTCAAACAGCCTTTACAAAAAGGGTAAAACAGCAATGTAGGACAATTTTGAAGTTGAAGGAGAAAATGAGATGGGAGTTTTTCGACATATCCTAACTGTCTTGACCCCGATTACACAGAGGTCGCATGTGAACCACAGAGAATAGATAAGACAAGCGTTTGAGGTTAAAAAGTATATAAATTGTCAATTTGTTTAGAAAATGGCCGATCGTTTTGCTAGATAAGACAGTTCTTCCTCAGTTGGGATCGTTTAAAGTTCTTTGAAGCTGCATTGAAACTGCATTTAGAAAGTTCAAACTTGGAGGCACCATTGAAGTCCACTATATGGAGAAACTGGATGACAAAGAGGTGAGTAAATTATCTGTAAATTTTTGTTTTGGAAGTGAACTTCTTCTTTAAGCACCATTTTCACAGGAAACCTAGTAAGAATTTAGAAACAGAGAAACTGGGTTTCACACCCCTGGACTGTTTGTGTTGGTTTCTCCCTCATTTGCCCATATATGGTTGTTCCTGTTCCTGTTCCTGTCCTCGTTGCATCTTTATTAGTTTATCAGTATCAGCTGTCTGTCTTTATTAGTTGTGTTTGGTGCTCAGTTTGTCGTCTGGTCTCATTAGTGTATACGTGTGTGTGTGTTTTGCCCTCCTGTTGTGGATTTATGTTAAAGACTTTATCTTTGACCTTCATTTTTGTGCTGCGTTTGTTCCTCACATGTTGTGACACTGGGATTTTATTACTTAAAATTCTTACCTTTAATTTGTTTCTCCTTCTCAGTCAGTTTCTCGTCAGCCTGCAGAATGGTTTCAGAATCCACAGATTTTTGCTTTAGGAACTCGTCTAGGACCTCTTCAGCCTATTGACATACACATGTGTGCAGAGAAAGATATAATGTGACAGAAATGATGATGAGACAAGTGGTCATGTCTTGTGATGTTGTCTAATATGGGCATAACCTTGACTTCTTTATTGGCCTGGCTGTTATATTTATTCACAATGTCCTCCAGATCTTTGCAGAAGAGATCATAGCCACCAGGTTTGGCATAGAAGCCTTGCTTGAGCTTTTCCATCACCGGTGCAGAGAGGGATGACAGGAGATCCTCACATCGTCTCTTTGAAGCTTGCTCGTTTTGGCACAGGTATCCATCAAAGAGTTCATTGATTTTTTCCTAAAAACATAACATGAATACTAATGATGTGCTATCGTTCACATCATCTGACTTGAGTGTGCTTTTGGCTTTGAGTCAAGATAAACAGGATGAGGATACCGACTGTCTTAAGTCCTCGCCTCAAGCCTCTAAGTAGAAAGCTTCCATCCTTTGAGCAGGCCGGCAGTAAGTATCAAGTGTTGCTAGACTTCCTTCGGTTACACAGAGTTGTCCTACTGAGGCCTCTGCTCCCTGAGCTCTGCTTGAAAAGTAATGCTGAGTCGTTAGGTTCTTATCTAGCTATCTTAAATGTAGGACATAGTTAGGCCTCCTTTCGCTTTAGAGCGTTGTGCTGAGGCCTCCATTATTGAGCTTGTTCAGACAGTCATGCTAAGTTGCAGGCTCTTTATTCAAAAGGGAATGTCCAGGTTATGCATGTAACCATGGTTTCCTTAAAAGAGGGAACGATATACTCTATCCCCTTGATATGCATCCTTTAAACAATAAATGGATCATGTGTTTTGCAGGAGCCCTTTTATACTCACAGTATTGACGTCGTAGGCTTTCGCCGGGCAATGTCAAGCATTTAGACCAGGTATAGGCAACGTCGGTCCTGGAGTGCCAATGTCCTGCAGAGTTTAGATCCAACCTTGAACAAAAACCTCACCTGCCTGTAGCCCTTGTAATCCTGAAGACCTTGATTAGCTTGTTCAGGTGTGTTTAATTAAGGTTATTGGCACTCCAGTACCGACGTTGTCTATCCCTGATTTAGACACCAGTCAGGCCAGAGCCGTTACCCATAGTGTCCTCTAGGGGATTACACGCTCAACCTGAGACATTTTCTATTTTATAATGAATCAGCTGTCTGAGACATCTCATTTTCAGCTGGTTACTCAGTGTTATTGAGTCAGTGGTTCACCACCATCCTAAATAAACAGACACTGCCTACCTCTAGAGATTTCAGGTATTTCCCATCAGTGTCCCTGAAGGAACGCTTCATGAAGGCTTGTGTTGCTGTGCTGCTGAGGTCTTGGTGTTCTGAGGACACAGCCTTCAGTTCCAGAGGGAAGGAGTCCTTCAGCTTCTCCATTCCACTTTGGTAAACCTGAAGACCCACCTTCACTGCAGCCTCATTCTCAATCACTGCCATAGCAATCACAGCGTTCTCCAGACATGGCACAGAACCACTGGAGATGGTGTCTACATACGTTGTTGCCAGATGACCCAGAACTTCAGCGACAGAAAGAAATTAAACACAGAGGCATTAATAGATAAAGGTACTGATAGTTTTCTGTATACACATGCAAACTCTTCATATATGTTCTTTCGACTCACCTCTTCCAGTGACTGTATATCCGTCTTTCAGCCTCTTCACACTGCTTTTATGAAAGACAAGCTGGCAGAAACTGGCACAGAACCACTGGAGATGGTGTCCACATACGTTTTTGCCAGATGACCCAGAACTTCAGTGAAAGAAAGAAAACTAATGCAGAGATAAAATGCTATTGATAAGCACATGTTGTTCTGTATGCAGATTTTACAAATTTTCTTTCGACTCACCTCTTCCAGTGACTGTGTATTCATCTTTCAGCCTTTTCACACTGCTGTCACGAAAGACAAACTTGCAGAAATTATCTGTGACCTTCAAGAACTCAGAGGAAATGTCAGCAGAATCCAAGCTTTCCAGGCAAGACAACTTTTCTTTGGCTGTTGGAAAGGGGAAAGTGAAGCACTTTCTGGAAGGGAAGAATTTCTGGATGCACTCCCTGGGAAAGTTGTACTCCATCACACGTCTTGAAGTGCCTAGAAAAGATGAGCACATTCTGTAGCTGCTCTCAATTCTGGAGAAGAGCATGTCTATTCTAGGAGTGTAGCTGGTTGAGCTACTGGACAGTTCAGCACAGTAACAAAAACTAGTTGCGGTAGTGATTATGACGACTCTTAAAATAGCTTTTTGCAATATTTTAAATTACCATGTTTCAGCTTCAG
The DNA here is from genome assembly GCA_036247105.1 of Cirrhinus mrigala. Classification (NCBI taxonomy): domain Eukaryota; kingdom Metazoa; phylum Chordata; class Actinopteri; order Cypriniformes; family Cyprinidae; genus Cirrhinus; species Cirrhinus mrigala. The sequence continues at coordinate 83,428 of JAMKFB010000053.1, forward strand.
AGCAAACTCTAGGTACTCATCCTCTGTTACATCTTTGCCATCGACCTTTCGCTCCAGTGTGAAGTCCCTCACAGCCCAGATGAAACTAGGGAAGAACTTCACAAATTCACTTGAATCATCAATATTTGATGATTTGACCTTGATGCACTCTGTTAGTTCAGTCACATATCTGACAGTTTGTTCAGGCATGAACACAAAAAGACAACAACTCATGACGCACAGTGTATCAAATCAAATGTGTTATTCCATAAGCAAATTCACTACACCAATACTTTTCAACATGACTTGTGATCAGGTGTACACTTAAACCATGACAATAAATAAATTAAATAAAAAAACGTGTATTTAAATGTAATATTAAAGAATTCTGTGGAGTGAAATGTTCAATCCAAGCTTCAATCCACTTGCTTCAATAGGTGTTTATAATGCTGAGCAGTGTGTGATGAAACAAAATCTGATCATCTGATCATTTAATCATGAACTGTTGAGGTAAGCATCCCTGCCGACTAAACAAAAACAAAAGGAAGTGTTGTATTTGGGACAAAATAACGTGGTCACAATGAGACAAAGCATACTAATCCATGCCTTATAAAAAATGTTACCACTCCTAATGCTGCACACTCTATCTTTACGTATCTATAAATGAACAAAAGGATACCGCAGATCCATTATGGCCTTGTTATCAATCGTCCCCCGACTGTTGTAGACCAGGGTACTGCTGAGTAACACAGCCAGACAGAAGATGTTGGTATCATGCTTTGGGTCTCCCTGTGATAGAGAAATAGATATATATTTTTTCAATTATCAGCTTCACCCAATAATGTTTCTATCTGGCCAATAAGTGTCCTAGGTAGGACATTTATTCAGAAGTTCTCCATCTTCATTTGTTTACTAATTTTACTTGTTTGTGCATTATCTCTGCTTTGAAAGTGACAGTATTCTTGGACTCATGAAACTGCTTGTGATGCTAGTTGTGTTTTCTTGATAGTTTTCTTGTCACATCACCTTATCCACGTCTCCGAGTCCCTCTGTGTCCAGCAGCACTAGAGTGGTTCCTGCTTCAGTGGGATGAGGCACACACCACATCCAGATGCCCTTCGTCTTGGACTCAATTGTGCTGCCCAGCGCAAACCCTGATAATGACAATGACTTTTGTGCATTTAATGTCATTCACTTGAACTGCATGAGGTTTGCTATGAGCGCTAACCTGTTTGTTTCCCAGCGAGGCGGTTCATCAGGTAGGACTTCCCGGTCCGGTAGAGTCCCACCACGGCCACCACCACCACCGGCTGCTGGATCTGCTGCAGGATCTGCAGTGCTGACTGCTGCACACACAGCTTCCCATCTGAGTCCGTGTCAATGAAGCACACTGGTTTATCCATGGTCACTGGAGACTCATCTGCCAACAGAACAGATACACACATTTTAAAACTTATAGAAACTGAGTTAGTCACAAACTGTATGTAACCTGCAGAGGTGTGCATCTGTGTATCTGTACGTGTGCCATGGAATTTGATAGCACACGTACATCTCGGAGACGTCTACTTGACGTCTACATTTACATCTGCAAGACGTAGTTTGCTCATCTGCAATACGTCTACTGGACGTTTTCTATCAGATGTCAAATAGACGTCTATTAGATGTCTTTAAGATGTTTATGATTTAGAATGTATGTAAAACTGACATCTTACAGGCGTCTGCCAGACGTTTGTAGACAGTAGATGCTTTCCAGATCAAGTGATCTTTAACAGACATCTTGCAGACGTATGTGTTTCATCTAGGAAGAGTTTTCAAATAATTTCAAGAAATAAAGTGTAAAATAATTTAGTAAAATAGTTAAAGGGAAGCAAAAATGACTTTTAAAATGACTTTTTTACTTATACATGGCTATAAAGGCTTCGTGTTATTATGTGAATAAAAGTCTAATCTTTTAGAAATGTAAAAGCACCTAATTTTGTGACTTGGCTCGAAAAGCATAATAAAGTTGAAAAGAAAACATTAACATTTTTGCATCTGTTAATCGGGTACTTCATTCTACTACTACTACAAATCTTTTCCATTTTGCGAATATGAGCCTACCTGAAAGTGATGCAGACGCTTCATCTTGAGCCATGATTTCCTTTGGCTTCTCATTGCCGGATTGGCGTTGTCTCTTCACAGGAATAGTGTTTGATTGGCATCCATCATTTACGCGGGGGAAACAGGCGCACAGTGACACATCTTGCGATCCTTTTGTATAATATATCTACTTTTTAAAATACGTCACAAACATGTATTTTCTGTGTTATATATAATTCAGTTTGGTATAAATAGAGTGAATGTCCCTTTCCTTACCTTACAGTAGCTCGATCTGAGTTCTGTGTTGTGTGCTCACGATAATATTTATACGACTTTATGTTCATCCCTTTAATGCTGATTGGTCAGAGTGAATCAGGGGATTGTCTCTGTTCTCTCTCTCTCTCTCTGCTTATTTGCTCTGGTCACTCACACTTCCTCCTTCTGTCCAGATTAACACATGGTCAAAATCAGCAGCTACATACTAGAAACAATGTGACTGCAGATAAAGTGTTTTCTTCTTTGTAGCACACATATGTGAACAATGCAGAATGCAGAAAAAAACAATACAAAAAAAAGTTTTTAACTTTCTGATGAGATTCACTGGAAATTCCCAACAACCAAACGGCATGAAAATAATTCATAAAAATATAAATATATGCCTGTATATCAGTAGTGTTGTTGACAAGACAAAGGTCAAGAGTCCAACGTCAGGAATTGTTTTTATTAATGAATGAAATGTGTTTGGATTAAAGTCAGTGTCCCTTTGGAAAAGTGAAATCATTAGCTAAATGAGTAAATGACTATTAAATTACAGCACGAAAGCTTTAATGGAAATAACAAAACTTTCAACATATACTGTTTAACTCCTCGTGTCTTAAACACACACGGACAGAGTTTGGATAGTGAAGTCTGTGAATCGACAGAAATGCTGCTCTGACACACTGAACTAAATGATCCCCGCAGAAATAAACAGTGTATGCTTTAACTCCTGATGACAGAACCTTTTGATGTGTTTAATGGTTAAAAGAAGCTGAAAGAAGAGTTAAGGGTCTCTGTGTCTCATTCTCTGTCTGGGTTTTGTCTGTCTGCAAAAAAAAAATTCTTCCTTAGTATTTTTGTCTTGTTTTCTAGTATAAATATCTAAAAATTCTTTAACCAGGATGTGTTTACTTGACAAGTAAGACAAGATAAGATATTATAAATAAAATAAGATATTATGTCTTGTTTCCTGAAAAAATTATCCAAATGTTCTTAATTTTAATTTAAAATTTTTAAAATTTGATTTAATTTTGCTTGCACTTATTTCTATCTGTATTACGGTTTCATTTTTTGTTGTGTGTTGTGTTGTCTTCACAGCTTTAAAATCTGCTCATGACCATCTTAAAGATTGTGAGATTGGCAGCTAGCGGCTGAAATAGGTATTGCAGTCCAAATTCAAAATATTGGAAAGAGTCGTTTCTCTCGCTTCCTCCTACTCAGACTCGACACTCAAGCGCGTTGAGGACACGCGATGAGCCTTGCACTTTAATTTGAGTTCATTTACTGTGTTTTAATGTTCCTCTGTTCATAGAGCATTGTGCAGTATGTAATATTGCCAGCTAGCTGTTGAAAAGGGTACTGCAATTCCGTCCCGGAATCTGCCCAAACGCACATTTTAGAGTAGAATTACTGGCTCTAGCATTATTTTTCAGAGAAACAGCTACGTAAACATAACATGTTTCATATATCTACAAACATGTTAATTTTGGGCTTAAGAAGAGTCAAAAACTTACATACAGCACCTTTAAACCAGCTAAGAACCAGCAGCCATGCTTCAAAACATACCTAAGCAGCATATGCTGTTTTTTTTTCAACAGTATATGCATGTAAATTGCAGCCAAGTGCAACAGTTACCACACAGTGTTCGGCTGTGATCAAAAAGGATTAAATAGTGAATTTTGAATTGATTTCTTCTTGCAAAATCAGATGTGGATTCGGGCTCTTCCAACACTGCGCATAAAGCAAATATATTATTTTAAGGGGTTACTTTACTACTATTGTAATGTCATAATTACTTACATCTACTAAAATGAAGAGAGAGTTTTCTTTTCTTTGATGTCCTCATCTCTACGCAGTAAAATAAGCTGCATTGGGTCAACTAAGGAGCGGTTGTGGTTGGGATTTTTTGTTTCTTTTAACCGAGCTGAATGGATTTATGACTTCAAATGCATCTTGATACAAGATCATTAATAATGATGATGGATGCCCATGAAACATGGCATTTTGCTTGAGGCATGTGCCATCCTTTATATGCTCTATCACTTTGTCAACACAATTAAAGGAGAACTGTACTTCCAGAACAACAATTCTTAAATAATTTACTCACCCCCTTGTCATCCAAGATGTTCATGTCTTTCTGTCTTCAGTTGTGAAGAAATTATTGTTTTTGAGGAAAACATTTCAGGATTTTTCTCCATATAATTTACTTGATTGGTGCCCTGATTTTGAACTTCCAAAATGTAGTTTAAATGCAGTTTCAAAGGGCTCTAAACGATCCCAGCCGATGAAGAATTGTCTTATCTAGTGAAATGATCAGTCATTTTTTTCAGAAAATACATTTTTTAATAATTTTTAAGCACAAAAGCTCATGTAGCACAGGCTCTGGGATGCACATCACAACGCTACATACTATTGAATCACGTCAAAAAGGTCACACCGAACGTTGGTGGAACTACAGACCCAGTGTTTACAAAGCAATCGCGCAAAGACTAAGGAAGAGCAAGTAAGTCAAACGCTGTTTGCTAACAAAAAGGTACAACGATGTTGGACGATTCTGAAGTTGTAGGAGAAAATAAGATGGAGTTTTTTGCCATACTCTAACTTTTTGAGCCAGAGTACACAGATGATGAACTTAGACGTGGTTCTTAGTAGTGATGGGAAGTTCGGATCATTTTACAAACTCAGACCTTTGAGTCTCGTTCAGCAAAATGAACAAATCTTTTTTCAAGTCATTTTGTTCATTTTAGCAAAACATAATTAAAATGTTATGTGTTACTTCCCTAACACATCTACTGCTTACACAAATGTCGATCACACTATAAACAAGACAAAACTATAATGCAATAAGAAGCAGAAAAGATTAATTCATTGTTTACCTGGGTCTTTAGTCTATGATTAGGTCATCTCACCTCTTATTTGAGAAGTTTTCGGGTTTGAGTCGTTCCTTCATCACGTGACAGCCCCATAAGATGAACGAACAACTTGAAAAACCCGAAGACTCGAAACAGGTGAACTAATCCCAGCACAGAACCTAATAGGATGTTGCGCATGCACGACTAAACGAATCATTCCCCGAGACGACTCGTTCTTCCCGAGTCGCATTAAAGATTCATTCAAAATGAATGAATCATTCAAGAACGACCCATCACTAATCCGTAGCATCGTGGACGCGCATCCCAGAGCCTGTGCAACATGAGCTTTTGTGCTTAAAAAGACACAAACATCTTGGATGACGAGGGGGTGAGTAAATTATTTGTAAATTGTTGTTTTGGAAGTGGAGTTCTCCTTTAAGTATTTCTGACCGTTGCACTGCTCCTTCACTGATATCTGCCTAAACAGACATGCAAGGGTTTCTTTACCTGGCACATACCAGCTGTGTCCATGCCCAGATATCTGTTTTGGTTCAACAAAGATGAAATTTTGTTTGAAGAAGTGTTTTCTGCATTTGTCTGACCTTCATTGTACACAGACCCCTTGCAGCCAGTTCATCAATAAGTTTGTCTATGTCATATGGGGGTATATCTGCCAGGTAAGGGCCAGCTGTGGCCTAATGGTTAGGGAGTAAGGCTTGTAATCAAAAGGTTGCGGGTTTGAGTCCCAGGTCTGGCAGGGATTGAAGGTGGAGGGAGTGAATAACCAGCGCTCTCTCCACCCCCAATACCATGACTGAGGTGAGTCCCTTGAGCAAGACACTGATCCCCAACTGCTCCCTGGGCGATAGCATTAGCAATATGGCTGCCCACTGCTCTGGGTGTGTGTTCATGGTGTCTGTGTGTTTGTTTACTTGGTGTGTGCACTTGGATCACTTGCACTTGTGTTCACTTGGATGGGTTAAATGCAGAGCACAAATTCCAAGTATGGGTCACCATACTTGGCCACATGTCACATCCTTTCCTTTCCTGATGATGGTAACTTGTAGTTGTGTTTTTGTCCCACGTGTTCCTAGTAGGGATGGGCGATCCCTTGTTCTTCCTCTTTCCTTCAGTAGAGACTGTTCATTAGCAGCACGTGTCATCACTAATGGCCATTCATCACTTGTAATGTGATTCAAATTGATAAATTAACCTCAGGGATAATTAAGGTTAATAACACTTAGGGATAACCTTAAAAGTCTACTATAGGGGATGATTCCTGAAATGTTTTCCTCAAGAAATATGCAGCGGCAGAATATGCAAGGAACATTTTTATTAAAAGATAGATTTGCCCCCTGCACTTTCAATGAACAAGTGTCTTCACATAAAGTTTTCAAAGGGTGATGTATACATATAAATCTAGATTTGATCTGTTGTTCCCATGGCCGTCAGTCACTCAGATACACACCAATGCTCATAACGAGATGTCAGGGATGTATATTTACTAAATGAAAATCAAATCAAATCATCTTTATTTATATACCACCTTTAACAATACAGAATTGTGACAAGGCGGTTCTCTGGCCAGACGCAGAGGACTCACCAGGTTCCCGTGGTCCTGTGCTGATAGCCGTCTAGGTGACGAGGTCTTCACTGGGGATCCGTCTCTGGGGCTCATCTAGTCGATGTGGTCTCCGCTGACATTCAGAGCTGTAGAGGTCGTCTCTAGGTGCTGATCCACCGTCTGATCTGGGTACGGACTGGATCCGGGGGGACTGCAGTGACCATCTGATCTGGATACACACTGGATCTGGTGGTTAAGGTGACCTCGGAATAAGCAAGAAACAGACTAATATTAGCATAGATGCCATTCTTCTGACGATGCACTGAGTACATCGGGTGTTATGGGAAGTGTTCCCGGTTCCGGTTGACCTAATTAGTGCAGCCTAACAATCCTTTAACGGATTTGAATTATAGAAATGTGTTAATGTGTTATGTGTAAACCAGGTTAAAGAGATGGGTCTTTAATCTAGATTTAAACTGACAGAGTGTGTCTGCGTCCCGAACAGTGTTGGCCTAGATTGTTCCGAAGTTGGGTGCTAAATAAGAAAATGATCTGCCGCCCGTGGTTGATTTTGATATTCTAGGTATTATCAAATGCCAGAGTTTTGAGAACGCAGCGGACGTGAGGGACTATAATGTGATAAGAGCTCGCTCAGGTACTGAGAAGCTAAACCATTCAGGGCTTTATAAGTAATTAGCAAGATTTTAAAATCTATACAATGTTTAATAGGGAGCCAGTGCAGTGTTGACAGAACCGGGCTAATATGATCATACTTTTGGTTCTAGTAAGAACTCTAGCTGCTGCATTTTGGACCAGCTGGAGTTTGTTTATTAAGCGAGCAGAACAACCACCCAATAAAGCATTACAATAATCTAATCTTGAGGTCATAAACGCATGAATTAATGTTTCAGCATTCGACATTGAGAGCATAGGTCATAATTTAGATATATTTCTGAGATGGAAAAATGCAGTTTTGCAAATACTAGAGATGTGGTTTTCAAAGGAAAGATTGCCATCAAATAGCACACCTAGGTTCCTAACTGATGACAAAGAATTGACAGAACAGCCATCAAGTATTAGACAGTGTTGTAGGTTATTACATGCTGAGGTTTGAGGTCCAATAATTAACACCTCTGTTTTTTCAGAATTTAGCAGTAAGAAATTACTTGTCATCCGATTTTTAACTCAACTACACAATCCGTTAGTTTTTCAAATTGGTAAATAATCCACTATTTGGTAGAGGGGAGGTCTGAATGGCAGTTTTACCCTGGGATTTACAGCCAAATTACACTGCATAGCTGTAACGTGTTGGAAACTCAGAAGCGAAGACCAGGAGACTCTTGGGTATCTTCAGCAGAGTTCATTATTGAGGACGCACTGCATGGCGCTGCAGTCATCGAAAGTCTAACTAAGGCAGTGATACATTGTAGTTTATATACATTTAGGGGGCAATGCTTAGAAATGACAAAGCACCTGGGTGACGACCTTAAACAAAGCATGCAAATGAAGTATTCAGGAATAGCAACCTGCACCATATACACCAGTCCTAATCCAATCATCATAACTACTCGAAGACTGGGCAGAGCCAGGGCCAAGAGCCATTACAAACAAAAGGTGAAAGTCTCAGTAATCTGGCTCATTTGACTTACAATAAGAGAACAGGAACCTCTTGCTACAAACTTTGCTTGAGAGAATCATTTGTCTGATAACATCATATTTACCTTAAATGCTAAATGCAATATATTTCACCTTAGTTTTTCATGTGATGCTATGTCAGAACATAAGATCAGCATATTTGAAACAGATTCTTGAATTTGTAATCCCACAAACTCAAGAAATGATAAAGATATCTTAATGTCCTTATAGATTTTGGTATTTGTCTAACGTTTTTCCTAATATGTTTTAAGGCTCTATTTGATTAATTTACAGAGATATTGAAATTTCAATTTGGCTCCACGAGCAAACTGTTACATTGTAAATGGGATCCTGGATAATCTTATTGTACAATTCACTCTGATTATATTTACCTGGAGTTAAACATTAATCCTGGTTATTCATAATCTGACATGAAACACTGTATATTTCCACTGTACATTTTCTGTACGTCCCCTGAGTTGCTGTTATTATTTGCATATTTGCAGTACCAATGGTGATGACTAGATAAAGACAAATTTACATTTGGTTTTGGACCACTGAAAATGGGTAGGATTCAACAATCTGGACATGGAGTTTCTGACATTAAACCTGTAACGTGGAGAGGGAGACGTGAAGCAAACGGATCCAAATGCAAGCTTTTATTGTATCGTGACTGAAACAAAGACATGGTCCACATGCTCCACTGTCACCGCAATTACATAAGTGCGCTCCAGCGCGGCCGCCATTTTGAGAACGGGCTCCGCTGTAGCCGCCATTACGTGAGCACGCTCCGGTGCGGCCGCCATTTCACGAGCGGGACTCAATACTGGAGTAGCGATCGGCAAACTAGAATGTCTCGGGGCTTGCGGTTGACCAAACCTCAGAAATTCGCACACATGCTGCTCAAGTGACTGCGGGCCTTGTTTTAGTCTGAATAATATTTTAGTTGTGTCCATACCTGTAGAATGTCTGTGAGTAAAGCTGCTGGATTTTGTTTGATCGAGTATTCTGTAACGTGGAGAGAGAGAGACGTGAAGCGAGCGGATCCAAATGCAAGCTTTTATTGTATCGTGACTGAAACAAAGACATGGTCATAAACACAAGCAGGGTCAGACAATAGCAAACAGGTATATAGTAGGCAAGACGTGAGGATAGTCCGTGAAGCAGGCGAGGGTCGATCAGCGGAGAACGTAATCCGAAGGGCGAAGCAAAGGGGTAATCCGAACAAGTGAGCGAGAACTCCAAAAGGCAGGTGGCGAGACAGACAAAACGAGATGACCAGGCGAGAAAGCTAAACACAGGAAACCAGGGAACTAGGGAAGACACGCAAAACAACAATGCAATAACCACAATACTCGGTGAGATACAGAGGGAAGTCCGAGGCTTATATAGTGCGCCTGATTGGGTACAGGTGTGTATGAGCAATCAGTACGATGGGTGATGGGAAACGTAGTCCGGGGTGTAGTGCAACAGTCTGTGTGATGTGAACTGTTCGTTGGAAGCACAGGCGACCTCTGGTGGCAGGCAGACTAGACAGGAATCATAACAAAACCATACAGAGCCTTAAAAATGAAGATTCCAAAAGAAAATTCTAAAATAAATCATATTAGGACATCTTTAAAACTCTTTGATATACAGGCATGCAAACTTCAGAAGAAGAAAAAAATCAGAAAAAAAGGCATTTAGACAGGTATGTTCTATTCCATTGTTTTGATAGACATAAACAAGATTGATTTCTAATTTCAACAGTATTTGTTCTTCAGGCATTCCTCTTCAAACGAAACCATCAGCTGAATGCAAAGTGACCCACATTTTGTATTTGACGAGTGAGATTTTTGTACAATTTAACAATTTATTAAGATATTTATTAATTTATTACAATTAAGATCTGTTAAGCGCCCAAATCTAAAAAGACATTAAGATATCTTTAATATTTCCTGAGTTACACGTTTTGTAAACTTGGGAAAAGAATTAATAAGTCCTTTTTTTCTCATTTTTTGAAGTGTCACCATTGGCATATAATGAAAAAGATTGCTAAAATTGACAGATTTTACTAATGGAGCTAACTAAAGGGGTAAAAATAGCGGTCACCGTGATTTCGCCAAGTAGGATGTGATCCTGGATTAACACGCTTTGTTGATCCTGGATCAACATTTTAATCAACCAATCACAACCCTCTGACGTCATCAGCGTGTGCCGACCCAGCCATCGTCAATCCATTTTTGAATCTTCCCTCCTTTTTCCATACAGACAGACCCAAAAGAGGTAAGGTATTCTACCTTCTTTGTTCTGAATGTGCTTGTAACCCAAAATTATAAATCTATTTATTAAATTTAAAAAATATATATGAAATTAATTACTTAAATGATGACATATAATGCTGCACTGAACAACTGCATTCAACAGGTATGTTTAGCTAATGTGCAAGCCTTTCCCTCACCTTTGTGTCCAACAGTAAATGTGTCTGTGGAGTAAGTGTATTTAGGAGTGCATGCGCAAATACCAAGTAAATTCATAGATTATTATTATTATTATTATTTGTTACATTTACGATCATAAAAAGCTTTGAATTTAAGAGGGGGGAGGGGGAGAGGGTAACCGCGATATGGCTTTTAATTGTTGAATGTGATTGCTGACTTTGAAAAAGGCTGATTTAATTAACTAAATGTGAGCCCTGTTTAATAGTAAGAATGTTACGCTATTGCGTGATCTAAAGGTTCACAGGTTCATTGCATTTTGCTGTTAATTGTGCATTAATGCCCAGCGATTGTTTATGATTCATATATCCAATATATCCGCTGTTGATTAATTATTGTAATTACTATTTTATAGCGTTCATATTGAAAACTGTTTTAGTTGGTTATGAGAGTGCATAATTTGTCTCTTGTGTGTGTTTGAATGAGCCGGAAGTTGGAAGACATTTCAAAATAAAAGTTCCGTGTTGACATGTTGATCCAGGATCATTTTATTTCAGTACAGTTTAGATTCACTAATGTTTATCCTGGACCATCATAATCATTTCAGTACAGTCTACTGTAAATTCATTAATGTTGATCCTGGACCATCACAAATGTTTCATTACAGTCTAGATTTACTAATGTTGGTCCTGGACCATCATAATCATTTCAGTACAGTTTAGATTCACTAATGTTGACCATCATAATCATTTCGATATAGTTTTAGGCTAAATTCATGTTGTGATATATGGAGATCCAAGAATTGTCATTGTTGGTCTGTTTGAATCATTGAATTGCCAGTCTCAGCCAATCAGCTCTCTTTCAGCATTTACTCTGTTAAAATTTCTCAGTTTGTTTGATAGCAAAGTGTGTTTTTATGTTTATGCATTTCAACAATGTCCCATGATGGAGGATTTTATCAAAAAGACTGTAGAAAATGAGGAGAGGAGAAAAACAAGACTGAAAACATACAACTGAAGGTGCATGTTCTTAAACCAGATGACCCAGAAAAGAACTTTATCTCAGAAATAATTAACAAAGAACACAAAAAATCATTCAGAACCACAAATTGTTCTAGTTTGGATGAGGATATTATATTTTTCATTGCAGAAGATCTGGAAATGTTTTTGAAAGAAGTCAGAGAGCTGCCGGATGTAAAGCATACATCTCTTTTTAAGTAAGAAATGATTGGAAAGGTCACAAAGTGGTTGTGCAGAGAATATTTACCCAGCACAATGGACATGATTCTTCTGAAGAAGACGGCCATTTTCAGCAGATTCACCCTCAGCTGGTTAATCAGATCAAGAAGTGGATCACATTAGGAGTAAAACCAGATGTCATCCTTCTTCAAGCTAATGAGTGGTCAAAAGCTCAAGGAGAAGCTAATTATCATTACAGAGAATTCTTTGTTACCCCAGAAGATATACATAATATTCGTACTAGTATGCTTCGAGAGAGACACCTTGATAAAGATGACTGTAAGAGTACAGACAAACTATTAACTGGCCCTTTCAAAGATGATGTCATATTTTATCAGCCTCTGGGGAAGGACCAGGACCTTATTATTGTTCTTCAAACTTCATGGGAGTTCATGGGAAAAGACTTACAGAACAATGGGAGTAACATTGTGTTTTTTGATGCCACACACTGTGTAAATCAGTACTCCTTTCCACTTTTTACATTGCTTGTGAGAGATGATCTCCATGGTCAAGGTCTTCCTGTAGCATACATAATAACAAGCAGCGAGACCCAGGAAACCCTTAAGCTTGCACTGCAGAAGCTACGACCCATTTTTCCTAAGCCACCAAGGTAATTTATTAAGGAAGTCACCCATTAGAGTTTCTTTTACATACTGTATCAACAGTTTAGAAGAAGGTAACCTAATTTTCTTTTTCTTTACAGGTGCTTCATGGTTGACAAAGACATGAGTGAAATAAATGCTTTGATTTAAGTTTTCCCCGAGTCTGATGTTCTTCTCTGCTGGTACCATGCACTCCAAGTAATGGGAATTTTTAATAGGAATATATAAAAATATTTTTTCCAGTCAGTTTATGTAATATAATTTATTACTTATCTTCTGGTTTACAGACTGTTGTCCGATGGTTGATGAAGTCAGATTCCGGCGTTAGTGGGCCTCACTCCTCAAATACTCGGAGAGAAATTCTAGATTCCTTCAAAAAAATGAAAGCTTGTGCTATGGTAGTGGTATATATATTTTATGGCTAAATTGTGTAGATATATTTATATTATTATCATATGATTTTTAGATGATATTATCACATTTTCCAGTTAAATTAATGTTTGATTTTTTTTTTTTTTTTTGCACTATTGTCCATTAAAGGTAAAATTAAATTGTAGAAAAAGAGAGGAAAAGTATTGCTGTCATTAATGTTACTAAGGTTTCGTATTGTGCCCTTTGTTTCTTTTTTTTTGCTTGTAGACTCATAACATTATTTTTGTTCATTGCAGAAGACTGACTTTGACAGAGTGGCTAAAGAATTTCTGAAAGACTTTTCTCACTGTCAAGAGGTTTGCAAGTACTTCCAGAGGTACTGGGAACCAAGTCGTCACAGATGGGCTGATTATGGATGTTGTTATAACCATGGGAATTCAGAGACCAACAATTTGATAGAAAGGTAATTTCTGTCAGCAAATTAATATATTTTCCATAAAAGAAATTGTGTGCAGTTGATACATTACAGTAAAAAGCTACACATATTAAATAAATACACAGAAACACACAGGAAACCTGAATCCTCTTCCTTGAACCTGAATCCTCTTCCGTTTCCGGTCTCGTGTTGCAGAGTGGTGTGCGTTTGTAGCTCCCTGGAGTTTCGTTTTTCTGAAGAAATCTCTATTTTACTATTACTTTTTGTTGTTTAAAGTGATAAAATATAGCTTTTTCCCACCAGATTTCCTATATTATCCATCAAACTAATCTGATCGTTCGCTTTTATTCTATAACCGCGAGTACAACGCCGCGCTGTGCGTTAGCATTCCGTTTGCAGGTTAGCCTGCCATTTGCGTTCCCACTCACTTGTGTTAGCCGGTTAGCTTGCCATTCACTTTTACTTTTTCTATCCGCCTCAACAACCGTTGTTGCTTTCTCCCCCTGCTTTTTTTTTCTTCACAAGTTCATCAAACAACAGTGGTGAGTTGAAATCGTTCTACAACTACGGTGAGTAATGGCTTCTTCTCCTTTTCTGGTAACCTGCAGCACCTGTCATATGCATAGTTTATCAATCTCTGTCGGCAGTGAGGGATTTACATGTGATAAATGCAGGGAAATAGTTAGGCTGACAGAGAAGATTTCAGAACTAGAGACACGCATCCAAACTTTAATCGAGGATAGTAAGAATGTGAGGGCCTCAGATACGGCTTTGGATGCGACTAGCTCAGGAAGTCCCGTACATTGTTCGGTTCCGGTAACTTCGTCTTTGCAGCAGGGCAACTGGGTGACTGTGAGACGGCATAGTCGCGGGTCAAAACACCGCTCTTCTGTTCCGATCAGAACATCAAACAGGTTCTCCCCACTCAGTGACGCACCCACTGAGAAACCTGATCAAAGTGCTCTAGTTATTGGCGATTCTATTGTACGGAACATGAAAATAGAGACACCAGCCACCATAGTCCAATGTTTACCGGGAGACAGAGCGCCTGACATCTTGGCAAATTTAAAAGTGCTGGCTAATGCTAAACGTAAATTCAGTAAGATCGTTATTCACGTCGGCACAAATGATGTTCAACTTCACCAGTCGGAGATCACTAATAATAATGTTAAAGAGGTGTGTGAACTTGCAAGTACGATGTCAGACACTGTAATTTGCTCTGGCCCCCTCCCTGCGTATCGTGGTGACAAGATACATAGCAGACTGTCGTCACTAAATGGCTGGATGTCTAAGTGGTGCCCGCAGAATAACATAGGTTTCATAGACAATTGGACAAGTTTTTGGGGCAGACCTGACCTGTTGAAAAGAGATGGTCTTCATCCCTCCAGGGGTGGTGCCGCTCTTCTCTCTAGTAATATGGCATATAGTCTTAGAGTTTGCACTTGACTAACTGGGGCCCAGGTCAGGAAGCAGACAGACTGGCTAATCCGACCGTCTGCTAGCCGCCTCACGTCACCAAAATCGGTTAATTCTCAGCACATAGAGACCCTTTCACCTAGATATCATGCTATAGAGACTGTGTCTGTTCCCCGAGCTAGACAATACAAAACACGTTCAAACCAATTTAAGAGTAACAATCTAATCAACGTTTAACAAATAAAAAATGTACATAATACAGAGAAACAATTGATAAAACTTGGCCTTTTGAATATCAGGTCCCTCTCTACAAAAGCACTTTTTGTAAATGATATGATCATTGATCATAACCTAGATGTGCTCTGTTTGACAGAAACCTGGCTAAAACCAGATGATTACATTATCTTAAACGAGTCTACCCCTCATGATTACTGTTATAAACATGAGCCACGTCTAAAAGGTAAAGGGGGAGGTGTTTCTACAATTTATAGCAATATTTTCAGTGTTTCTCAAAGAGCAGGCTTCAAGTATAATTAGTTTGAAGTAATGGTGCTTCATGCAACATTATCCACAAGTGTTAATGATAAATCCCCCATGGCGTTTGTACTTGCTACTGTATACAGGCCGCCAGGGCACCATACAGATTTTCTTAAAGAATTCGCTGATTTTATATCTGAGCTGGTGTTAGCTACAGATAAGGTCTTAATAGTAGGTGACTTTAACATCCATGTCGATAATGAAATCGATGCACTGGGAGCAGCATTTACAGACATTTTAAATTCTATTGGAGTTAGACAACACGTGTCAGGTCCCACTCATTGTCGAAATCATACTCTAGACTTAATACTGTCACATGGAATTGATGTGAATGCCGTTGAGATTCTGCAGCAAAGTGATGATATCTCTGATCATTATCTAGTCTCGTATATACTCCAGATAACTAAAACTGTAAATTCAACTCCTTATTACAAGTATGGTAGAACCATCACTTCTGCTACAAAATATTGCTTTCTGAGTAATCTTCCTGACTTATCTGAATTCCTCAGCATGTCCAATAGCTCAGAAAAACTTGATGATGTAACAGAAACTATTGACTCTCTCTTTTTCAGGACTCTAGATACGGTCGCTCCTCTGCGCCTAAGAAAGATTAAGGAAAACAGTCCGACCCCGTGGTATAACGAGCACACTCGCACCCTAAAGAAAGCAGCACGGAAAATGGAGCGCAGCTGGAGGAAAACAAAATTAGAGGTTTTTCATACTGCTTGGCGTGAATGTACCCTATCGTATGTGAAAGCATTAAAATCGGCAAGATCTGATTACTTTTCGACTCTTTTAGAAGATAACAAACATAACCCTAGGTATTAATTCAATACAGTGGCTAAGTTAACAAAAAATAAAGAACCAACAGACACTGACTGTGCCCATCAGCATAGCAGTAATGACTTTATGAACTACTTTACTTCCAAGATCGATACTATTAGAGACAAAATTGTCACCATGCAGCCGTCAATTACAGTAATGCATCACATGCGCTATAGATCTCCTGGGGAACAGTTCCACTCATTCTCTACTATAGGTCAGGATGAATTGTATAAACTTGTTAAAGCATCTAAACCAACAACTTGTATGCTAGACCCTATTCCATCTAGGCTACTAAAAGACTTGCTTCCAGATCTCATAGATCCTCTGCTAAATATTATTAATTCATCACTGTCATTAGGATATGTCCCCAAAACCTTCAAACTGGCTGCTATTAAGCCTCTCATTAAAAAACCACAACTTGACCCCAACGAATTAATTAATTACAGACCTATCTCGAATCTCCCATTTCTGTCGAAGATACTAGAAAAGGTTGTATCCTCACAATTATCTTCCTTCCTACAGAAAAATGATATCTGTGAGGATTTCCAGCCAGGTTTTAGACCGTACCATAGTACTGAGACTGCTCTTATTAGAGTTACAAATGATCTGCTCCTATCATCCGATCGTGGTTGTATCTCTCTGTTAGTGCTACTGGATCTTAGTGCTGCGTTCGATACGGTCGACCACAACATTCTCTTGAACAGACTTGAACATTATGTTGGCATTAGTGGTAGTGCATTGGCATGGTTCAAATCGTACTTATCTGACCGCTATCAGTTCGTGGCAGTAAATGAAGAGGTATCATATCGATCACAAGTGCAGTATGGAGTACCACAAGGCTCAGTGCTAGGGCCATTACTTTTTACGCTTTACATGTTACCCTTGGGTGATATCATCAGGAAATATGGTGTTAGCTTTCACTGTTATGCTGATGATACTCAGCTCTATATTTCTTTGCGGCCCGGCGAAACGTACCAATTTAATAAACTAACTGATTGTGTAGTTGAGTTGAAAAATTGGATGACAAGTAATTTCTTACTGTTAAATTCTGAAAAAACAGAGGTGTTAATTATTGGACTTAAAACCTCAGCGTGTAATAACCTAAAACACTGTCTAATACTTGATGGCTGTTCTGTCAATTCTTCGTCATCAGGTGTTAGGACCTGGGCCACTCCTAGGTTACACCCCTTCTCATCTTACGTCCACTAGGGTTGAGCCCTTCCCCTGCCTTCCCCAAGCCGACCCCCCGCTCTGCTCTCCCCACTATTGCTACCGTCCGTCCTAGGTTTTGGTCAACCCCTCCTGTTCCGTTCCTCCTAGACACATACCTTCCCTCCCCTCCGCAGGTGGCGGGCTAGTGGGTCTAGGTGGATGAAAACGTGTCTAGGCGACCTTGTCCCCCCTCTCCCCTCTCTCCCTCACTCCCCTCCCGCGCTGACCTAGGGGCCCTCCCCTAGGTGGTTCCCCTACGGTGGGGATTACAACGTGGGGTAAGCGTCCTAGGTGTGGGTCCCTAGCCCCCAATCGGAACTCCAACGACCTAGCTTGCGTGGATCCTCCCATCGTGCGCGACTCTGCCTAGGGTGTTGTGATGTATTCTAGAGTGTGTGTTATTTCCTTAGAGGCACGCCTCCATACTATTTAGGTAGATAGTTATCCCCCCCCCCTACCGCTTACGGGTCCTAGGTTTCCGCATTTGCCCTTATAGGTGGACACGCCGCCCCTTAGGTCTTAGGTGTTGGCATCCCCCCCCAACCCTATCCTGCCCCCCTAGGGGGTCGAGCCCAACCCTTCTACCCGTCCTTCCGTTATTCTCCCCCCCTCCTCACTGTCTCAGATGAGTCATTCGGTCAATGCTTTCCCCCCACCTACCTAATGTCTGCTTCATCAATTCCCCCTATCTCTCCCCCGCGACCCGCCTCCCTTCGGCGCGGCCCGCCCCACCTAGCCACGTGTGTGTTCAATGTTCCCTTCCTCTCCTGCCACCCTAAGATCCATCCCTATGTACGGTTTTGATCGGCCCTCCCGCCCTCCCGCACACCCTAGGTGTGCTATTGTTGGGCAGAATATTTGTCCTTTTGAAAACCGCACATCTCTAGTATTGCAAAACTGCACGCGATTTTGCGCCATCTCAAAAAATATATTCTAAACTACGACCTTATGCTCTCAATGTCATAATGCTGAGAACATTAATTCATGCGATTTATGAACCGCACGGTTTTAGGACTTATCTGTAATGCCTTTATTGGTGGTGTACTTGTTGTTCTGACTCGCTTATATAAAACAAAAACTCCAGCTGGTCCCAATAATGCAGCAGCTTAGAGTTCTTACTTAGAACCAAAATAAAGTATGATCATATTACGGCCGGTTACTAGTCAACACTGATGGCCTCCTATTAAACATTGTATTCCGATTTAAAATTTGCTTATTGCTTATTAAAGCGCTCTGATATTGGTTATTGCTCCTCGGTAAGCCTGAGACGTAGCTACTGGTATCAATTTATAGGTCCCACACGTCCGCTCGGTTCTCAAAAACTCTGGATTTAGATAATAATAGGAATACCTAAATCAACCTCGGGGCGGCAGATCATTTTCTTATTTTGCACCCCCAAAACTTTGGAACAATCTAACCAACACTGTTCGGGGACGAATGCACACTCTGTCTCAGTTTAAATCTAGATTAAGACCAATCTCTTTAACCTTGCATACGCATAACCACCGATTAACACATTTCGCTATTATTTCAATTCCGTTAAAGGATTGTTTAGCGGCACTAATTAGGTCAAACACGGAACTGGAAACAATTGCCCATTAATACACGATGTTTACTTCATGGTGATCGTCATAAGGGGTATGGACATTACGATATATAAGTCGGTGTCTTTTTATGCCAGAGGTCAACTTAACCACCGATCCAGTACGTAATCCAGATCAGATGGTCACTGCAGTCCGCCCGGATCCTGTCCGTAACCAGATCAGACGGGTGGATCAGCACCTAGAGACGACCTGCTAACGCGAGCTCGTGAATGTCTGCGGAGGACAACATCGACTCGATGATGAGCCCCAGAGACGGATCCGCCAGTGAAGACCTGTGTCACCTGACGGGCTATCGGCACGGATTTGGCAAGATCCTGTGTGGTCTGGCCAGAGGGAGAACTGGTCCCCCAACTGTAGCCTGTTTTCTCCCATGGTTTTTTTTCTCCTTTTGTCACGGATGGAGTATGGATTTTCCTTCGCCGCAGTTGCCTCTGGCGTTGCTTAGTTGGGACTCTTTATCTTCTCACTTTATCTTCACACAATTATTGTATTTTATTTTGTTGTATTTGATTAACTACCTTTAACTGAAAATTGAGTGTTTACTGTGCGCCTTTTGATTGTTGATGTACTATTT
>JAMKFB010000053.1:103527-157789 GCA_036247105.1 Cirrhinus mrigala
TTATCATGGAGGCTCCCGGGCATTTAGTGAGCAGAGCCTTGATGTCACCTATAGGGCCAGAAGTTTTCCAGTTGTTTTGTCTTTGATATTTTATCTACCAGGCACTGGAAAATGAATTAGAACATTCAAAGTGTCTAGGTCTTGACTTGCCCAGGGTATGTATTGGGCATGACTTGATGAGTATTGGGCACTCAGTTCTTGGGCTCCATTTGTTCTCGATGCCCTTACTGGTCTGTGTTCCTCTTCTCCTCTTTGTTTTTGTGGTTGAAGTGCTTCAAATAGGTAACATGGAAATTTTATAGTGTCCCAGATACTTGCTTGTACTGTTTTTATTCAGTTGGACATAATCATGTAGGCTTGTGTGTGGTAGCATTGGTTTACATCCGCCGTCTAGTTCATCCAGCTCTCATTTCAATGAATCCAATGTCGGTTTGATCTTTTCTCTCATTCTGTTGGCTCTTTCTTCAATCTCATCCAGTGCTTCCAGGATTGAGTCAGCAGATGTTGCTGTTCCTTCAGATTTGTTTTCAGGCTCTTCTGCCTTGAAGTCTTCAAAAGCTGATGTCAGGTGTTTGTAGTCTTCCAGTTCTTTGAGCATTTCTGACAGATGATGAAATGTGGGTGGCTCACCTCTTTTCTCCTCCTCTCTGTGATCCTTGGCCCCTCTTGAGCTCCACCTCTTGAGCGGTTGTCTCTTTCTCTTTGTTTCAGTTAAAGCTTTGGTGTTGACATTTTCAGTCTCTTCTTGTGTGATTCTGGCTCCTCCCTTATGGTTGTGTGTGTGTCTTCTCAGTTCATCTCTGCAGCTCTGTTCATTTATTTCGATTCCTGTACTATCTTGTTCATATCCTTCAGATCAAGGTTACTATAGTTTTGCTTTTTTTAATTCATTTTATTTTAATATCGTTTTGAAATTTGCAATAAAATTTAGTTTCGTTTTTATTAGTTTCATTAGCAATTGTGTTAGTTTTAGTTTAGTTTTTATTTTGTGAGCACCTTTCTATTTCGTTTTCATATAATTTAGTTTCAGTTTCAGTTTTAGTTTTACAAAATAGATCACCTCCAGAGCGCAGACCAACGACTTAATTTAACCTTATGACGCAAAAGTAAAGCATGCTGAGCTTGATTAGGTGGTAAAAGTATACAAGCAGTCCAGCATTTTTACTCCATAAATCTACACAAGTTGCACTTACATAATCATAATTAAAAGCAGTAAATGTGTTATAATATTTAAATCGAAAATAAATGTAATTAGTTTATATTGGATATTTAACCATATTCATTATACTGTAACTATCATGTCTTGCTTACTTTCCCGCAAACAATAATAACTGGAACTAATTAAATTCAATAATAATGGGAGAGCCTTTCGATTCGCAGCGTTGCGCACTATTGGATTCATGCTGCAGCTGAAGTGAATGACAGATGAGGGATCGCTCGTTGCTCGCCTTCTGTAACTTGTATAACTTTATTTTACACGTTTTAGTTCATATACACTGCAGAGACAATCACATTTAGGCAATAAGGCATATTTAAAGGTTATTTTCATTTATGAAGAATTATAAGCGTGTTGTTCAAACCAGATTCACAAGATGAAGGCAGACGTTTTATTGTTTACAGAATGGATGCGCGTTCTCATCTTTTTTTCTGTTGCGCTGTTTGTCTATTTTTCTACAAAGCACCAACTTAGAATGTCTATCTTTTGGTTTAATGGCTTGTGTTAAATGAGAAAATAAATATTTTTGCTTTACTGATGCAGCAGATTTAATGCGGTGTCGGCGGTTCAGGTCGCCGTCTAAGCTGTCAAACGGGCCGTGTCAGGGACAGAATGTGCTGCTGTCGGATAACGGGTCGGTGTTCTGTTAAACAGCGTTTACCAAACAGCACCCGTTTTAAACCGTTTTTATCTGTCCGTCAGATAACGTCACGACTATGATGCGCCATTTACAGGTGGACTATTTCCCTAAACCGCCACACTGCTCGTATATTTTTTCCGCCACCAAATGAGAAGTAATTATTACGAAAACAATTATTTATTTTTGATAATTATTATTTTATTTCAGTTAGTTTTTAGTTTTCAGTAACTGTTGTTAGTTTAGTTTCGTTTTAGTTTTTCATTTATTTTGTTATTTTTATTTTATTTCAGTTTATGAAAATGTTTTTTGACCAGTCGTTTTCGTGTTTTAGTTTTCGTTTACGAAAATAACCTTGCTTCAGTTTCTATTGGCCCCTTTAACTATATAATTATTATTATTCCCTGTATTAAAGGCATTTGATTTAGGAGCATATGGATGTGGTCTTTCTCCTTCTGTTTCATTACTTTGTTTTTCTTGTTCTCAATTTCAATAATCAATTTTAATAATTTCAGTTATTTGATCAGGGTCAATACCCCTTATTCTTGTTCTCATTTTTTATTTTCTCTTCTTGGATGTGTCATGGGTTTTGTAATCTTTTTATTAAGACTTCTATTTATTTACACATTGCCACATCAAATGTTCCCCTGTTGGCCATTTAGTAGCTAAATAGTTTCTTTAGTTTCTTTGTTCTTTCTGCCCATTTTTTTCACGAGTTCCCCTATTGCCTCTCGACAGGCTGGACACTTAACTCTATTGAGGTTGATATTTTTTGAAAACCAGAATTGTCAGTTTGTTCACTGCAACTGATTATTATTTCTTATCACTTTTTATAAGATTTGATTAGACTGTCTTGATTAAATATTTTAAAATAATCACAGTGAGTTTTCTAGTTAATAATTTGAAGGGTAACACAAGGCCTTATGATTCTTTCCACTGAAGATTGCTTTTTGTCCAAATTATGTTTTCTCCCAAGCTAAATGTCTCAAAACTCCACATCTTCCTGAAATGACATTTGCAGCCTGTTGCAGTCACTCCTCCTGCCCAAATTGAGTAAGTGAGAGATGGGGTTAACTCTATGCAAAACCTTCTTATCGTGAATATTCCAACGTTCAATTCATCTTTCTTACAATATTTTAAGTTTAATGGTTCCATAAAGTCAATTAATAATCGTTTTTCTTATGTTGCTAGAATTTGTCTGCCCTTCTTCCCCTTCTTTTCTTCTTCTTATTTACAACAACTTCATCAGCCATTTGTTTTCCTATTTAAATCGATTTAAGGCAGTGGTTCCCAAACTTTTCTGCCAGGCCCCCCTTTTGCTCAATAAAAAAATTTCAAGCCCTCCCCGCCCTCGTCTTGAGGTAATAAAATATGATGAAATTCATATTTTGTGTTAAATTATTTACACATCGTATGTGGCAAGTAGCCGTATAATAAGCAAGATCATTTCACAGTGGGGTCTTGTATCACCATGAAAACATTTCTTTCTACATAAAAAAACTAGTGATGTACCGAAATGAAGATTCTTGGCTGAAACTGAAACTGCTTTGTAATAAATCGTTAGTCATTTTGTAAGACTTTTTAATTTAACTCAATAATTTTAATGATACTAAATACAAAAATCACAAGCCAATAAAATAACCACGTTTATTGAAAGTAACAATAAAACTGGACAGAAAATATATGAATATGAATAAGTCTCAATATATTATTTTTATTCAGTTCTATGAAACAGAATCAGATATAACTTATTTTTTTTGACTAATTATCAAAATAATGTATAGCCCTACAAAGCTATTATTATCAGAACATGTGAGCAGAGCATACCGTCACGAGAGTGTAGCGTCATTTTACCAGCGTCTTCCAGTACAGCAGTACTGCAGCATATTACAGCATAGTATGCGACACTATTGCAAACAGGAACAAGTATACATAGATATTTTCTGTCGGTGCGTTATTTGAGCGGAGTGCGTTACACGAGTGGAGCATTCATATGGGCCGTGAGCAACTCAACTGAGCGGTGCGCGCTGAATACTGCGGGGTGGCGCGGCAGATACTTGGACATTTTCGGCCGTTTATCTCTTTCGAATCTCTATAAAAATCGTCTGACTGTACACTAGCCCCCCCCCCCCCCCCATCATAACTCCGCGCTCCCCCTAGGGGTCACGCCCCCCAGTTTGGGAACCAGTGATTTAAGGAATGATCCTAACATCTGCTGTTCTATTTCTTAATGCAGGTAAGGTTTCTAACTAAATATATCCGTGTGTATAAATACATCCATGCATCCTACTTGTCAACACAATAATCTTCAGTCGTTTTAATATCCTGACGGTTATATACATGACTACACACATGTGATGATTGGGGACCTCAATAACAGTATTATTGAGACTGAAGTATTTTCAGTTTTTGAATCTGTTTGGTATCTATTTTACTTTTTAATTCTTCACTCTTGCTCCTGCTGTCTCTCATCCATACACAAACACATGCATACACATGCACACACAAAGTCAGACCAACATACAGGTTCTCAGTCTCACATATGCACACACATATACATGCTGTCTCTCTCTTAACACACACTCACACCTGCTCTGTTCTCCACCTGCTTTTGCTTTCACTCTTTGCTGACAGTAACAGAGACACTTTCACTCTCTCACACACAGCTGTTCCTTCACTCCCACTCAATGCTTCCACTCTCACTCCCTCCGTCACACACACACACACACACACACAGATCAGATGAGAGAAAAACACCAACCTTGGTCGTTCTCTCTCTCTCTCTCTCTCTCTCTCTCTCTAAACGAAAAACCAGTCACTTTTTTACTGTTTCTTCATCAACAATTGTGTTTCACAATTTAGGCACCATGGACCTCTTGTGCACACACAAAAACTCTTTACTTTTCTAACGCATGCAAGTCTTCTGATATCTGGAGCCTCTTACCCCTGTTATTTCAACTTAAATGATCTACATTCGATTTGGTGAAGCCCTTTCCTCAACCACCGCCACAGCAACCACACAAACAATTCAACATTTTTAATTTAAACAAAAAATGGCTCTTACCTTATTAGTCTTTTATTGTTTGCATGTTCGCCAGGCATTCACCTGCCACGGCTCTCGTCAAGGTCAGGCTTCAAGCCAGTCCTGTTCGTGACGCCAATCTGTTGTGAAAACAAACAATGGTCTTCTCAAATTTGTCAATAAAGCTCAAGAAGCAGAGTTCTAGATGTCAAAATAAGACTTTATTGAACACAGCAACAAAGCCAAGATGACAGTCTTTGTCTGTCCGGGCATCCAAACTTGTTCTTTTCAGTCTTTTCAACCAAAAAAAATGACAATTCGGCTTCTAATTGGTCTTACTCCACTACTTTGAACCATTTTCCATTTCATCCTTGCTCTCATCCTCTCCCAAGATGCAGGTGTCCTCATGACCATTCATCATACTTGTTTGTGCCATCCTTGTCATATTCTTGGAAGTCAACCAAAGTTGACTGCTTCACTCTGCCCAATGGAAAGCACCACACTTGCTGTTTTGAGAGCACCTAAGACTCACAGTCTATATTAAGACATCCAGTATTGAAGCAATCATTGAAACAATCACCATACTGATCAGTATATTAATTATGGTTAAAATCATACTTCATTTTTTTTGAAGTAAAAAACAACAGACAAAATAACAGACTGACCTTTGTAGGACATTAAAGTACTGTGAGAGGGATAACAGAGCAGACGGCTCCTTACAGTTATTAAATGACTTTATGATACTTGATTGAGGTTTTTTTTTTTAATTTTTTTTTTAAAATCACACTCCGAGGCACAACTCATTTATTATCTAGGAAAAAAGCCACAGTTGCACCAACTTCCTTTTTTATTATTGAAACTTTGCCCCAGTTTCCCAGGAAGTGACAATTTTGTTCTCCTGAACACATGGGCTGGAAACAGTGCTTTATTTGCAAACGCTTTATGCAAAATTCCATTTTTTTCAATAAGTTAAATTCACAACTTTGGATGGAAACAGCTAATGAGACAAATACATTTTTTCGATCTTTTCGATTGTTTATCTACTACAGTTTAATCTTAATCTCACAAGCAGCGACGTCTCCATCTTCATGTTGTGAAAAAGTACACATAACCCGTTTGGCTTTTGATAGTTGTAATAAAACCCATCATGCATTTTATCTCTCACATTTGTCAACAGGCTCTATACATTATAGCTTAACTTTTGGTAAAATTAATGCACAAAAGGAAAAACCTCATTTAGCTAATGATTTAACTTTTCCAAAGGGACACTGACTTTAATCCAAACACATTTCATTCATTAATAAAAACAATTCCTGACACTGAACTCTTGACCTTTGTCTTCTGAACAGCACTACTGATATACAATCATACATTTATATTTTTCTGAATTATTTTCATGCTGTTTGGTTGTTGGGAACTGCCAGTGAATCTCATCAGAAAGCTAAAAATGATTTTTTTTTTTTTTTTCTCTCTGTACTGTTTTTCTGCATTGTTACTCTTCAGCTTTGGTTGTTTCATAGTTCAGATGTGTAACATCTAACCTATGTGGAATAATCACATATGTGTGCTACAAAAAAGAAAACACTTCATCTGCAGTCACATGGTGTCTAGTAAGCAGTTGCTGAAAGTGAAAGAAGAAAAGCTTTTGAAAGTGAAACCATGTGTTAATCCGGACAGTAGAAGGAAGTGTGAGTCACCAGAGCAAATAAGCAGAGAGAGAGAACACAGACAATCCCCTGATTCACTCTGACCAATCAGCATTGAAGGGCTGAACATAAAGATGTGTATAATATATGGGCAGAATATCGTGAGCACACATTCAGAACTCAGATCGAGCTACTATAAGGTAAGGAAAGGGACATTTACTCCATTTATACCAAATTAAAATATATAACACAGTAAATACATGTTTGTGATGCATTTTAAAAAGTAGATAAATTATACAAGAGGATCGCAAGATGAGCTGCTTTGTGTCAGTTTCCCCCCTCGTAAATGATGGATACCAATCAAACACTATTCCTGTGAAGAAAGAAGCGTCTGCATCACTTTCAGGTAGGCTTATGTTCAAAATTAAAATATTTGTAGTAGTAGAATAAAGTAGCATATTAACATATATATATTTTTTTTATTATTGCTTTATTTTGCTTTTACATTCAAATAATTAGGTGTTTTTTTTCTAAAGGTTAAACTTGTATTCACATATTTACACCAAGCACTTACAGCCATGCGCAATCCTAAAAAAAGTCATTTTTAAAGTAATTTTGTTTCCCTATAACTATTTTATTTTTAAGTATTTGACATTATGTATTTCTTTAAATTATTTGCACTCTCACAAAAACTGTTATCAAAGCTGAAGTACAGGTACTTTTGAAAACACTACAAATTCCAGGGCACACGTACAGATACTAAAATAGTTCAGCAGTTAAAAGAGAATCATGCATTCAAAAGTGGGAAGCATGTTTTGTATAACACGTGAAGGCAGCATTATATCATGGCAGATGTCTTGGCTCGGAGGAAGTATAATGTAATTTGTAATCACCATAATGTCAAACTCAAGTGTGACCATAGCAGACTTGCATCTGTGACAATTTCAGCTTCCTGTCTGCTCCCCAACCAGAGATTATGAACCCAAAATGAAAGAAAGTCTCAAACCTGAAATGTTCTGCATGCGCATCATACCAAAAATATTCTTACCAAATTAAGACACTGTTTAAATTAACCCTAAAACTTTCACCGATCTTAGAAAGTGCACTATTGGATTCGTGCTGCAGCTGAAGTGAATGACAGCTTATGCTCGTTGCTCGCTTTCTGTAGCCTATATAACTTTGTTTTAAACGTTTTATAACGTATACACTGCAGAGACAATCACATTTAGGCAATAAGGCATATTTAAATGTTCTTTTCATTTATTAAGAATTATAAGCGTGTTGTTCAAACCAGACTGCAAACAAGATGAAGGCAAAAGTTTTATTTTTACAGAATGGATGCGCGTTCTCATCTATTTTTCTACAAGCATCAACCAATTTTTTTTTTTTTTTTCTTTTAATCGTTTGTGTTATATGAGAAAATAAATATTTTTGCCTTACTGATGCAGCACATTTAATGAGGTGTCGGCGGTTCAGGTCGCTGTCAAACGGGCAGAGTCGGGTACAGAATGTGCTGCTGTCGGATAACGTGTTAGTTTTAGTTTTCGTTTACGAAAATAACCTTGGCCAGCACAGTGTGGCATTGTATTAGTATTTTATTTTCCGAGTAGTGTTGTGGTAAAAATAGCAACAGAAAGTGCAAGAGAGAGGACTGGCGCAAACTGCGGCATCGGCATCTCTCAGCGGCACTTCCGGCGGCATCTCCAGATGCCGCGGTCTTTCTCCGGCAGGTGCCGCTACAGCGGCATCTCCGGGTGCCGCGACTACAGCGGCATCTTCAGATGCCACGGCCACAGAGGCATCTCTATAGATGCCGGGACATTTTAAAACGCTTTAACGTGGCGCAATACATTAAAACAGTTTTTTAAAAGACCAATTAAGACAATAATAATAAAGCATGCCATGTACACACAAGCAGATGCGTTGCGTTTAATTTTGCGTAAAGCGTTTTTCTCCTATAAGGAATAGGCTTAACATGACTTAATGCGTTAGGACAGTGTTTTTGAAATGCCAAACTCAGTAAACACATTATTAATAAATTGTACATACTAGTATGATTTAGTTTACCGAGTTTGGTCTTTTAAAACACTGTCCTAGGCATTAAGCCACATTAGGCGTTTTCTTTATTACGGTTTTTCTATCGAAGGAAAACGCATAACGCATAATTAAACGTGTTGCTTTCGTATTTTGGGCTCATATCTACTTATCTGTATAGTATGGTTGATTTATTAATAATGTTTGAGTTTGGTATTTTTAAAAACACCCTTTTAATGCATTTAGCCACGTTAACGCCTAATTAATCGCGTTGTGTTATTAGTCTGTTTGTACATTATATGCTTTGTTAATAATGTGTTTACTGAATTTGGTCATTTAAAAACTCTGTCTTAAGGCATTACACCACGTTAAGGGTTTTCCTTAAAATGCATTCAGTGGGAGGAAAACGCTTATGCGTAATTAAACTTGTTGCCTTTGCACTCTGGGCTTATCTGCTTGTCTGTACTGTAGTAAGCTTTATTAATAATGCGTTTACTGAGTTTGGTCCTTTAAAAACACAGGTTAATGCAATTTGCCACGTTAGACGTTTTAAAATGTCCCCAGATGCCATGGTCTGGTCTTTCCCCGGCATGTGCAACTACAGCGGCATCTCCACATGCCACGGCTACAGCGGCATCTGCCACAGTCTTTCTCCGGCATGTACAACTACAGCGGCATCTCCACATGCCACGGCTACAGCGGCATCTGCCACAGTCTTTCTCCGGCATGTGCAACTACACTGGCATCTCCAGATGTCAGGGACTTTCTTCGCTGGCCAATTACATAATTCGATGTAATACCTTTTATTCTAACAACTACACGTCATCAAAATAGCACTATATACCAGGACTGTTAAATAAAATTATTTAACAACCGCCTATGTGTATTGTAGTAGAAAATTTAAACTGAAGAAAGTTTTGAAGCACTATTATACATCATACTGTAGCGCTATTAACACAGACTGGGTTGAATACAAAGCGTAAATACAAGCTTCACAGTTTGATAATTTATTTTAAATGTTAAAAGTCATTTTAATTAAAATACATTAAAATACATTGAACAATTATTTAAATAAAAAATACTGTAAGCCCCATTTTTCATGTAAAATTGTGTACTGTACGTACAGTAAATATTGGCAGAATTTCACCTGTAGTAAGTCAGTAAATGCACTGCAGCTTTATAGTCCCTTGGCGAAAATACACCGAATATCAAACATAAACTAACTTTATTAACCAACATTATGATAAATGCTTACAAACGACAGTCCTGGCATACAGAGTTGTTGCGATGTAGTTTTTAGAATAAAAAATATTACATCGAATTATGTAATTGGCCAGCGAAGAAAGTTGCTGCCGTGTGGAGATGCCGCTGTAGTCGTCGCATGTGTAGATGCCGCTGCCATCTAGAGATGCCGCTGTAGTCGTGGCATGTGTAGATACCGCTGCCATCCAGAGATGCCGCTGTAGCCGTGGCATGTGTAGATGCCGCTGCCATGTGGAGATGCCGCTGTAGCCGTGGCATGTGTAGATACCGCTGCCATCCAGAGATGCCGCTGTAGCCGTGGCATGTGTAGATGCCGATGCCATGTGGAGATGCCGCTGTAGCCGTGGCATGTGCAGATGCCGATGCCATGTGGAGATGCCGCTGTAGCCGTGGCATGTGTAGATGCCGCTGCCATCTAGAGATGCCGCTGTAGTTGCACATGCCGGTGAAAGACCAGGCCGTGGCGTCTGGAGACATTTTAAAACGTCTAACGTGGCATAATGCATTAAATTGTGTTTTTAAAGGACCAAACTGAGTAAACACATTATTAATAAAGCTTACTACAGCATGTACAGACAAGCAGATCAGCCCAGATTGCGAAGGCAACGCGTTTAATTACGCATTAAGCGTTTTCATCCCATTGAATCCATTATAGGGAAAACGCTTGACGTGGCTTAATGCCTTAAGACCGTGTTTTTATATTACCAAATTGAGTAAACACATTATTAAAAAAAAGCATATAATGTACAAACAAGCAAATAAGCCCAGAGTAATAACGCAACGCTTTTAATTACGCGTTAACGTGGCTAAATGCATTAAAAGTGTATTTTTAAAAATACCAAACTCAATAAACATTATTAATAAATCAATCATACTATACAGATAAGCAGGTTTAATTATGCGTTAAGTGTTTTCCTCCGATAGAAAACCATAATAAGGGTACGCTTAATGTGGCTTAATGCCGGTAAGACAGTGTTTTAAAAGACCAAATTCAGTAAACACATTAATAAATCATACTATGCTGTACATAGTATGTATGATTTATTAATAATGTGTTTACTGAGTTTAGCATTTTAAAAACAGTGTCTTACATCGTTAAGCCATGTTAAGGGTATTCCTTATGGGAGGAAAACGCTTTACTCGCAATTAAACGCAACGCATCTTGTATCTGTACATCATATGCTTTATTATTAATGTGTTTATTGATATTTGTCTTTTAAAAACACTATTTTAATGCATTAAGCCACGTTAAAGTGTTTTAAAATGTCGCGGCATCTATAGAGATGCCGCTGTAGCCGTGGCATCTGGAGATGCCGCTGTAGTCGTGGCACCTGGAGATGCCGCTGTAGCGGCACCTGCCGGAGAAAAGACCGCGGCATCTGGAGATGCCGCCGGAAGTGCCGCGGCGAGATGCCGATGCCGCAATTTGCGCCAGCCCCTGCTGTAGTGCAAGTAGCTCACCCAGTGTAGCCATTTCATGCCATTGAAATAATGGCGCCCCCCATAGTCCAAAATATGTATAAAACAATTTTCTATTACATATTTCAGTAAGAGACATCGTTTATGTAATATCAAGACATATAAGTCTAGGATTTAAAATGTGCATACCTGTTGGCAGATGAGTCTCCAGTGACCATGGATAAACCAGTGTGCTTCATTGACACGGACTCAGATGGGAAGCTGTGTGTGCAGCAGTCAGCACTGCAGATCCTGCAGCAGATCCAGCAGCCAGTGGTGGTGGTGGCCGTGGTGGGACTCTACCGGACCGGGAAGTCCTACCTGATGAACCGTCTCGCTGGAAAACAAACAGGTTAGCGCTCATAGAAAACCTCATACCAAAAATATTCTTACCAAATTAAGACACTGTTTAAATTAACCCTAAAACTTTCACCGATCTTAGAAAGTGCACTATTGGATTCGTGCTGCAGCTGAAGTGAATGACAGCTTATGCTCGTTGCTCGCTTTCTGTAGCCTATATAACTTTGTTTTAAACGTTTTATAACATGTACACTGCAGAGACAATCACATTTAGGCAATAAGGCATACTTAAATGTTCTTTTCATTTATGAAGAATTATAAGCGTGTTGTTCAAACCAGATTGCAAACAAGATGAAGGCAAAAGTTTTATTGTTTACAGAATGGATGCGCGTTCTCATCTTTTTTTCTGTTGCGCTGCTTATCTATTTTTCTACAAGCATTAACCTATTTTTTTGTTTGTTTGTTTGTTTGTTTAATCGCTTGTGTTACATGAGAAAATAAATATTTTTGCCTTACTGATGCAGCAGATTTAATGAGGTGTCGGCGGTTCAGGTCGCTGTCAAACGGCCGAGTCGGGTACAGAATGTGCTGCTGTCGGATAACGTGTTAGTTTTAGTTTTCGTTTACGAAAATAACCTTGGCCAGCACAGTGTGGCATTGTATTAGTATTTTATTTTCCGAGTAGTGTTGTGGTAAAAATAGCAACAAATAGTTCAAGTAGCTCACCCAGTGTAGCCATTTCATGCCATTGAAATAATGGTGCCCCCCATAGTCCAAAATATATATAAAACAATTTTCTATTACATATTTCAGTAAGAGACATCGTTTATGTAATATCAAAACATATAAGTCTAGGGTTTAAAATGTCCATGTCTGTTGGCAGATGAGTCTCCAGTGACCATGGATAAACCAGTGTGCTTCATTGACACGGACTCAGATGGGAAGCTGTGTGTGCAGCAGTCAGCACTGCAGATCCTGCAGCAGATCCAGCAGCCGGTGGTGGTGGTGGCCGTGGTGGGACTCTACCGGACCAGGAAGTCCTACCTGATGAACCGTCTCGCTGGAAAACAAACAGGTTAGCGCTCATAGCAAACATCATGCAGTTCAAGTGAATGACATTAAATGCACAAAAATCATTGTCATTATCAGGGTTTGCGCTGGGCAGCACAATTGAGTCCAGGACGAAGGGCATCTGGATGTGGTGTGTGCCTCATCCCACCAAAGCAGGAACCACTCTAGTGCTGCTGGACACAGAGGGACTCGGAGACGTGGATAAGGTGACGTGACAAGAAACACAACTAGCATCACAAGCAGTTTCATGAGTCCAAGAATAATGTCACTTTCAAAGTGGAGATAATGCACAAACATGTAAAATGAGTAAACAAATGAAGGGAGAACTTCTGAATAAATGTCCCACTTAGGACACTTATTGGCCAAATAGTAACATTATTGGGTGATGCTGATAATTCAAAAATATATATCTATTTCTCTATCACAGGGAGACCCAAAGCATGATACCAACATCTTCTGTCTGGCTGTGTTACTCAGCAGTACTCTGGTCTACAACAGTCGAGGGACGATTGATAACAAGGCTATAATGGATCTACAGTATCCTTGTGTCCATTTATAGGTACCTAAAGATGTGTGTGCAGCATTAGGAGTGGTAACATTTTTTATAAGACATGGATTAGTATGCTTTGTCTCATTGTGACCACATTATTTTGTGCCAAATACAACACTTACTTTTGTTTTTGTGGAGTCGGCAGGGATGCTTACCTCAACAGTTCATGATTAAATGATCAGATTTTGTTTCATTACACACTGCTCAGCATTATTATAATACATTATAAACACCTATTGAAGCTTGGATTGAACATTTCACTCCATAGAATTCTTTAATATTACGCTTAAATACACTTTTTTAAAATTTCTGTATTTATTGTCATAGTTTAAGTGTATACCTGATCACAAGTCATGTTGAAAAGTATTGGTGTAATGAATTTGCTTATTACCTCAAGGAATGACACATTTGATTTGATACACTGTGCTTCATGAGTTGTTGTCTTTTTGTGTTGCCTGAACAAACTGTCAGATATGTGACTGAACTAACAGAGTGCATCAAGGTCAAATCATCAGATGAGGATGCTGATGATTCAATTGAATTTGTGAAGTTCTTCCCTAGTTTCATCTGGGCTGTGAGGGACTTCACACTGGAGCTAAAGATCGATGGCAAAGATGTAACAGAGGATGAGTACCTAGATTTTGCTCTGAAGCTTAAACATGGTAATTACAATACTGCAAAAGGCTATTTTAAGAGTCGTCATAATCACTATCGCAACTAGTTTTTGATACTCTACTGAATTGTCCAGTAGCTCAACCAGCTTCACTCCTAGAATAGACGTGCTCTTCTCCAG
Organism: Cirrhinus mrigala; assembly: GCA_036247105.1. Classification (NCBI taxonomy): domain Eukaryota; kingdom Metazoa; phylum Chordata; class Actinopteri; order Cypriniformes; family Cyprinidae; genus Cirrhinus; species Cirrhinus mrigala. The sequence goes on from JAMKFB010000053.1 coordinate 117,518, forward strand.
AACTGAGAGCAGCTACAGAATGTGCTCATCTTTTCTAGGTCTCTCAAATAGTGTGAGGACGTACAACTTTCCCAGGGAGTGCATCCAAAAATTCTTCCCTTCCAGAAAGTGCTTCACTTTCCCCTTTCCAACAGCCAAAGAAAAGTTGTCTTGCCTGGAAAGCTTGGATTCTGCTGACATTTCCTCTGAGTTCTTGAAGGTCACAGATCATTTCTGCAAGTTTGTATTTAATGACAGCAGTGTGAAGAGGCTGAAAGACGGATACACAGTCACTGGAAGAGGTGAGTCGAAAGAACATTTGAAGAGTTTGCATGTGTATACAGAAAACTATCAATACCTTTATCTAATAATGCCTCTGTTTAATTTCTTTCTGTCACTGAAGTTCTGGGTCATCTGGCAAAAACGTATGTGGACACCATCTCCAGTGGTTCTGTGCCATGTCTGGAGAACACTGTGATTGCTATGGCAGTGATTGAGAATGAGGCTGCAGTGAAGGTGGGCCTTCAGGTTTACCAAAGTGGAATGGAGAAGCTGAAGGACTCCTTCCCTCTGGAACTGAAGGATGTGTCCTCAGAACACCAAGACCTCAGCAGCACAGCAACACAAGCCTTCATGAAGCGTTCCTTCAGGGACACTGATGGGAAGTACCTGAAATCTCTAGAGGTAGGCAATGTCTGTTTATTTAGGACGATGGTGAACCACTGACTCAATAACACTGGGATAACCAGCTGAAAATGAGATGTTACAGACAGCTGAAATGGCCTTTGATTCATTATAAAATGGGAAATGTCTCAGGTTGAGCATGTAATCCCCTAGAGGACACTATGGGTAATGGCTCTGGCTGGTGTCTAAAGCTGGAGTCTAAATTAGGGATAGGCAATGTCGGTCCTGTAGCCTGAAGCGAGATGAACAAACTCAGAGTTGCAGAGTAAGTTTTGAGTTGACAAAACCCGATAAAGCCAACCTGGTTTAGTTTAGGTTCACCGGGCTCACAAAGCTTGATATAAACGTTCTCTATCAACTCAGAGTTTGTGATTAACTCTGGAGCGTGTGCACCTGAAAGTGTGACACGTGCACCAAACAGCCAATGACACAGAACATGGAGAACATCAGCAAAGCGTCTGTTGGATTCACTTATCGCCAGAGTTGGTGCAAGTCACTTTTCTGCTGAAGATTAAGAAATGTCATTATTAAAAATTTTGTAAATTTAAATGCATTTACAAGGCAGGAATAAACAGAAAATATATGACTGTAATTAATCAATTGAATTTGATTATTTATATATAGTTTTACACAGAGCTCAGAAGAAAAACATTAACAGTAATACTGCAAAATGTTATTACTATATAAAATAATGGTTTTTATTTTAATACACTTTAAAATATAATTTATTCCTGTGATGCAGGATTTTTATCAGCTGTTACTCCAGTCTTATAATCCTTCAGAAATCATTCTAATATGCTGATTTATTATCAATGTTGGAAACAATTGTGTTGCTTAATATTTTTTTTCTGGATTCTTTGATCAATAAAAGGTTAAAAAGAACAGCATATTTAAAATAGAAAGGTTTTCTAACAATATACACTACTGTTTAAAAGTTTGGGGTCAGTAAATTTTTACTCTTTCTTTTTCTGAAAGAAATTAAGTCCTTTTATTCACCAAGGATGTGTTAAATTAATAAAAAGTGATAGCATAAATTTACATTGTTATAGAATAGATTTATATTTTGAATAAATGCTGTTCTTTTTAACTTATTTATCAAAGAATCCTGAAAAACAGAATCACAGGTTCCAAAAAAAACTGAAGAATCTGAAGAATGTGACACTTAAGACTGTAGTAACAGCTGATGAAAATTCAGCTTTGCATCACAGAAATAAATTCTATTTTAAAGTACATATATATATATATATATATATATATATATATATATATTGTAGTAACATTTTGCAAATATTACTGTTTTTTTCTGTATTTTTGATCAAATAAATGCAGCCTTGATGAGCATCAGATACTTCTTTAAAAAAAACATTACAAGTCCTACTGATCCCAAACTTTTGAGCAGAAGTGTATATGAATATGTTATATGAATTACAATATCAATTACAATTAATATAATATCAATATAAAAAAAAAATAAGTCAGGCAATTTTATTTCTAAAATCCAGATATATGTCACTTTGCTCACAGCTGATTGGTCTAGTTTGGGTTTGCGATCTCTAACCCAGAATAAAACCTGCTCTCGAGCAGGGTAGCTGTGTAGCGTAAGTTATTATGGTGACGAAACCTGCTGAAAACCAATCCACCTTCTTGAGCCTGAAAACTATGGCTCAAACTAAACGCGAACTTATCTGGGTAAAAACCAAAAGCGGCTTTGTGCTACAGGCCATTGGAGTGCCAGTAACCTTAATCAAACACACCTGAACAAGCTAATCAAGGTCTTCAGGATTACAAGGGCTACAGGCAGGTGAGGTTTTTGTTCAAGGTCTAAATTCTGTAGGACATTGGCACTCCAGGACCGACGTTGCCTATACCTGGTCTAAATGCTTGACATTGCCCGGCGAAAGCCTACGACGTCAATACTGTGAGTATAAAAGGGCTCCTGTAAAACACATGATCCATTTATTATCTAAAGGATGCATGTCAGGGGGAGAGAGTATATTGTTCCCTCTTTTAAGGGAACCATGGTTACATGTGTGATAGAGCGGTGCAATTTTGAGAGCCTAGCCCAAGCTTTTACCAAAAACTATGACTATATATATGAATCTGACTATGCCACCCTAGGAACTACCCCAGGGAATAATACTCAAAAACCCCAAAGATTGAGTGAGTGATCAAGCACACAGGTTCGGTTCCCTCAGAGAATTAGGCAGGAGACGTGGGTAAAGTATAAAAATTACAAATGTTTATTAATACAAAAATGTTTTTAAAATACTAGACACTAAAATAAAGATAGAAACTGCAAACGCCACTTCAAACCAAACACAAATTACAAACGGAGAAAAAAGAAGGGGTAATAATGCACACCAACTTTATATAACAATTAAATAAACAAAAACGATTGATACCAGCAGGGCTGAGGTTCCCAACGGGAACACACACACACACACACACACACACACACACACACACACACACACACACACACACACACACACCACTGTGCACTCTGATCACACTACCAAACACTCAAAGTGCTACACAGCACACGATAAAGAAGAACCACCACCACAAAGAGGAAGATCCGTTCACCCGTGGGACCCCAGCTACTGTAATAAATCAAAAATAAATAAATAAACAGTATACACATCAGTTAATTGATAAAATAACCCCACACAATGTGGGTATCAACCCCAAACAAAAAGAAAAACAATGAAATGTTAGAAGGATGAAATATTTGATCACAAGGTTATTACAAAGCAACTTGGCGGCAGAAGTAAATGATAACATGCAAATCAAGTTGCATTATCCAATGATGAAGAATATAAAAATAAACAGCCAACAAAACAACTAACAAAAAAAAGGAAAAGTCAACCAAGGCAAACAAGCTTTACTTCCACAGAATTAAAGAAAAGAAAACAAAAGAAAAAGACTTAACGAATAAAAAAAGAAAAGGGACAGAACAGTTCTTTTATATATCTCTCAGAAAAATGAGATCGTCATACTCCCCAAAAACAAATACACAGCATGAAGCAGGGCACTAAACGGAGTGATAAGAATCAGACACAGACAGTCCCCTTTCGCTAATGATGACGACGGCGTCTGTATGACGATAGAATTAGGAGAACTTTAGCAGCACGAAGAAAAGGACAGCAGCAAACAATCACAGTCAAAACGAGAGCGAGAATCCCACAGCGAACACAAAAGGAAACATTACTCATTGTATTGTGCTCACTCAATTATAATTGTGTTAAAACACTTACCGTCAGGATATCACGCCAAACAGAACACCTACAGGCAGGAACTAAAGGGGGAAAATCGGATGTGACGCATCCCAGGCAACAGCCAATCAACCCTTAAATCACACCTACTACGTGCTGATAGGTGAACACTGCAGTCAATCACTTACGCCGGTCACACATGCATAACCTGGACATTCCCTTTTGAATAAACAGCCTGCTTAACTTAGCATGACTGTCTGAACAAGCTCAATAATGGAGGCCTCAGCACAACACTCTAAAGCGAAAGGAGGCCTAACTATGTCCTACATTTAAGATAGCTAGATAAGAACCTAACGACTCAGCATTACTTTTCAAGCAGAGCTCAGGGAGCAGAGGCCTCAGTAGGACAACTCTGTGTAACCGAAGGAAGTCTAGCAACACTTGATACTTACTGCCGGCCTGCTCAAAGGATGGAAGCTTTCTACTTAGAGGCTTGAGGCGAGGACTTAAGACAGTCGGTATCCTCATCCTGTTTATCTTGACTCAAAGCCAAAAGCACACTCAAGTCAGATGATGTGAACGATAGCACATCATTAGTATTCATGTTATGTTTTTAGGAAAAAATCAATGAACTCTTTGATGGATACCTCTGCCAAAACGAGCAAGCTTCAAAGAGACGATGTGAGGATCTCCTGTCATCCCTCTCTGCACCGGTGATGGAAAAGCTCAAGCAAGGCTTCTATGCCAAACCTGGTGGCTATGATCTCTTCTGCAAAGATCTGGAGGACATTGTGAATAAATATAACAGCCAGGCCAATAAAGAAGTCAAGGTTATGCCCATATTAGACAACATCACAAGACATGACCACTTGTCTCATCATCATTTCTGTCACATTATATCTTTCTCTGCACACATGTGTATGTCAATAGGCTGAAGAGGTCCTAGACGAGTTCCTAAAGCAAAAATCTGTGGATTCTGAAACCATTCTGCAGGCTGACGAGAAACTGACTGAGAAGGAGAAACAAATTAAAGGTAAGAATTTTAAGTAATAAAATCCCAGTGTCACAACATGTGAGGAACAAACGCAGCACAAAAATGAAGGTCAAAGATAAAGTCTTTAACATAAATCCACAACAGGAGGGCAAAACACACACACGTATACACTAATGAGACCAGACGACAAACTGAGCACCAAACACAACTAATAAAGACAGACAGCTGATACTGATAAACTAATAAAGATGCAACGAGGACAGGAACAGGAACAACCATATATGGGCAAATGAGGGAGAAACCAACACAAACAGTCCAGGGGTGTGAAACCCAGTTTCTCTGTTTCTAAATTCTTACTAGGTTTCCTGTGAAAATGGTGCTTAAAGAAGAAGTTCACTTCCAAAACAAAAATTTACAGATAATTTACTCACCTCTTTGTCATCCAGTTTCTCCATATAGTGGACTTCAATGGTGCCTCCAAGTTTGAACTTTCTAAATGCAGTTTCAATGCAGCTTCAAAGAACTTTAAACGATCCCAACTGAGGAAGAACTGTCTTATCTAGCAAAACGATCGGCCATTTTCTAAACAAATTGACAATTTATATACTTTTTAACCTCAAACGCTTGTCTTATCTATTCTCTGTGGTTCACGTGCGACCTCTGTGTAATCGGGGTCAAGACAGTTAGGATATGTCGAAAAACTCCCATCTCATTTTCTCCTTCAACTTCAAAATTGTCCTACATTGCTGTTTTACCCTTTTTGTAAAGGCCGTTTGACCTTCTTTGCATGTTCACTTTGTAAACACTGGGTTGGTACTTCTGCAGCGATGTAGGATGATTTTGAAGTTGGAGGAGAAAACGAGATGGGAGTGTTTCGACGTACCCTAACTGTACTGACCAGGATTAGGAGTTCGCATGCGCATCGCAGAGAATAGACAAGACGAGTGATTAAGGTTTAAAAGTACATAAATTGTCAATTTGTTACGGAAATGAAGAAAGAAAGACATGAACATCTTGGATGACAAGGGGGTGAGTACATTATCCATACATTTTTGTTCTGGAAGTGAACTTATCCTTTAAAGGTTTAGGTACTTGTGAGAGTGTTTCTGCTCATGAAGGACTCAGAGACATGGACAGGGTGATGTAGTACCCAAAACAAAATTTCAAACACATCCACAAGTGGCACCAAACACTGTCAGAAAAAAAGGTACAGTTCTGTCGCTGGGGCGGTACCCTAAGGTACAAAGTGAAAAGGTACAAATATGTACTTTTAAAGTACTAATATGTACCTTTAAGGTACTAATGTGTACTGTTTAGGGGCAGGTAAGGTACAAAGATGTACCTTTTCACTTTTCTACCTTAGGGTACCGCCCCAGCGACAGAACTGTACCTTTTTTTCTGAGAGTGAAGGGTAGAAGCAGTTTCAAGGGTCCAAGAATAGTTTCACTTTCAGAGCACAAATAATCTGCAGTCCAGGGTTTAGTTTCCAGAGGGGCTACTTATACCATTATCAATACGAATAAAGATCATTGTGATCAAGACCATTAACATTCCAGTTTTACAGTAAAATAGAGCCCTTAATTATATCATAGTTTGAGTCTTTTCTCTGTCTTTGAAGCATCTGTTTTCCTTTTCCTATTTTTGTCAATAAATGAGCAGAGGAAACGGAGAAAGCAGCCCTCCTGGAGCAGGAAATTAAAGCTAAAGAGGAGAAGCAGCAACATCTGGAAGAGAAGATGGAAGCAGAGAGAGAGAGTAATGAAGAGAGGATGAGACAGATGAAGGAGAAGATGGATGAGGAGATGAGGCTTCAGAGAGAGGAGGCTGAGCGTGCCATGGACAGTAAACTGAGGGAGCAGGCTGATCTGATGCAGAAGGGCTTTAACGAGAAGGCAAACAGGATGAGCCAGGAGATTGAAGAGTCCATGAAACGGAGCACTGAAGCTGAAACTAACAGAGCAAATGAGTTTGCATTGATTTTAGAAAACGCCAACAGGAGACATGAGGAAACAATGGCTCAGATGATGCAGAATTACAGAGAACTGATTAAGGAAATTCAGGAGAAGAAAACTAAATCTTCAAAAGGTTGTTGCATCATGTGAAATGCCTTAACTCTCTGATCATCACTGAAAAGGAAATTATAAATGTCACTTCTAGTCTGTCCTATGGCTTTTATCCATAATATTACATGGGGTTTTTTTTGTGGTATTGCTAATTAATTCTAAAATAAATTATTTGTGTGTTATTAATATTTTAGTACATAGCTCTCTGAAATACTTGATTCTGACTGGTCAGTCGCACCATCCAGTGGTTTGTGATCCCTTGATAACAACCAATAAAACTGTGATAATACACCTCATGGTCTCTGATTAGCATGCTAACAGAATAACATGCTAAACTAACATACTGTAACATATGACAATTTCGACTTCACAAAGGCATCTATCGTAAACTAGTGAATATCAAAAATCTGTATGGTCATTTCTGTGCAGATCAGACCAAACATCTCCTGAGGCCATTTTGGACAAAATTGGACAAGGTTTGAAGTAGTAATGAGTAATGAAAAAAGTGTTTCATTTACTTCAAAATGGCAGACAAACAAAATGATGGAAACTGAAACATGAGATATTGTTGAATTTGGCCTAAATCAAAGATGGGACAAGATGTCGATGATCCTTACCAAATTATGTGCTGATATGTCAAAACATTAAAAAGATATTGCAGTTTATAACAAAAGACATCTGGGGCCGTATGTATAAAGCCGTTAGATTAAAATTTTAGTCTTAAGTGTGCCAAAATTCTAAGAATTATGTCATTTTTGATACAAACTTGATCGTGAAGATAATTATTTTTATTTTTTTTTAACTTAAAAAAAAATTTTGCTCTTAATTGTAGAAATGAAAGTAGTAATTACATTTTTGGTCTGGAAAATTGGAAAAACGCATCGGTGCACTGTTGATGACACAGTAAGGAAGGTGTTAAATATTGTGGCACTAACCCCACCAAACACAACAGTGACCAAAAGTGATGTGTGGAGGAGGATTTCACTTAAACCATCAAAATTACGTGGGAAAAAACACTTACCAGTGTTGACAACTGCTTTTAATTGAAAGTAGCTAAGCTAGTCGTTAAATGTTGCTAGATGACATCATAATGGCGAGTTCACTGATCTATATACACTGTAAAAAAATATTCCGTAAAAAAAAATATATATATATATATGGAAAATGTGCTGGCAGAAAATTACCAAGTCATTTTCTGTTAAAATGACAGACGTTTCCTGGTAGCTTTGAGCGCTTTCTGATGATGTTGTCCATCGCTGCCAGAGGAGCTTTCAGGCAGATCTCATTGTCCTCCAGCTCTATCTGGTGTTGGAGTAGATAGTGGGTTTTTTAAACCTCCAGTTGAGTCTACTCATGCTGCTCGTTGATCCTGTCTTCTCTTCTTACTTTTCCAAAGATGACTTCTCCCAGTGTTAAAAGAAACAGACTATATACTGATGATAGATGTTAAATGATGAATACTTTCAAATAATAGGAAAATATGCAGTCTTTCTTTATCGCCCCCTCTTCTGTTTGCATTGTTTGCACGTGTGAATATACCCCCTGTTGTATTTTACAACTAAAACATCCGGATTACTTTGTTATAACTAGTTTTGTTTTGATTTCCCGAGTTTCTAGCTTATAGCCCGTTAGCAGCACCAGCGTGGTTGCCGCTAATCCTGCTTGCATTGTTTACACACTATTTACACACATTACCATTGTTTACTCACTGTTACTTGCTTTAATGGCGAATTTGTGTCCACCTTTGAGTGCAGGTGAGGACACATTCGAGCTGCACTCGTTGCAGCTCGAGCTGGAGGCCGTGGAGAAGCAGATCCAGGAGCTGTTGGTGAGGCAGACCGAGCTGAGAGAGCGGAGAGCCGCTCTGGAATCCTCCCGGGTAAGTATACAGCGCGATACTAACACTCTGACCACCTCTACTCCGTGTGCTTCTCTGCACAGGTCCCGTGCACCCTGGACGCGATCTTTCCAGATGTCCTTCACTCCGGCACCGGGACACCACGGACCCTGGGTGCAGCAGCAGCGGAAGACGCGAGCCAGGCCCCGGCCGAGGACCTCGCCCCCTCCGCCGCCTCCGGTCTTCGAGATCTCCACCCGGAACCGCTTCGCTGCCCTCCGCGAGACGGAACGCGACGCTGTGATCGTCGGAGACTCCATTGTCCGGTACGTTCGTGCTACTTTAGCTGAAGGTAAAGTCCACACCCACTGTTTTCCTGGTGCTCGCGTTCTCGATGTTTCTGCGCAGATACCCGCGATCCTGAAGGACGGCGAGAGCGTCGGCGCGATCGTCCTGCACGCGGGGGTGAACGACACCAAGCTGTGGCAGACGGAGGTTCTGAAGAGGGACTTCAGCAGCCTGATCGAGACGGTTCGCAGCACATCGCCCGCGACGAGAATCATCGTGTCAGGACCGCTTCCCACGTATCGACGTGGGCACGAAAGGTTCAGTAGACTTCTTGCTCTAAACGAATGGTTATTGACATGGTGCAAAGAACAGAAACTGCTCTTTGTTAATAATTGGAATCTTTTCTGGGAGCGTCCTAGGCTTTTCCGTGCTGATGGCCTGCACCCCAGTAGAGTCGGAGCGGAACTGCTGTCGGACAACATCTCCAGGACGCTACGCTCCATTTGACTAGTGAGTACATTCTCAAATGATTGCTATGATGGCTTTTGTTCTGAATGCTTAAATGATAGTATTTGCACTGTCCAATCTATAAAGGCTGTGTCTGTTCCTCGAATAGTGAGGTCAAAACATAAATTTAATGCAGGATCTAGAAAAAATCTGATCGTAATTAAACCAGAAAAAAGCAAAATACACGAACAGAAACCATTTTTTAAGCTTGGGCTCCTAAACATTAGATCACTTGCACCCAAAGCAGTTATTGTGAATGAAATAATCACAGATAATAGTTTTGATGTACTCTGCTTAACCGAAACCTGGCTAAAACCTAATGATTATATTGGTCTAAATGAGTCTACTCCACCAAACTACTACTATAAGCATGAGCCCCGTCAGAGTGGTCGTGGTGGTGGTGGTGTTGCAACAATATATAGTGATATTCTCAATGTTACTCAGAAAACAGGATACAGGTTTAATTCATTTGAAATACTTTTACTTAATGTTACTTTGCCAGATATGCAAAAGAAATCTCTCCTATCTCTTGTTTTAGCTACTGTGTATAGACCGCCAGGGCCATATACAGATTTCCTAAAACAATTTGCAGAATTGCTTTCAGAACTATTGGTTAATTTTGATAAAGTGCTAATTGTCGGTGATTTTAACATTCACGTTGATAATACAAATGATGCGTTAGGACTTGCGTTTACTGACCTAATAAACTCTTTTGGAGTCAAGCAAAATGTCACCGGGCTCACTCATCGTTTTAATCATACGCTAGATTTAATTATATCGCATGGAATTGATCTTACTGATATAGATATCGTTCCTCAAAGCGATGATGTTTCTGACCATTTCCTTGTATCGTGCATGCTGCGTATCACTGATATTAACTATATGGCTCCACGTTATTGTCTTGGCAGAACTATTGTTCCAGCCACCAAAGATAGATTTACAAATAACCTGCCTGATTTATCTCAACTGCTCTGTGTACCCCTTAATACACAGGATCTAGACATAATGACTAACAATATGGACACCATCTTCTCCAATACGTTAGAAGCTGTTGCCCCCATCAAATTGAAAAAAGTTAGAGAAAAACGTATTGCGCCATGGTACAACAGTAATACCCATTCCCTCAAGAAAGAAACTCGCAATCTTGAGCGCAAATGGAGAAAAACTAACTTGGAAGTTTTTAGAATTGCATGGAAAAACTGTATGTCCAGATACAGACAGGCTTTAAAAGCTGCTAGGGCTGAGCATTTCCGCGAACTCATCGAAAATAACCAAAACAATCCAAGGTTTTCATTTAGCACAGTGGCTAGATTAACAAATAACCAGACGCCACCTGATCTAAATATTCCTTTACAGTTTAATAGCAATGACTTTATGAATTTCTTCACTGATAAAATAGATAACATCAGAAATACAATAACCAATGTAGATTATACTGCATCTAATATGTCAACTTCTTTCATCACACCCAAAGAAAAACTGCAGTACTTTACCGCTATAGGACAGGAAGAGTTAAATAAACTCATCACTGTGTCTAAACCAACAACATGCCTTTTCGATCCTGTACCCACTAAATTACTGAAAGAATTGTTACCTGTGGCAGAAGAACCGCTTCTCAATATTATCAACTCATCCTTATCTTTAGGTCACATCCCTAAACCATTCAAGCTGGCAGTTATTAAGCCTCTTATTAAGAAACCACAACTAGACCCTAGTGAACTGGCAAATTATAGACCCATTTCTAATCTTCCATTTATGTCTAAAATTTTAGAGAAAGTTATATCTGTTCAACTGTGCTCATTCTTGCAAAAAAATGATATCTATGAAGAATTTCAGTCAGGTTTCAGGCCCCATCACAGCACAGAAACTGCACTTGTTAAAATCACTAATGACTTGCTTCTTGCATCAGACCAAGGCTGCATCTCACTGCTAGTTTTACTTGATCTTAGTGCTGCGTTCGACACTATAGATCATGACATACTAATAGATCGACTACAAAATTATGCAGGTATCCAAGGGCAGGCTTTAAAATGGTTTAGATCCTACCTGTCTGATCGCTACCACTTTGTTTATTTAAATGGGGAGTCATCTCAGTTATCACCAGTGAAGTATGGAGTGCCACAAGGATCTGTTCTAGGTCCTCTACTATTTTCAATATACTTGCTGCCCCTTGGTAATATTATTAGAAAACACGGGATTGGTTTCCATTATTACGCTGATAATACTCAACTGTATATCTCAACAAGACCAGATGAAACTTCTGAATTATCGAAGTTAACAGAGTGTGTTAAAAATGTAAAAGATTGGATGACCAACAATTTTCTGCTATTAAATTCAGATAAGACAGAGATATTACTTATTGGACCTAAAAACAATACACAGAATCTTTTGACTTACAATTTACAACTAGACGGATGTACTGTTACTTCCACTACAGTCAAAAGTCTGGGTGTTATATTAGACAGCAACTTGTCTTTTGAAAATCATATTTCTCATGTTACAAAAACAGCATTCTTCCATCTTAGAAACATTGCCAAGCTGCGAAACATGTTCCCTGTTTCTGATGCAGAAAAGCTAGTTCACGCATTCATGACCTCTAGACTGGACTATTGTAATGCACTACTAAGTGGTTGTTCTTGCATCTTCAATAAACAAGCTACAGATAGTCCAAAATGCAGCTGCTAGAGTCCTTACCAGGTCAAGAAAATATGATCATATTACCCCAATTTTAAAGTCTCTGCACTGGCTACCTATTAGGTTCCGCATCAGCTACAAAATAGCACTTTTTACCTATAAGGCACTTAACGGTTTAGCTCCTGCGTACCTAACTAGTCTTCTACCACGCTACAATCCATCACGCTCCCTAAGGTCACAAAACTCTGGACTGTTGGTAGTACCTAGGATAGCAAAGTCCACTAAAGGAGGTAGAGCTTTTTCACATTTGGCACCCAAACTCTGGAACAGCCTTCCTGATAACGTTCGGGGTTCAGACACACTCTCTCTGTTTAAATCTAGATTAAAGACACATCTTTTTAGCCAAGCATTCAAATAATGCATCTCATAAACTTTTCCTGCAGCTATATCTTATCAAAGGTTATTATTAATCTTATTAATCTTTTAGCTCTGGTTAACAAACCTTCCTTTTCTTAGTTTGAACAGCAGCTACGCTAATTATGTTCCTATTTGTTCTCTGTTCCTGCCATGGGATTGACATCCCATGGTAACTAGGAATTCACAAGCTCCAATCTGGATCCAGAACACTTAAGAAGAGATGATGCCAACCCCACAGAGGACTTCAGATGATGCCAACCCTGAAAACATACAGCACTACCGAATTCTGCTACTAATTTATAGTGTTCTTTGTCTGTTTGATTACGTCATTAATTGATCTTTACCACACATCTCTGCCATATGTACATCAAGCTACTACTACATATATTGTAAAAATGTCAATTTGGTGTAAAGCTGCTTTGCAACGATATGTATCGTGAATAGCGCTATACAAATAAATTTGAATTGAATTGAATTGAATATATATATATATATATATATGTACACACTACCATTCAAAAGTTTGGGGTCAGTAAGACTTGTAATAGTCTTTAAAGTAGTCTCTTATGCTCATCAAGGCTGCATTTATTTGATTAAAAATATAGGGAAAAAAACAGTAATATTGCAAAATGTTTTTACAATATAAAATAATGTTTTTTATTTTAACATACTTTAAAATAGAATTTATTCCTGTGATGAAAAGCTTAATTTTTATCAGCTGTTACTCCAGTCTTAAGTGTCACATGATCCTTCAGAAATCATTCTAATATGCAGATTTATTATTAGAATGATCAATGCTGGATAATATCAACAGTTGTGCTGCCAAATATTTTTTGGAACCTGTGATTTTTTTTTTTTCAGGATTCTTTCCTGAATAACAAGTTTAAAAAGTACAGTTTTTATTCAAAATATAAATATTTTATAACAATGTAAATTATTTATTATTAACTTTTAATAAACTTTTAATTATTAACTTAATACATCCTTGGTGAATAAAAGTATTAATTTCTTAAAAAAAAAAAAAAAAAAAAAAACAATAAAAATGTACTGACCCCAAACTTTTGAACGGTAGTGTACATAAATTAAGCAAATAAATTAAGCAAATAAATCCAGCACAATGTACGAATTGAACATGGTTTATTTTTACTTCATGTAAACATTCTCAAAAGCGCATTTAAAGGCTATTCAACAGCCTAAAAATGATTTCATTAAACAATTACTCTGTCAAATCAGTTCATTTAACAATGTTTCAAACACTGAAAAATGCCTGTATTGTGAAAGACAGTTTAGCTTTAAACAGCAACAGACACAATAAAAAAAAGAAAGAAAAGAAAACATGAGCACTCATACAATACTGGTGTTGCACTAATTAGTCACAAAATTTAAACTTCAAACAGTAAAAAGTCAAAATTGTTGTGGAAACAAACATTGTTTTTCTTAAATTTGTCAATAAATCTCAAGAAGCCAGACATCCATACTTACACCCTGTTATTATCAGTCTTTTCAACCAAAGAATGATGATTCGGCTTGTGATTGGTCTTACTCCACTACTTTGAACCATTTTCCATTTCATCCTTAGTTTCATTCTCTCCCAAGATGCAGGTGTGCTCATGACCATTCATCATACTTGTTTGTGCCATCCTTGACATATTCTTGGTCACACAAAGTTCACTGGTTCACTCTAGTTCATTGGCGCTGCCCAATGGAAAGCACCACATGTCCCCATTAGAGGGCACCTAAGACTCACAGTCTATATTAAGACATTCAATATTAAAGCAATCATTGAAACAATCACCATATTGATCAATATATTGATTATGGTTAAAACCATACTTCATATTTTTAAACAAAATATCACAACACATTCCCCCCTCTAAGACTTTATCAAGTCTCACCTCTAAACCCTTTACCCAGAGTGCAACACCATGAGTCCACCTCTACCTTCCATCCATCTATAAACCAATAATGGTTCTCCAGTACGTCTTAACAAATGGCTTCTTCAAGACGCCGCACTCTGGAGGAAGTCGGAGACAAACATCTCTCCCCACATTTTGATTAGAGAAGAGTAAAAGACTCCGCCTCCCTACCTATACATTCTTTTGGGTCAAAACAATTCATCAAATATAAATCAACAATGTATTAAAGCAAGTGTGCGGAATGTGTTAACCTTGCCCATGATTGTCATAGTTATGAAGAGTACATGAATGATTATTCAGATTATTAAACGTATTAAAATCATTATCAACAAAATAAAGAAATGCAATAAATGATGCACTGGTTCATCGCACGGTGCCAGAGGAGCTCCAGACATTCCTGGTAGCCTGGAGCGCTTTCTGGTGATGTTGTCCATCGCTGCCAGAGGAGCTTTCAGGCAGATCTCATTGTCCTCCAGCTCTATCTGGTGTTGGAGTAGATAGCGGGTTTTTTAAACCTCCAGTTGAATCTACTCATGCTGTTAAACACAAGTGGTGCTCGTTGATCCTGTCTTCTCTTCTTACTTTTCCAAAGATGACTTCTCCCAGCGTTAAAAGAAACAGACTATATACTGATGATAGATGTTAAATGATGAATACTTTCAAATAATAGGAAAATATGCAGTCTTTCTTTATCGTCCCCTTTTCTGTTTGCATTGTCTCGTAACACGGACCTGCTTGAGACCCTCAGCATCCCCTCGCTTTCCAAAAAGCAATCACATTTTACATTTGATTTTATTAAAAGAATAAATGCTTTCCAGGAAAAAAATATTCAAAATTAAATTACTTTAAGAGTAAATGACTTCAGGAAGGGGCATATGCCAAAGTAAAGTACATAACAGCCTGTAACTTCCTGCCTACTCTATCCAAGTGTTCTAATAATGCTATATAATATGAAAAAAAGAAAATACAATGAAGATACTAACTCCCTTTCTATCAAAAGTTACAATACAAGATAAAAATAAAAAATGGAAAATAAAAGGCACCCCTTGCCTACCACTCTGTTATTTTCTTCAGGAAGGTTTTACACAATTTCATTCAGCTAATTCAGTCCAGGACCCACTGTATGCGCGTTGGTACACACAGTGTCATTTCCGGATGGCTTTACTTGATACAATAATCATCTGTTTGGCTGCAGCATTGGCCAGCACTGATCTGAGAAAAAAGGCACAACACAACACAACAACAAAATAAATACAACAACAACAATGTTTATTATAAATCCCACTTTGGTTAACTATGCTCCCCAAGCCCCTCAAAAATAAATCAAACCAATCCTATGTATGCAAGTCAGATCCGGCCTTTTCAGTCACCTCATCTCTCTGTTTTTTTAAGTGTCTTCATAGCTTTGGTAAATGATCCATCTGGGGCTGTGCTATTTGGAATATGAGTACAACAGTCAGTTCCAAACATTACACACATGCCTCCTCAACAAACATCCATTGAAATGTTGTCTATGTTTATAAATCTTCTGCTGATTACAATAAATATAGTTCATCCACTCTATATCCTTGTTAGGAGTTATCTATATGAATATTGACTCAAATCCATATTTTATCCTTTTTGGCCTTAAATTGCCCTAGTATTACCCTGACTGGGGAATACCCCTTTACTGACTCCATAAATTATTATGAGTCTGTATCTTTTTCCTCTGAGTGATTTTATCATGTCTACATAATCCATTACTAGATGTCTGAATGGCCCTGCAGGGACTAGTATATGGCCTATAGATGCAGATGTTCCTTTTCTGACAGTATTTTGGGTGCAAACTTTGCATTCAAATCAATACTCCTCCACCATTGCCAGCAAGAAAGGCGACCAATATCCTTGTCACTTTATTTTTCTATTCACTTCCCCCTGTCAGAGATAAAGATTGCAAACAATTGAGGAGGAACACTCATATGGCTCTCATGAAATTGTCCATTTGCATCACGTGTTACTTTGACTGGGTGATGAAGCTTTCATCCCATGTGAAATTGTGCATCCCAACTATTCAACGTGTGGTAGGCAATATTGTAGTTCTTCTTTAGACACCTTGTGTCCCCCCTCAGCCAATTTAGTGAGCACTTTAAATTAATCTTGATGGTGTTGTTCCAAAGTTGTTGAACAAACCAATAAATCATTTACAATACATACTGTATCAATGAACTCTCCAGCCTGATATTTCCTTTTTTAGAAACTGATTGAACACATGTGGTGAATGTTTCAAGCTTTGTGGTATTTTTGTATGATTATTATTATTATTTTTTTTAATATTGGCAGGTGAATGCAAACAAAAGTAACTTAGCTCCAGGGCTAACTGCTAATCTAATTGAATTAGCTGATTTTACTAACCCCACATCTGTGTCGTGCTGAGACCATAATTTAGGTGGTAATTGTTTATCCATTTCTTTGGGTAATTCAGTTTGCCTTGGTTGATGTTCATTATCTTTTGGCTCATTTTTATTTCATTTTTTTAATTTATAACCATTCTGGGGATACCCATTATTGGAGATATGCTTTATCTGCTGATCGAAAAACTTAAGGATTTTCCGTGGCTTTCCCCTTTTTCTGCTTTTTTTCATTATGGGACTTAAATCTTTAGAAATACAGACCTTGTTTACATATAAAGTGGCATTGGGGGACTTAATTTGGCATTTATCAATGAATTCTTCCCTATCTATCTGCAGAGCTGCACCTTCTGGTCCTATTATTATATACTGAGAGATCGTTGGGGATTTTTAACCCTTTTGTGTCTGCTAACCATCTGTTTTTCAAAATCTGTGTCTTTGTTTTCATCATACATCATATGCAATGAAACTCTGTTTTTTGGCAGACTTAGCTCACAAAGCTGTTCCCTTATGTATCTTCCCCGTTTGCTTAGAATTTTGTCATCTTCTTTTAAATCTCCTATATGTTAGCACATGGTTCTTGTATCTGTTGCAATGTTGAGACACTCATTTGTCTAAATGTCCTATCATCTATAAAAATTCTGTCTGGGGTGCACCATGTCTGCACTTTTAGTTTACATATGGCATCTATGCTCCCAGGGGCTGTCCTGGGAAGTAGCTGTGTTACCCCTGAGAATCCTACTCTCTTCATGTATTTTCCAGACATTGGGAGATGTGAGGCATATCTTATTTTTAGGCATGGGAATGTGGCCCCTGTGTCGAGAAGTAATGAAATGGGTTCGCCTTCTATTTTTACTCTTGATCAGTATGGTATGATATCATTGGAAGCTGATTTCTCCCCGTAGGATTCTCTGGGCATCCCTAATAACCTTTGTCAGTGCCACAGCATGGGTTGACAGGGCCTAGAGCTTGAGCTTTCACTTGTTGTTGTCCATAGTTGACTTCTGGGGCCATCGGTTGGTTCTGTTGCCAAGGATTGATGGGGCAGTCTCTCTTATTGTGTCCAGGTTGACTGCATCCCCAACACACTCCTGGTGGGCCACCAACTCTCTGTTGATTGTTGTTAAATCTTCCTCTGCCACGTCCTCCTTGTTGCTGTAATCTGTTTCTGTTTCTGTTGTTTGACTGCTCTGGCTTGAGATATGACAACTGGTGCTGGTCCTTGTGGTATATTGACTGGTCCAGCAGGTACTGCTTGCGCTGCCATAGTCTGCTTTACTGATGCAGGCACATTCATTGTTGCGGATGGACTGCCAGGCACTGAAGTATTGACAGGTGCCATTACTGCTTGGTGGTCTTCTTTTTGTACTGCCTGAACCTTCTTCTTCTTGCTGATCAGTTCCTCAAGCTGCAGCTGAGTTAATTTCCTTTGGAGCTCCTTTTCCTGATTCTTAATCTTCAATTCTTGTTTTCTGTACTGCTCCACAGCATGGACCACATGGTCTCTGAACTCCTTGTGTGTCTTTGTGTTCTTGACCTACCACATCCTCCAGCTTCACTTCTACTGCTGCAGGCATGGCTTCCACCATGGCAGTCCTGCAGTGCTGTCAGTACTTTTTCTTGCTCTGTATCTCTTTCCAGTTCTTCTTTCCAATCTTAGTTGTCTTTGGATGTAGGTGGCGGGGTTCTCAGTTTCTCCTGTTGGCTCCCTCTCAGAAAACCTGCATCAGTTTGCATTGGGTATTCAGCCCTCAGTGTCTTCCATATATCACGTTGATGTTTGTCAAAGAAGACTCCAACTGCTTGAGGCCTATCCACTGCTTGAAGGAGGCCAGACTGCTTGAGAATATCATTCATTCATGGAGACTCCCAGTAGAGCTGTAATCGGGCCTTAAAAGTTAGGCTCGACAGGGCCCGAGCCCGACAGAATTCGGCCCGAGCCGATAAGTATATTTTGATTGACAGCTTTTTAAAAGTCTGAACCCCTTTACAGCCCGACATTATTCAAATGTGCGGAAGCACACAGCTCTTTTGCCTTTTGTCAAGAATAAGTAATTTACACATGTTTTAACATAATTTATTAATGACTAAAGTAGGCTATAGGCCACTTGGAAGTTGGAACAAAGAAATAAAATAAGTCCTCTGTAACATCGTAACATCTTAGCACTCTAAATAGGCGTACACTCAGCCTATAAATAGGCCAACGTGCCAATAAAAATGACTCTTTCTTAAATTAAATTAAGATAAGTTCTTAATTAAGATGTGGTTTTGGCAATAACGAAATTAAAATAAATGCTCCGCGGGATTTGCTTCACCACTTCTCTCCACAATCTGGCCTCAACGCGACGGTGAATAGCATCTGAAATGTAATAAGAGAATAATGCCAACATTAGCCTATATACTCTGTCTACATTATGCATTTAAGACTCAATTAGTATTTAGTTATAATTAAAAAAACTTTACTCACTAAGATTAGGCTACATGTTTTTGTGGAGGAAAATTATTGAATCCACTGTAGTTTCAGCGCCGTCCTGCGCTCACTGATGGTGCATCCAGCAGCACCAAACACCCTTTCACTGCTGCTGCGACTGGCCGGAATGCATAGTACTGATCTGGGTAATTTTGCCAAAACGTAATCACCAGAGGCAAGCCTCCATTTCATCTCCTCAGAATCCATTTTCGCAGCTTTCTCGCGCTAATCGAAGTGCATCACATGACCGCGCAAGCCAGAGCCCGGCCCAATAGTCCAATTGACAAAATTGGACACATTGACAAAAAATGACTGTTTACTATTGTCTTCTTTGTAGAGCTGCTTTACAGTAATACTACATTTTTGTTTGCATCATTAAAATATTACCTGTACATGGTAAGGTCAATATAATGTCCGATATCCCAAATCATTTACCGTATTTAAAGTACACATTACATTGTTTAAAATGTTTTAGAAAGCTGATGTGTACCTCACTTGGTTTTGTGACAGTCCTGTTTCATGCAGTTTGACCTAATGTCATGAAACATAACATGCCTTGTACATGTACAAACAATATTTCAAATAAATAGTAATTAGTTGTATAATAAATTAGTAATGTTCAAAAATTAGCTATGCACAAGTAATGTCCCTCTCAAATTTGTTAATGTGCATGGACCTTTTTGACATTTCACACCAGGTTTCTCAGCAGCAAAAGCCATACCACAAATATATATTTTTTTGCATTCCCATTTGTTCAAATAGTAAAAGAAAAACTCCACAATATGTTTTCACGATTGTCAAAAATAGGAAAGAAAATTGAGAGAGACTGATAACGACAAAAGAGAGAACAATGTCAAATTCACTGTCCCTTTCATAGATGCTGCATTAGAAACACACTCGCCTTAGCATTCACTAGTTGTTTGATGCAAAACTGATATAATACAAATTTATAAACAAATTTATAATACAAAGTTATAAACGCACATACAGTTTAAAAAAAACTTTTGAGGATTTATGATGCAGATGACCACTGAAATGCCTCATCACAGTCTTGTGAAAAGGGTCCAGTATGTTACTGAGCAGTGGGGAACCTTCTAATGAACAATACTTACTAAAACCTGAGAATATAGACACACAAGGTTAAGTCTAAAAGGTCATCCTAGCTAAATATGATCTAAATGTCAAACTATACACATATAAAATCATATAGACAATCATTAACAGAATAAAAACAGTGGCAAAGGTTTATAGTGAAAACAGTATAGCGCAGCTGACAAAACAGCTGTGAATCCTTTTACTTTCATACAGGGTCAAAGATAAACCTCACCAAGAGCCAGATGAGAGTTCTATAAGGAACTGCAGCATAAATACATGCTCCAACTCAGATGTGAGAATGATAGAATCTCACTTATGAAAGTAACATTTGTGTCTTGGGAAAGTTACTTTGGAAGTGTACTGGTTACAAATTACTCTACTTAAAATGTAATATGTACTATGATTATTTAAATTAATTTATTAAAGTTTTAACTGATTACATTTGATTAATTTTCTGTGAAAGATTCATTTAAATCTTACAGCATTGCTCAACTCTGATTACTGTCAGACTTTAAAAATCCTTCATCACTTAAATTAAGATTATAATAATTTAATATACAGAACTTGAACACATTTTTTCATTCGCCATGGTGGCGACTCTCAGACAGGTTGTAGCCCAAAACTTTCAGAGGTAATGTGGATTGATGTAATTGGCAGACGTTGTGCAGCCAAATTCAAACAAGAGAGCTAATCAAAACTTAGTCTTGTAATATATGCACTCCGTAGGTGTATTTTGTTTGGTTTTTGCAATGTACTTGATAATGTCATCATGATGTCTCACAAGTTAAGTATTTGTGCTAAACCTGTGCAGATTTGGCTTGCATGAACTTCCCCAAGAAATTAATGAGTGAACATAACTTAAGAAAAGAAAGCCACCAAATTGGCCAGTGATTTGACAATGTTACCCGCCACAGCTGATATTTACCTTCATTTGGTGAGGTTGGCCGGTGTTAAGTTCAAACCCTGGTTATAATCATCAACTGGGGTTTGGATTACAATCATGTTTTAGTACTTCATTGATCATACATTGACTCATGATGATCTGTAGATTAGCTAAGAATGAATCAATGCATATGTGTACGCCTGTATTGTACCACAGTTATTTATAATAAATATTATTTAAATATATATAATCTTTTGGTAATGTTTAATATCAAATGTAGGTGATGGAAATCAAGATGAGAATCTTCAACGGTAAGCATTTCATCAAAAATGACTGTCAAAAGTGAAAAATAATTTCACAAAAATTTTGACAAAACATCTGATGTTTCAGGAAACTTGAAGCTCTTAATGATGAACTGATAAAAAAAATGAAATAAATGAATTCAGACTTCAACAAACATCATCCAACTCTCACTGGTCAAATAAAGCAACTACAAGACAACACTGATAAACTCAAATCAATGCACAAAAAAACTACAGAGGGCAGTTTGGCAGGAGCAGTTGTAAGGATCCATCCACTGGCCCAAACACGGAGTCCAGTTGTCTGGTTGAAGGTTAATGCATGTTCGGTCTTTTCACAGCGCTTCTGCAAAGTTCGCTTAATTTATCAGGATTTAGTTTAATTTTTAATCTAGATCCATGTTTAATTTGACTCCACTTTCATATGATCGTTAGAATTTAGGTGTTTAATTCAGGCTGATCACAAATATCAATTAAGTATTAATTTAGATATCTGATTATTTCGGACTTGCTATACTTTCAGTTATTCATTCATTGGGGACCCGATGCCGCTTTCGAGTCTTGCGCCCGCGGAGTATATACGCAGATCTCGCGATCACGAAAACACCAGTCTGATAACATCAGTGATAGACAGAAATCAGGAGGTCTCAGATGATGTGCCTACTGCTCCATTCAATCCTGAGCCTGCAGTTTGCTCTATCCTGGTCGTAATTCGCGTTAGCACCAGCCTCCTCACAATCTACTAGAAATAAGGATTTCAGACGAGTCTAAAATTAATCAAATAATAACATTTTATTTGTCAGGTAAAAATGTATCATACCAATTACATAGTTTAACAATGAGAATCTAATTCAGAATTAAATTCAGTTCCAATTAAAATAAATACATAACATCAATTACTCCAAGATAAATCTAAGAGTGGGAGATGCATACCTGACTGCAGAGAGATACACAGCAGCATGTGAGAGATTTGGAGGCAAAGCTCCAGAGACTCTCACACACAGTGTGGGGTTCTTCTGAATACAGAATCCCCCTGTAATGTGTTGTCACTTCGCTTATATACCCAGACCAAAACAAACAAATCTTCCAATCAGTTGTAAAAACAAAAAGACCTTTTGGTTTGTCAGGAGATCTCATGACCCAGGGTCACACCTGGCTGGAGATTCTCACCTGACCCTAAGGGGAAAACACACCCCTCAGCAGCAAAACACAATTCTACAAAAGTGTTCAGTCTTCCTCATAATATAAGTGACTTCTGCGAAATTGAGACCATTTTACCAATCACACTAAGACCTTTAGAATGATACCAAATATGAAAGAGAAATTCAACATATTCACAATATGTAACACATGTAGTATATGGACATTCTTAGTGACTTTCAGTGGAACCTTTTGGGGGAAAAGTGTGATATGCAGGGAGGGGAGAGGAGAGGGAGGAAGGGGGTTGTAAATGAGCAATAGAGGTGGTGTTGTTTGCCCTCTTTGAAGATCTCTTCTCCAGATTAGTTTTATTGTTTTGTTGCATGGCATCTGTTTTTGTCAGGGTTCCTGGACTTTAAATTCATGAGGAAATAATTTCACATCTTACACAGTACTGGGAGCAGCAGGAGGAATCGCATCCATAGCGGGTCTGTGTTTGGCTCCGTTCACATTTGGTGCTTCTTTAGCTCTTACTGGTGCTGGTGCTGCTGTTGGAATAGTTGGAGGAGCAACAGGTGCAACATGTACCATCACTAACATGACTGAGGCAAAAAACCTGCATGAGACTATTGAGAAGATCATTAATGATGTCCAAAACACAATTAATGCAATGCTTGAACAACTGAGTAACATTTATGACAACATAAAAGAGATTGAACAGCTGGAGGAGACAATGGAGAAGGAAAGCGTGACAACAGCAAGAGGTGCTACAGACATATCAGAACTAAAAAATGAAATTGGCAAAGTGTCTGCACTGGTGGTTAAAGGTATGTTAGTGTTTGTGCAGGCTGCCAATGTAGCTGTAGATGCTGCAGAAGCTGCCTTTGTGGCAGCATGGGCTGCCAAAGTTGCCTGTGTTTCTGCAAATGCTGCCAAAGCTGCCCGTGTGTCTGCACAGACTGTCAAAGCTGCCCGTGTGTCTGCAAATGCCACCAGATTTGGAGGAAGAGCTACTGGCATACTTTCAGCTGTATTTGTTATTTTTGATGTTGTTTCTGTTGTTCAACATGCAACAGAGATCTTGGTTATCAACCAACCAGCAGACAAAAGAAATGAATAAAATATCAAATCAGACACTTTGAAATTTATTCATCGGGTGAGACAAAAAGCTGCTGTATTTCAGAAGACTCTGGATAATATTGAATGCTTAAGAAAAACTATTAACCAAGAGATTAATAAAACGTTGCAAAGCAGCACTTCCTCTCAGGATAAGCCCAGGGGCAGAATTATCAAAAAAAAAAAAAGCGTTTATGAACGGTCTTTAAAAAGATTGGTTCTTGTTCCTTTTTTGTTTCATTTTTTTTTTTTTTTTTTTTTTTTTTCTGGTTCTGTATTTCTGTGCTTCCAAATAAGCTACATGAACTGGGGATTGGATTATGTTTATTTTGCATGTCTTATGGAGTTTTGAGTGAACAACCATTGTCGACCAAATACTGTTGCCTCTTTATGATAAAGTGCTTGCTATATTGCTAAATTGTAAGACACTTTGGTTATAATGTAACCAAAATAAAATATTTTTAAAAAACAAAACCTAAAATGAACCTACAATGTAAATGTGTGAACAGTATCTTATAAATGTGTCTGAGTATAAAAGCTTGTTCAATTCTCTGCTAATTTGATGATTTTGTTTGGTTGTCAACACAGTGCTCCAGTGTTATGCACTTCTTTATGAACTGTTATTTACATATATTCTGTGTTAACCTTGGTTGTGAATGCTAATTATTTCTTTAATAATTAATGTAGATATTGTGATGTTCATTAAATAAACACTCTGGAAAGTAAATGTGTGAACTGGCGTGTAGCCTCCTTGTTTCTTAAGCTCTCAACATCAAGATGAGCTTAGGCTTCTCGGTAACACTTTACTTGAAGGGGTGTGCATAAGACTGACATGACACCTTCATAATCATGACATGACACATGTCATAAATATGAAGGAGGTTTTATGCATGTTTAACTGTCATTAAGTGTTATGTCATTTTTAATGCAAAGATGACATTGTTTGAGATGCCTTTGTTATGACAACTTGACATAAACCAATATATCATAACCTGTCAGTGTCTTTGTCATGACAACTTGACATTACCAAGACAACAGAACCTGTCATAAATCTGTCATAAATATGACATAGCAGATTAATTATTAAACTTAAGAAACTACTTAGCTATATGGGTTAATATTACATTAAACACTCATGTGGTTGGTTTTGACATTGGCTGTTATGAGGCCACATTATAACTGTGTCATGAATATTTTCCTGACCACTTTTTTTCAGTGGTACAAATTGAACTTAACATTAAAATGTCATTAAGTGTTAATACTCTTTAAAAAAGCAGCTCTTTAAATGTGTCTAGATGTGTAATTGCTAGCTTAGCAATTATAGCTGTTTTTGCAATTGTGTTGGTGTCAACATTAATCTTGGCGAAGGCCTTTTTCATGGATCCAAACTTGGTGAATCTCTTGAGGGCATTCTTGTAGCGACAGATGATTCCATCCGTTGTGGTCACTGAACAACAACAAAAAAAGATTGCAATATTAGATGTAGATTTAATCTCAGCTAATGTTCTTTAAGATGCCAGACATCCCACCCTGCGATTTCTGGGTATTCTGGACACACTATCGAAATGTGGGAGACTCCTGCAGCTTCTGGGAGAAGTGGTTTGTCTGAGACACTAATGTAAAATGGTAAGTAACTTGTGTCTTCTGTAAGGTGTTTGAGATGACGGAGCAAGAGTTTTGGAAATTCCTGTCAGTTGTCTGTCATTGTTACAGATATGTAATAGCAAATGCGATTAATCATGTCAACTTCTTTTCAGGCAACAGCAAATATGAAAGAATTATACTTATCCTGCTCGTTCACTGTGCATTCTCCTTTCAATTTACATAATAAAGGGTTTAATTTTTGACATCACACTTTTTCAGACTATTGCCAGACAAACAGGAAAAAATATATATATATATATATATATATATATATATATATATATATATATCACAATCAGACAAGGTAAGACAAAACAACAATGTAGAAACATGAACAGTTTAATAATAATCCAGGGGAAACAACGGGAAACACAGGAGTACGGGGTAACAACATCAACGACCGACAAGGCAAGAGGGAAAACACACGCTATATATACACATACTGATTACAAACACAGGTGCAGACAATGAGGGAGAAACCAAAACACACAGAGCTGCAGGGGAGATGATGGGAGAAACCAACTAGAGAGTCCAGGGGTGTGACATCACCTCCCTCTCCCGGAAGGCGCATCCTCGTGCCGACAAACAAGGAAAACAAAATGTACAAAGTCTTAGGAGGGGGCTTCAGCAGAGGACGGACTCGCAGGAGGAGGGCAAAAGATGGAGTCCAGGGTGATGGCGGAATATCCATGGAGGTGATGACGGAGGGAGAAGCCAAGGAGGTGACCGGAAGGGGCTGGAGCAGGAGGAGCCAGGTGAAACCCAGACCGCAGCCAAGATGGAATCCCACGGTGGAGCCGATGGAGGGAGGAGCCATGGTGGAGGAAAGGCTGACGACTCCATGGGGCCGACCGACGGAGGCGGAGCAGGTGGTGGTAGAGCCCGAGGTGGAGACGGAGAGCCGAAGATCCTTGGCGACACCGAGGATCCGGAACAGGCTGACAGTTCCATATTCAAGTCCATAACATTATGACCCATATCCATATTTAGCTCACCCTCAGCGGCGGTGCAGTGGGTGGTGCTGTCCTCAGCATCCTAATGCCCCACTGATACTCCCACCGTTGCAGGCATTGTAGTCGGCTCTCGCACCTGGTCAGACGTACATTCCTCCTGTTCAGCGGCGATCTCTTGCTCTGTCGCTCCAGTTGGCGATGGCTCCTTGGTCACGCTGATATTGTGAGATCCGTCTGCGGTGGGCTCGGGCTCGGGCTCGGGCTCGGGCTCGTGCTCCGCGTGTCGGGGTGGTGGCTGGCTGGTTTCTGGGTCCGGAGTGGCACTAGCGAGATTCTCCATGCAGCAGGCGGGGAACGAGGGTTTGTTTCTCGCCAGTGTCCACTCCACAAACGCGGCGAAATCCGCTCGAGGGCCGCTCGACGACGGCGCTCTGCATGACGCGTTGAGGCTAGCATCATAGAACGCACAGAGCGCGTAGTCCGGGTAGCTGGTGGTGTGAGCTACTAGCTGGAACATGACGGTATATCCCTCGAGCGGTAGATCCCCCTGCTTCAGCCGAAGGAGGATGAATTCCGGACGGAGAAGGGGATTCATGGGGGAAACACAACGGAAACAAAAGACTGTGAAAAAGGAACGGTAAACAAAACGAGGGAAAACGCGAAAAAAAAAAAAACTGTATTCGGTCGGTCGTTCTGTCACGATCAGACGAGGTAAGACAAAACAATGACGTAGAAACACAAACAGTTTAATAATAATCCAGGGGAAACAACGGGAAACACAGGAGTACGGGGTAACAACATCAACGACCGACAAGGCAAGAGGGAAAACACACGCTATATATACACATACTGATTACAAACACAGGTGCAGACAATGAGGGAGAAACCAAAACACACAGAGCTGCAGGGGAGATGATGGGAGAAACCAACTAGAGAGTCCAGGGGTGTGACAATATATATATACACAGGTGCTGGTCATATAATTAGAATATCTTCAAAGTTGATTTATTTCACTAATTTCATTCAAGAAGTGAAACTTGTATAATGTGTACATTCATTACACACAGACTGATATATTTCAAGTGTTTATTTCTTTTAATTTTGATGATTATAACTGACAACTAATGAAAACCCCAAATTCGGTATCTCAGAAAGTTAGAATATTGTGAAAAGGTTTGGTATTGAAGACACCTGGTGCCACACTCTAATCAGCTAATGAACTCAAAACACCTACAAAGGCCTTTAAATGGTCTCTCAGTCTAGTTCTGTAGGCTACACAATCATGGGGAAGACTGCTGATTTGACAGTTCTCCAAAAAACGACCATTGACACCTTGCACAAGGAGGCCAAGACACAAAAAAGAGCTCTGTGTCCAAGCACATTAATAGAGAGGTGAAGGGAAGGAAAAGATGTGGTAGAAAAATGTGTACAAGCAATAGGAATAACCGCACCCTGGAGAGAATTTGTGAAACAAAGCTCATTCAAAAATGTGGGGGAGATTCACAAAGAGTGGACTGCAGCTGGAGTCAGTGCTTCAAGAACCACTACGCACAGACTTAATGCAAAACATGGGTTTCAGCTGTCGCATTCCTTGTGTCAAGCCACTCTTGAACAACAGACAGCGTCAGAAGCGTCTCGCCTGGGCTAAAGACAAAAAGGACTGGACTGCTGCGGAGTGGACCAAAGTTATGTTCTCTGATGAAAGTAAATTTTGCATTTTCTTTGGAAATCAGGGACGCAAATGGGAATTTCGCTTACACAAAGATGTTCTGAGGGCAGAAAGGAAATTGATTGGTTTACAGATTAAACCAATAAAATTGAAGCAGAGGCGGGGTCAGGAAATTTAGACATGTGGAGGGAATACTTCAATCATAAACATTATTAACGCTTCGTGGGAGGCATTTGCTGCAAGGTAGGTGAATTTACCATGTATTTTATTTTAAAAAAAAAAAATAAATCAACATAACTCTAACATTTACTGAGATAATTAGCCGGCAAAGATGCACAGAACAAGTAATCATTGACTACATATCATATGCATTTTCATTCAACTGCTTTATCAGTCGATGGCACCAAAGCTGCTTATGGGGTAGATTGAGTAAAAACATGCTTTTCCCAATGCTACCGCGCTGTCTGTGATACCATTATGAGCGACAAAAGAACTCGTTCATTTCATTAGTCAGTTAGCGTTAGCATTAACATTAGCGCTGCTGTCAGGGCAGGAGTAAAAATAACAGTACTTATAGTGTTTCTGTATGTCTTATGCTCTTTAACATAGGTGCTCGTAAAGATGCTAGCAGACGCAATTGTTGGAATGCTCACAAGCTGTTTATTATTGCTTCCATCCTCCGTGGTTGCATACTACCGCAATCCTATATATGCGAGGAGCGTCACATCCTGTGTCATCACAGGTCAAACCAAATACATTACATTACTTCTTTTCTTTTTTTTAACTATACAGCTTTGCAACTTGTAATACACACAGTATCGTTTGTTTCTTATGATGACAAAACATTATCTTTAACTCTTGTAGAAAATTCTCTGAGAAACTCCATCTCTGGGTAACATGAATACTTTACATTGAAAGTCCGAACAGTCTTTGTTTTTGAAAACAGTCTGAACACCTGCTTTGAACAATCTATGCAACTTTTTAAGTACTCTACACAGTCTACCTAAACATAGTCAGAGAGGTAGGCAGGAGGCCTACGGTTATGCCTAGCAGGATATCTCTGAGGGACTGTGCATGAGTCAGGTTCTTCTGTCTCATTTTCAAATCCAAGCTCAAACAAAAGATCGGGTGTCTCCTGGTTGAGTCTCTTAAAGAACGAACAATTTCTTGTAATGGAGTGTCCATGTCCTTCTGCAGTTACCATTTTACCTTTGACTTTGGTGACTGTAAGTGGCTTTGCGTTGTATGGCGTAGTTAATTTGTTCCGCTTTTGTTGCCGACACAACACTGTGTCACCTGGTTTGATGTTGATGTGTACGGCATGTCTTCGGGTGTCCGAAAGGGCTTTCATTTTATCCTTTGCCCTTTTGTCTTTTGCACGGATGTCATCATCAACGTTGGTGGTACTTGAATTAGCTATGGGAATTTTTGTACGCACCTTCCTTTTGAAGATCAACTCAGCAGGTGAAGTCCCTGTAGTGCAGTGAGGTGTGGATCTGTACTCACGAAGGAAGACTGTTTAACTGTTGTTTCCATGGGATACCTTGAGTGTGTGCAGTTCGGATGGCTTTTCCTAGAGTGCGCATGAACCGCTCCGCCATAGCGTTTGCTTGTGGCCAAAAAGGAGTTATCTTCCTATGGCGCAATCCAAAGCAATCAGCAAACTGTGTGAACAAACTGCTGTTAAAGGGAGGGCCATTGTCCGTTTTAAGCACGAACATAGAAAAAACATCATCAAGAACGGGTATCACCGCGGTCGTTGAAGTACTGTGAAGAATTTTAACCACAGGATAACGCATGTAGTCATCTATAACGACCAACAGATACTCCCCGGATGGTAACGGTCCCGTAGAAATCTGCGCTTAGATTGTGCCATGGTGCTTCTGGCAATTCAGACATATGGAGCGGCTCAACATGGATGACGGGGTTATTCGCCTGACACGCAATACAATTTGGCTAGCATCGACAACGAGTTCGGTGTCCTTTGTAGGATCAAAGTAGGACGTGGTGGTAGCACTGGCTAAAGCATCTTTGAGCTGCTGAAGAGCTTGCTTGTGCGTATTGCCCCATTGCCAAGATGTGCCTTTTTTAGTCAGGTCGTGAAGAGGTGCACTAATCGTAGAAAAGTCCTGTATGAACCGTGCACAGTAGTTCGCCATACCGAGTAAGCTTCGGATTTCCCCAGGATCTTTGGGTTCACTGGCTAGTAGAATGGCTTCAACCTTTTTGGGGTCTGCAAAGATACCACTGGCAGAAAAGATAAATCCGTAGAACTCAAGTCTGTGCTTGTTAAAACTCACACTTTTCACGATTAAGTGTAAGACCACTGTCCTTTAGTCTTTGAAAAACAGCACGGAGAGCGTCATCGTGTGTTTTTTGTGAGACGCCGTATACAATGATATCATCACTGAGGTTTTTTACACCTTTTATGCCTTGCAGTGTTTGTGCTATGGCATTCTGGAACACCTCTGCTGCAGAAGATATGCCAAAGTTTAGGCGTTTGTATCTCCTTAGTCCCAGATGTGTTGTAAATGTAGTAATGTATCAGCTGTCTGGGTGAAGTTCCAGTTGATGGTAACCAGCCCTGAGATCTAGTTTTGAGAAGACTTTTGCGCCATTTAGTTCTTGTATGACATCATCAATAGTTGGTGTTAAATGACGCTCACGTTGTATGGCTGTATTGGCCTGGCGCATGTCAACACATATTCTGACTTTATCAGGATCTTTTGGTTTTGGTGGAGTTACAATTGGAGAAACCCAAGGTGTTGGACCTGTTACAGCTTCTAATATGTCGTCATTTGCCAGCTTTTGTAACTCAGCTTCCACTTTCTGTCGAATGTGAAATGGCACTCGTCTATGTGGCTGACATGTAGGTTGGACGTCAGGATTTATATGCAGTAAATATTATCAGCAAAACAGTGTTTGATAAACACTGCTTTGCTGGTAATATTTCCAGCAACTCCCAAATCTATCAGAGCTGTAACTTTGGTGCCGTTTATTTCAATTTGTGTCTGAGGCTGTTGCTGGCATGTATTGCTGTTCAAAACAAACACATAAGCATCCTCGCTGCTCGAGGAGTCATCTTGTGCTTGGCTGGTGCATGCTGTTGCGACTTGCTTGACTCTTCACAGTTTGTTGCGTTGTTTGTGATGGGGATGGTCATTATGTTTAGCGTGCTGAGTGGGTGTCTTAATGCTGGACCGACACACTTTTGCGTAGTGATTTAACTTTCCACACGCTTTGCATTCTTTTCCTTTGGCAGGGCAAGCACCTTCATGTGGATATGTTCCTCCACAATTTCTACACTGAGTGTTAGGTGTCTGTCTGTTGGTGGTTTTGAATTCAATTTGTTGCTGATTGTGATATAATGCATTGAGAACACCTGCTGCATTTTGTTCAATTCCTGCTGCTTGTTGTTCAGAAATTTCTAGTGTTCTGCCATGATCTAGCAGA
Source organism: Cirrhinus mrigala (assembly GCA_036247105.1). Lineage (NCBI taxonomy): Eukaryota > Metazoa > Chordata > Actinopteri > Cypriniformes > Cyprinidae > Cirrhinus > Cirrhinus mrigala. The sequence continues at coordinate 149,161 of JAMKFB010000053.1, forward strand.
GCCTCTAAAGTCAAGTCTGGTTCTCTGAGTGCTTTTCTACACAGCCTGGACGAAGTACAACTTTGTGTCAACTGTGCCTTTATCTCACAGTCAACATCAGCAAAATCGCAGTCTTTTGCAAGCATTCTGAGTCTAGTTTGGTATGTGTCCCAGTTTTTTTCCAGGTTGCTGCACAGCATTTCTAAATTGATAAACAAGGTACTGCGTATTCTTTTTAGGAGAAAAATAGCCATTTAGTATGGAGATAAAATAATGCCATAAAGATTTGCATGTGAAGAGTACGTGTTGTGCAAGTGTACATAAGACTGTAAGCGTAAATTAAATTTGCATGTGCAAGAGAAGCTTTGTAAAAGTGTAAATCGCGTTTCAAGCGTAAGAAAAAAAGATTTGCAGCATTTTACTGTTACTCATAAGTGTAATTCATGTATTGTGAAACTGCAGCTTCATGCTTTCGCAAAATAAATACGATCTGCATTCTTTCCGACTTCCATTTCTCCGCGCTTACACTTTTGGCACGTTCTTTTCGCTAAAATAGAGTCCAAAAGCACTGCAAGCCTGTGAACAGTGATTTGCACACGAAAACAACAGTTTGCAAAACAGATTGACTGCGTAGGACCAATCTGTATGTGTAAAAAACAAACTGTTGCAAATGTCTAAATGACTTGTTGTGTACGTAGGACACAAAGTTGCCGAAATAATCCGACATGTACAGCTCCGTCTTTCTTTTTTCTCTGCGCTTCACACTTTTGGCACGATTCTCTCACTCACTGAGTTTTTGCAAGCGTGAGGGGGAGGGCGGGGCCACCACCTTTTTGTAGCCAATCAAATCAGACCTCTGGCGGACTCCATTTACTCTTATCTGATTGGTTCAATAAACACATCACACGCCAAAACATTTATCTTCATTTAGTTCTCGCTGTCGCGCTCACTTCCGGTGGAATGGTACTTTTAATGTAGACATACATTAAAAATAAAATAAAATAAAAACACGATATAAGTTGTGTACCAGGCTATGTGTTCATTCTGAAATTCGAGCTGTGTCGTCATCGTCCTCAACAGGCAATAATATGATAGTTTTACTGTAATATTGTAATTTTGATGATACCTTAATACTTAAAACTGCCACGGGGTATATTTTAACCCGTGGCTGTTTTTTAAATGTAGCCTACATAACAGACTTTGAATAAAACAGTAAAGTCTCCCAGTCACTGACTTTTACTAAAATGGTGTAATTTACAATCCTCTAAAAATGGTTTAGAAAAAAAAAAAAAGATCACAAAACGTGGCATTAATATTGTGCCTATATTTTCGTGCTGTCATTATCTTGCTACTTATGTATTTAATTGTAACTAGATTGCTAGGCAGCGCCTTTTACTCCACTGAATTAGCAGTTGAGATTCAAAAATAAAGTCAAAATTAGTAAAAGAAGGTGATTTATGGATGCTGAAGAGCATAGAAGCACTAAATGCCATTAGTCTGAGTCAGATCTGACTGTGATCTCATATTTAGATGTTTCTTTATGAAAACAGTGGCATAATACACTGAAATAAATGTTCTTTAGGCGTATAAAAACGGTAGTCGTGCTTGGGTAGAATTTACCCGCTGGAGGTTTTTAGGTGTACAAGCGACCCCTAGCGGTGCTAGTGTTTAAACATGGCCTAGTATCTGCATCTAGCAGCATAATTTTGTCCATTTATAATAACGTGCATAATTTCACCTGTCTACTGATCAGGACGACTCAAATTGTTTTAACCTAAAAATTTGGTTCAGTATTGTGAATATAACATATATATTTTTTTTCACACTTTAACATGTTATAATTTAAGGGGATTTTTACAATTTTTTTTTACAATTGAGTGTTAAATACAATAAACAGAGACCATGGTCTGGAAAATCGTCAAATTCAGATTTATGTAGCTTTATATTGTTATAGTAAAAAGGTTGTTATCAAAAGTATAGCACTCTGATACTATTGTTGAGCATTGTCACGTAATGTTTAACATCAGCTATATATTAGGCTATATTATATGATATATGCATTTCAATGTAAAGCCAAACCAATCCAATAATGTTAACACCACTAACAATTCAGGATGAACACATAGTCTAGTCTAATGGTACACAACTTATAAAGTATCATGTTTTAATTAAGTTGTTGTTTATTTATTTATTTTAATGTACATGTACATTAAAAGTACTATTCCACCGGAAGCCGAGCGGCAGCGAGAACTAAATGAAGATAAATGTTTTGGGCGTGTGAATGTGTTTATTGAACCAATCAGATAAGAGTAAATGGAGTCCGCGAGAGTCTGATTTGATTGGCTACAGAAAGTGTGGCCCCGCCCTCCCCCTCACGCTTGCAAAACTCAGTGAGTGAGAGAATCGTGCCAAAAGTCTAAGTGCAGATAAAAGAAAGACGGAGCTGTACATATCGGATTATTTCGGCAACTTTGTGTCCTACATACACAACAAGTCATTTAGACATTTGCAACAGTCCCTGTTTTTTTTCACATACATATTGGTCCTACGCAGTCAATCTGTTTTGCAAACTGTTGTTTTCGTGTGCAAATCACTGTTACACAGGCTTTGCACGTGCTTTTGACCGTATTTTAGCGAAAAGAACGTGCCAAAAGTGTAAGCGCGGAGAAATGGAAAGTCGGAAGAATGCAGATCGTATTTATTTTGCGAAGCATGAAGCTGCAGTTTCACAACACATGAAAATTACACTTACGAGTAACAGTAAAATGCTGCAAATCTGTTTTTTCTATACGCTTGAAACGCGAATTTACACTTTTACAAAGCTTTCTCTTGCGCATGCAAATTTAATTTACGCTTACAGTCTTATGTACACTTGCACAACACGTACTCTTCACATGCAAATCTTTATGGCATTATTTTATCTCCATAATTTAGTTTCGTTTTTGTTTCTGCATAGCAGTCTTCTTCTGCTGCAAACGTGTCATAGATGTCATGTTCCACCAGCGAGGTGCAGCAAAAGCGCTTTTTGTCTAGCGTCGCCGGTAATGTTCATCAGCAACAAGAAAGTTTTCAAAACGCTGTATCCATTTTTTCCACCGAGTTCCTAACGAACTGGGGTCCGTTTCTGTGTCAAACGGCTGGATGGGTGCATGATTCATCACTGACTGCATGGCTATGGTTTTTGTATTATGGCTGTGTGCACTCACTGACGCATCAGACAGGCTTTCTTTTCAAAGGATTCATGCACGCGCTGAGATCGCGGTGATTGCACGTTTATATCCTCGTCGCCATTGTAGTGTTTCTGTATGTCTTATGCTCTTTAACATACGTGCTCGTAAAGATGCTAGCAGACGGAAATGTTGGAACGCTCATAAGCTGTTTATTATTGCTTCCATTCTCCGTGGTTGCATACTACCGCAATCCTATATATGGGAGGAGCGTCACATCCTGTGTTGTCCACAGGTCAAACCAAATACATTACAGTCACTAAACTGAGTTAAGCACTGCTCTCCAGGGCAGGAGTACTCAATAGGTTCATATTACTGTTATTTTTTACTAAACTATGCACTGCTCTCGAGGGCAGGAGTAAAATAACAGTACTAAACTGAATTATGTGCTGCTCTCAGGGCAGGAGTACTCAATAATTCGTATTATATGTTATTTTTTACTACACTACACTACTTCTTGTAAGTTCATCTAGTTTTAGTTGAGAATCTTGTTTTTATTATTATTTTTTTTTTTGAAGTGCCCATATTAAGTGTCAGAAAACTCCAGTCTCACTTCCTGTTACCAATTACCTGTTAGGTTTTGTTTGCATAATTCCAGCCTATGGACTCTATTAGCTCTCCCTCAAATGTCTACTCTGATCTGCCCTCAATCATTGTGGTTGTAAGCTGAGGCAAACAGAGTATAGTAGGTCTCTAGGAGTGGCAGGTTTAAAGATGTATTACATGTCCTTAAGAAATTGTCCAATTTTTGAGGGATGTTGTAAGTAGTTTTTATCTTTAATCTTATGATTTTGCTAGTAATTCTGTTTGTTTTACATTGCTATATTTCAGATGCTGTGCATGAGATGGTCCAGTGAGTACGTGTTCCTTGGCATGGAAGTTTCCTGCACAAAAGAAAGTGGTCCAGAAAATATATGAAAATGAGGATGTTCATGATTCAGTATCCCAAACTAAAGCTTTAGGTAAAAAAAAAAAAACAAAATTCTTTAGGTATTTCAATTGCAGTAAGACCTTACAAACCATTTCTGGAGACTTTGAGAACTGGCATTTGAGAAGATATTTGGTAAAGCAACCTATGACCTTGGGCTTGGTTTAAAGGGAGCCTGTTCATATTTGTTGACTCGTGTCTAAAATAAAATTAAAAATACAAAAATAAAAAACTTAAAAACCTCTAGAATGATGAAATCCACTAGTCAAGACTTTTTGTTGTGAAATTTCCTGGTTTTATACATGCATTTAAATTCACTGGATTTGTTTGTAATTTGTAATTGTATAAAAACAGAAAGAAAGTCATAATTAAAACTTATTTTATTGTAATATGGACCCGTAAACTGATTATTTTTCAGGAGTCACAAAGTGCTTAACAAATCTATCGGATATAACAACGATGCATAACTGAATTATAAATCTAACCATAAATAACACACAAAACAATCTTCACAAACATAAAATGACAGGCAACCATTGCTGTTAATTTTAAAGTCCAAAAGATGCGTCTTCAGGTGTTTTTTTAAAAGATTGAACAGAAACCCATAGAGCTTGGCGGTGCTTAAGTTGAAGAGAGCGAAATCCTCTTGATAGTCAAAAGCGGTACTAGTCTTAAGAGGTCAGGGCAGTAAGGTCCTTAGGAAAGATTCCGAAGGTGTTTTTAAGTAAAAGATCCTGAATATAGAGAGGTGCCTGAACCGTGCAAGCTCTATAAGTGATGAAAAAATTTTAAGTCTTGTTCTGGAATCAGAGCTTGTGAAGGCTTAATGGTTAAGGTCCTAGAGAAGGTCTTTGAACTATTCGTAAACTGATCTTACAGGGATAGTAGCTTTATGCAGTGAGACAATTTATGTAGGTATTTCATGAACATATTTGCAATAGCAATCGTGACGAGATGAAGGCATGAACATTACATTCCCATCTCTTTTCTTGAGACCACCCGATCTAATCTGAGCAATGTTCCAAGATGGAAAAAACATGAAGCGACCTACAAGACTTTACATGACTGTTAAAACATAAACGGCTCTATCCAAAATGACACCGTAGATTTCTTATTTCGCTATGATCTGAAAGTAGCTGAAAACCCCCAAAACCCTGCTTAATCTTAGGTGTAATATTGTCAGGAGCAAAGATCATCATTTCAGTTTTAATCCTTATTGATTTGCAAAAAATTGTTTGCCATCCATTTATTTAATGGAGACTAAACAATCCTGCAGAACTGACAGTTTTATATCTAACTGTCATGTCTAAAAAATAAATAGAAGCTAATTGTCATCAGCATATAGATGATAAGATATTATTTTTAAAAACTGTTAATAATCTTGCCAAGAGGAAGCATATACAGGCTAAACAACAGAGGGGCCAAGCACAGAACCTTGTGGCACACCCGCAGACAAAGGAACAAATCAGACATAAAGGATTTCAACAGATACAGAAAAAAGTCCCTGTCGGACAGATAAGATGAAAACCAATCCAGAGTTGATCCCGAATACCTACTAAAGAATGTAATCTATTAATCAAAGTGCAGTGAATCCACAGTGTCAAAACGCTGCACTGAGATCTAACATAACCAACACTGAACATTCACCTGCATCTGTGGCCATCAAAATGTCATTAGAGACCCTGAGTAGGGCAGTTTCAGTAGAATGTTTTTTTATACCAAAGCCTAATTGAAATTTGGTCATAAATGTTTATGAGTCTCCAAAATATCATTCAACACTGCATTGCTACAACCTTTTCCAAGATTTTGGAAATGAAGGGCAGTTTAGAGATAGGCCTATAGTTGTTCAACAATGTGACATCAAGATTACTCTTTTTCAAGAGAGGCTGAACAACCAGCAGTTTAAAACACCTAGAACCGGCCCAACTTAAAGAAAGGTTAACAATTGAACCAAAACACATGGACCAATAGTTTGTAATAGATTTCATGACCATAGAAGCAGGCAAAAATTCCGCAGGACTTGGGAAGGTTTCAATCGTGCACACTATCTTTATAACATCATTTAAGGAATTGAATAAAAAGAATTTAATAATTGAGGCTGCTCTGAAATAATTGTAGAGGAGATAGCTGATGGTACAATGCTAGCTCTAAACAGCCATAACCTACCCACAAAATGAGATAAAAAATTATTACAATCATCGTGGAAAACACAGAAACAGATTGATGTAACAGGAGACACAAGGCTGTTAATAGTGTCAAACAAAGTCTTAGATTCCTTTTACAGGTGAATACAAATTTTTAAAATACAAACGCTCTTGGCCTCCTTGATCATCTCATGTAATCAGACAGTAGCTCTTTAAGATGCAGCTGTGTGAACTTGGAGCCACGTAGATTTCCACACAGCGTTCAGTCTTCCGACAAACACGTCTGAAACTGTGAATGGCATCATTTTATCCATGGAGAAGTATTAACCACGGGAATAATGCGCGTTTCTTAAATGGAGCCACTTTATCCAGTAACAGAGTACAGTGATCATTAAACGACTGAACAGAACTGTCCAATGTCATTTGAGATAATAACTGAGTTGGAGTCAAAAGCGGAATCTTCGGAGAAATTCTCAACAAGCAACTTGGCTTAATCATACGAGAGCAAGGACACCCCCTTATCTGCATCGGATTCTCCGTTACACACGCACAGATTAAATAAAACACATTTATGATCACTAACAATAAACATCTTCGGTACACACACGTCGATATTTAAACCATGAGAAAACACTAATCGAGCAAGTGTCCTTTATCATGTGTAGGACCAGAGACATGTTGAACAACAATTGAAAGAATCCATTATATTTAAAAATTTATTTAAATCTCAGGTTCAAAAATAGACCCACTATAGCTGATAATGGTTTTCTTCTTAATTTTATCTCTCAAAATAATAGGTGTCATTGAGAAATGTGAAGATTAGCAGAAATAAGTTGCATGCAACCTCTTATTTACATGAGTAAATCAATCAATCAATCACTTTATTTATGACAAGCGCGTTTTAACAAAACAGGTTGTGTACAAAGCAACTTTACATTTTTTAAATAGGACAAGTGTGTCAATAATCGCAAAGATTCCATGTTTGGCAGCAAAGTACAAGAGTGCAGAGGACACATTTAGGACATGTCAGAGGATGTAGAAGTTTGTCTCTAGATGCTGATCCCATCGTCTGGTGACCTTGGAATAAGAAAGAAAGAGTCCCGGGGGACATGAGGACTAAAATGACAAGGCTGCTTGGTTTAATATTTTTATGTATGTAATTGTAGGCCTGTATTTTAAAATTGTAATTGCAATACCTATTACTGCCATAATAATGTACTAATTTTAAAATGTTCAAGTACTTTTTCCCTTGACGTTTTTTTGTGCTTAACAGCTCCTACCCGCTGTGCTGGAAAAGTTTATGAAATATTTTGTTGTAGTTCATTTTGAATTGGATTTCTTTGACCACACAACCATGGTGTCTAAAAAACAGCAATTGCTGAGAATTTTTACGAGGGTGGTGGGAGAAAAACATCCAATATTCTGTGATTCGGATGCCCTGTGAATGTTGAAAATCACTTGCGTCCCCATGAATTAACATTAACGACTGAATCTGGCTATGTATGTGCTTGTTATCAGGTGGACACCAAACTTAGACCATTTTTTCATACTGTACACACCCCGTTTGGACTGTTTTGTGTGGTTTTTCCCTGCTGTGCCCATAGTTTTGGTTGCTTTTCTGCCCTCGTGTTGTCCCAATTAGTTAATTCTCTTTCACCGTCTGTGTCCTGATTTACCAACCTATATAAGGTGTACTCAGTTCTAGTTCTGTGTTCCGATCTCAATGTGTTCTCCTTCCCTGCCTCATGGAATTACACTGTTTGGATTGATTAAATAATTCCTATCGTGTTAATCTCATCTTCGTGCGCTTCCTTGCCACACCCAACCGTGACACATACATCTAAATATATATGACATGTTAATACAGACCAGCTGAGTACTACTGCAACCGAGAGCAGCGCATAATTCAGTTTAGTACTGTTAGTTTCACTCCCTGCCCTGAGAGCACGCGCTAGTTCACTAAAAATAACAATGAAATTAACATTGAGTACTCCTGCCCTGAGAACCGGCGTGGTAGTTCACTAAAAAAACAGTGAAATGAACTGCATTGATTACTCCTGCCCTGAGAGCAGCGTGTAATTCACTCGAATAACAACGAAATTAATTACGTTGAGTACTGCCCTGAGAGCAGCGTGTAGTTCACTAAAAACAACAATGAAATTTAATTAGATCGAGTACACCTGCTCGGAGACAGCGTGTAGTTCACTAAAAATACACAGTGACTACATATTAAGTTGAGTACTCTCCTGGCCTTAGAGCACTATGTAGTTAATCTAAAAAACAACAAGCGATATATGACACCTGTGAGCTACTCCAGCTGTGAGAGTAGCTTGTAAAGCACTAAAATTAAA
>JAMKFB010000053.1:157889-174136 GCA_036247105.1 Cirrhinus mrigala
TTTTGTCTTCTTTAAGTACAGTGAAGTTAAACTTACTTCACTTAAAGCAGACACTGACCAAATATAATTAATAAGACCACATTATAAAGACTTTTGGAATGTTTTTATGAAAACTTTGTATTTGTTATTTTTTATTAAACACACTAATAATAAGTAATATTTTATTGTGCAGATCCTAAACAATTGCAAAATATGGGACCTATAATACATTATAACTATGAGAAATATAACCCATTGAACTTAAGTGGATGCAACGCGTTCATTGTGTGTTATAAACCATCATACTCTTAACCACAAATAATTATTATAATACATTAAAACTGTTCTTATAATTATTTATAAGATAATGCAACATTTTATAGGGTTTCTTATAACGCATTATTCATTCATTCATTATAATGCCTTAAGAATACCCTAATGCAGGGGTGGGGAATGTTGATCCTGGAGCGCCGTGTCCCTGCAGAGTTTAGCTTCAAGCCTAAAAAAAAATAAATAAATAAAAAAAACCCTACCTGTATCCTGAAGACCTTGATTAACTTGTTCAGGTGTGTGAGATTAGGGTTGGAGCTAAACTCTGCAGGGACACCGGCCCTCCAGGATCAACGTTCCTCACCCCTGCCCTAATGTATTATAACTACAGGATTCATAGAAAGTGTTACCGTCAATCCTTCTATTAAAATCTTCCACTTCACTGAAATAGGCATCAGAGAACAACCAGTGTTGGGTTAACAGGAATATCAGTAATAAAAGGGTGCACTGGGCAATGTGCACAAATAATTCATATACAACTCTGACCTGTAATGATAATCCGGACCAGAAAAGAAGACCTGCTCAGCCTCCTGGAAGGACAAATTCCGTAGGACAGCCAAGACATATATGATGGCCTATGAAAAAAACACTTAATTTAAGTGTACTATTATACCACTACTGAACAGCAAGCCATTATACATGGATCGATACACGAGTAGCACCAGCATGCAGTTTATACAGTAGATTTTGTAAGTGCCGGAGTAGGATCACAAACACGTTACATGGTCCAGCATACCTCTGGAAAAAGAAAGCCACAGATGAACTGCACTCCATCTGTGAAGCTCAGTTGTGTTGGTGTCCTATGTGGTGCTCCTCTCAGATAGACAAAAAGGATGTCCTGTTGTTCCTCACCACAAGGAATACCCTTCCTATTGAGTACACCCTATGGGTAAACCATGGTGCGAAAACAGATATTTTAAGGAAATTGATACATTTAAGATAAAGATACAATGATTTGCAGTAAAAGATACTGTTAATGTTATTCCTAATTTAGGCCCTTAGTGAAGCTTTACTATGAGTTAGTTTGTAATGATGAATAAATGTGAACATTGTTAAAAGTAACTTACCCCCAAATGCATAACTTTATACTTAACTAACATGGTAAAACAATGAGTAAACAAAGTCTCTCACTAATACAGTAAGCTACAGGTAAATCTGACACATCTCACATCAACATGCTTTTATTATCTTTTTAAGTTTAATTTGTGCTGGCTAGATTTACTTATTGTAGTCATTAAGTTAACAAGGTGTTACATGCGTCCCCAGTCTAGGGTTAGGGAAGTTGTTAAAAGAAAATTTACAAAACCAAGCCAAGAAACAGGCAAGCAGGAGCTCTTCTCTCCTGTCCCAGCACTCCGCAAAAAAAAAAAAAAAAAAAAAAAAAAAAATTATATTATATTATATTATATTATATTATATTATATATATATAACAGATTTTTGGTAACACTCAAGAAAAGTGATTCATTTAGACAAATTCAAGAAAAGGGTACAAAGAGGGGAGCAAATAAAGCTTCAGGAGAGGACCAGGCCAAAACAACAAACATAAAAGGTCTAACTTAGGGGAGTAGAACTTTCTAAACTCACAAAAACAAAATTCAAAATAAATAACAAAAGTCTTACCTTACTCCCTTTCTAACCAAAAACAGAAGAAAACATGGACCTTAAAAGAAAAGGCATCCACCTCCCTACTGCTCCAAAAATTACAATTATAAAGTTTTAGCTCACCTCTCAAGTTGTGAGTTTACCTGAGCAAAGTGAAACAACAACATTTGTCCAAGTTGTACACTACCAACAAGGTAACCAGACAACAGCTACCACACATGCTAATGTCTGGGACAGGAGGGAAAAATAAGGGGGCCTCTCCACACAGAGTTTCCAGCTTTAACCACAAGCTCTCCCTCCAGCAGCCAATCAGAGCAGGCCAGTACTTGATGACAATTGGGATCAGCTGACCTTCATTAAGCTTAGCATTGAGTAGAGGGAGGGGAGAGAGAGAGAGAGAGAGAGAGAGAGAGAGAGAGAGAGAGAGAGAGAGAGAGAGAATTTAAAACCAACCTTTAATACAGTTTCCAATTACATTACACAATCAGCACTTTACTCATTTTTCACAAAACTCACATACATACATAAATTAAAATATTGCAAACTCCAATTCGTCATTGACAACTTCACACAAAGCACTCTTACAGCACCAAATCGTTTCAAAACACATAAGATCTCCCATAGTTTTATAATACCGAAAATCAATCAGAATTCTAGATTTCACATGATTAACAAAAAAAACAGTTTGTAAGTTACTACTTACATTTTGTTCAATCTTAATTTTCCGGGTATCATAAATTGACATTTTTGCTTCACCCACAAGAAAATTCAACAACTGACAACAAAATCAATGTTTTCGCGTATATTTAAATCCACAAATAAACACTTCCAATGAAAAAGTCTCATCAAAACGATTAAATAAATCACTTAAAACTTTAAACAATGAATAGAGTCTATTACAGTACACAAAAGTATGATATACAGTTTCTTTCTGAAAACAAAAAGGGCATTCGTCACTGCTACCTGGGTTTAAACCTGAAACAAGAGCATTTACAGCTATAGCGCCATGAAGAATCCTCCACTGTAAGTCTCCTACTTTCTTTGACAAAGGAGATTTATACAAAATTCTCCATTCTGGCTTAACATTCTCTCCTAAATGGAGAACAGCACGCCATGAAGTATCAACTCTTTTGTGTAAAACACTCTTATTAAAGGATTTCACACAACTCTTATACACAATTCTTCCAGATACAGAATTAGGCCCCATTAAAACCAAAATACTGTTTTGTAAAAAAGGCCCCTCAAACTCTTTAAAATCAGTCAACAAGTGCAAATCTGGAAATGGGTCATTACAATTTGGGGCAATTAAACCTTCAGTATATTCACGCAGCAACTTAGCTTCTTCAGGTCTAAGAGCAGACTTCCATTTTTCCAACAATTTAGCCACTATGCGTTTTGACTTAACCCCCAGACAACTAGTGACTGCATCAACATTCTCAAAGGCCAGTCCAGCCAGGTCAAAAAGATGCCCAAAAGTCAAAATTCCAGCCTTAATAAGTGTCTCGTTTACAGAAGGGAAAATCCCCTCACTTGATAAGTCCATGCGCGATCCATAAATCAGCGGTTCTTGGAGCACCCAATATAGAGAAGTTGTAACATCATGTCTTTGCACTTTAAACAGAGACCACACTTTTAATAGATTCCGATAGAAAATTGGTAAATTAGACAAGTCCATCTTTTGTGGATCCAACCAAAATAAAGATCTCTCAAAGTTCAAGTCTCTGAATCCTCGCAAGATTGCACAAGCAGCAAACTTCCAACTTGAGTCCACTGGTCCAGTAAGCAACCTTTGAATAAATTGAGTCCTGAAGGCTGCTATTTTGCTCTGTACATGCATTAAACCGTGTCCTCCTTCTTCTTTGGGTAGGTACAAAACAGATCTTGATACCCAATGCATCTTGTCCCAAAAGAAGTCTACTAAAATTGATTGCAATCTTGACAGTAAATCTCGTGGAGGATCCACACAAATTAATCGATGCCAAAGAGCAGATGCAACTAGGTTGTTAATAATCAATACTCATCCTTTATATGACATTTTAGGGAGCAGAAACTTCCATTTAGCAAGGCGACCGTTAACCTTTTCAATGATTCCTTCAAAATTTTTCTGCATAAACATGTCATTCCCCAAAAACACTCCCAAATATTTAAAACCTTCTTTAATCCAAGATAACCCTTCTGGGAGCTTTGGCTTTACATTTTGCCAGCTTCCAACCAGTACTGCTTCACTCTTAGACCAATTCACTTTTGTAGCAGAGATCTTATTAAAATCATTTAGAATTCTTAACAACATGTTCACATCAACTTTGTCCGTTGATTAACACAACAATGTCATCGGCATAGGCAGACAATTTAAAACGATTTTTACAATTCGGAATAGACAGTCCACATAACTCTGATCCTATTATCTACAACTTCATTAGTATTCATCAACTGTACAAGTCTCCTACGTGACGGCATATGAGGTTCCACGTGATTTCTATCTAATAACTGCTCCCCACCTAAAATCAAAACATCCTCCGTATTACAATTTGCCAAAACATCACTCAAAGTATCTAAAAAAACCATCCTCTCAATTGCCCTGGTAGGCACATATACAGAGATGAAAACAAAAAAACTATTTTCGAACTGAGCCCTAATCTTTAAAAGTCTGCCTTTTATAATTTCCTCAACTTGATATGAACAAGGAATAAAACTTTTAGAAAATAAAATTGCAACACCTCCGCTACTGGAGCTCAAATGACTTAAAATAGACAGTCCATCAAACTCCCTAACCCAATCACATGCATTTACCGCATCACTATGGGTCTCCTGAACAAAAAGAACATCAATTCGTTTCTGTTTAACTACTTCAAAAAGCTGAAAACGCTTTTTTCCCTCCCTAGCCCCATTTATGTTAAGAGATGCAATGCATATTTCTCCCATAAATAAGGAAAGCCAAGAGAAAAATAAAATTAAGCCCCACATAAACGTACTGATTATTTTTCTGTACTAACATTAAATTCTGGTTGGGTATTAAGTTTAGCGAGAATTTTCTTAAGACGGTACACTTCTTGATTGCTAAAACACCCTTCGTTCCTATAAATTCTCACTTTATCAATGAACTGAATCACATCCGGAAAATATTGCTCAATGCGACCTTTTCTCACGTTCTTAGTTTCTTTCAGAAAGGATTTAATATCATCTGCACTATAAATCCTACTGGAGAATCCACTTTGCGGCAAACTGCACGTTACACTAAGTCACTTTCGCTTTCCATGTCAGTTTGACTTAGATCACAATTAAATCCCCTCTTTGCTTGCTCATCCGACGGATGCTGCTGTAACCTTCTCTTCTGTGGCGTTTTAAAAGCACAGTCATCCAGCTTGGATAAACTCACACTTTCACAATGAAAAGAAGACTCGCCCGCCGCGTCCGCATCATCTGATCTACTTTCAGCTTCATTCAATTCTACTGGATTAACAATCATCTCTTCCTCTTCAATTGATCGGTCTACCGGCTCTACCTCCGCTATTTCCCCAACCAAAGCAACCGCTGTCTGCACTGAACTCGGCCCAGGTACCTCACCATCAATGACCGGCACTATAGCCTCTCAGTTTTCCCCAGCATTTGCACTAATCTCTTTAACCGGTGCCTCGTTCGACTTTTCCACCCTATTGGGGCACAGACGAGCTAGATGGCCCATTCCATTGCAACTAAAGCACTTAATATTGTTTGTTGTAGCAAAAATAACGTAATTGAAATCCTCATATCGAAAATTCAGAGACAAATCCAGCTCATCAAGGTGCTCCTGCAAAATCATATACACATAATGTCTAAAAGACACTACGTGCTTTAAAAGAGGTGACTTGGTACCAATCGGAATCATCTTTATCGGTGAGATTATTTTACCATAACGTATAAGCAAGTTGGTCAACACTTCATTAGGGATAAAAGGTGGCACATTTGACAATGTCACTTTTCTTGACGGCGCAGACAAAGGGAGCACTGGTGTAAAAATACCATTAATCACAATCCTGTTCTACACTAACTGATTTGCTAGATCAACTGTTTTCGCGAACACCACGACAGCGCCATTCATACGGGACGCTGACAAAATATTCTCGTGACAAATCTCTTCCCCCACTGCTAGTCCACAATCCTCTACACTAGCAGTTGAATCAATTTTCACACCATGACGCCTTGTCAGTGAATTAAAACTCCCGCTGCCTGGGGCAGCCATGCTCCCAACACGTGAGAGCGGACGCCCCGGCTAAACGCAACACTCACTCCTCTATTTCCACAAAATGCCTAACAATAAACAACAAAAAGTAAAACAAACAAAACCAAAGTAAACCAAAAAAACAAAGATAGAGAAGTATAGGCCACTCGTACCTCACACAGCAGCCACACGCTCTCACTCAACGCTCCGCCCACTCACCCAGCACATGCGCGCACGAGAGAGAGAGAGAGAGAGAGAAACAAAACACCAAAAACACTAACAAAAATGCAAACTGTATCAGTAACAATATCAAATACTTCACCAATATAACACCAAAAGAAATAAAAAATAATTATGTCTTGGGATGTAACAAAGGTTTAATTAAATCATGGCCACGAATTAAGAACGTGGTAATAATCAATAAAACTAGCAAACAAATTCTTAATTCGTGGGAATTCATTATTATTTCTTAACAATTCTCACTTTGGCTACGTAAACTTTGCATTGTTTTAAAGTTATAAAATAAAACTCAACTGAAGAACGGTAAAGTTACTCACATTCTGATTGCAGTCCATGTCGTCGATCTTTGGTGATCCAACTTGGTAGGTGGCGCTTTTACAAAAAACTAGGGTCCTAGATCTGTGGTCCTGAAACTGCAGTCTCTCTGGTTGTGCAGGAACATACTATTGGCTCAGTTCTCTATGCAGCCTTTCTTACACACTTATAGCCATGTGCAATACCTAAAAAAGTCATTTTTAAAGTAATTTTGCTTCCCTATAACTATTTTATTTTTAAGTATTTGACATTATGTATTTCTTTAAATTATTTGCACTCTCACGAAAACAGTTATCAAAACTGAAGTATAGGTACTTTTGACAACGCTACAAATTCCAGGGCACACGTACAGATACTAAAACAGTTCAGCAGTTAAAAGGGAATCATGCATTCAAAAGTGGGAAGCATGTTTTGAATAACACGTGAAGGCAGCATTATATCATGGCAGATGTCTTGGCTCGGACGAAGTATAATGCAATTTGTAATCACCATAATGTCAAACTCAAGTGTAACCATAGAAGACTTGCATCTGTGACAATTTCAGCTTCCTGTCTACTCCCCCACCACAGATTATGAACCCAAAATTAAAGAAAGTCTCAAACCTGAAATGTTCTGCATGCGCATCATACTTACCAAAAATATTCTTACCAAATTAAAACACAGTTTAAATTAACCCTAAAACTTTCACCGACCTTAGAAAGTGAATTCTACAAGAATTTGCAAAATGTTTATATACGTAAATGCACCTTGTGAAGTGCTCTTAAGATCAGTTTGTAATCCAAGGAGCTTTAGGACCACCCACTAGAAGCTTGTTTCTGCCACAGAATAAAAATAAGAAAAAAAAAAAACTTCTCACAATTCTGACTTTTTTCCTTGCAGTTGTGAGTTTGAGATGTGGATGGACCCAAGTTCAGTTTATTTACAAGCCAAACGCGAATGTCCAAAAGGCAAACATGACAAACTTGACATTAGCAGACTTGACTTGGCATGAAACAGGAACAAGAACAGATACACAAACTCAGCAACAGCAGGTACACGCTTCAGTACACAACAAAGAACAATGGCTACATGAGGGCTATTTATAACAAACAATGGAAGTCACATGACAGGAACAAACTAATGAGAAACAAGACACATGACTAGGACAGCCAATCAGAACATGACGCATTGAACAGAGGAACCAATGGCAGGAATACATGAGGGAAAGGGAAGCAAGACACTAACAAGGACCATGGCAAAACTTCAAAATAAAAGACATGGGAACATGAACTAAACAAAACCCAAATCCCACGTTACAGGGGCAAAAAACATGGAACGTAAGTCCACAACACTACACAACACTGACAGGCACAAGGACAGATCGAGGGAACTGCTCAAAATGTGGATTTTATTAATTAAATATGGCCAAGCCACCAGCGTTACACTTTTTGGACTGACTTGTATTTCAGTGCAGTTTTTAGTGGGAACCTCAGGTATTAAGACTTGTATGGCTTGATATAACTTAAATTATGTCTCTTACTGAAATATGTAGTGGAAAACCCATGAAAGATTTATGTTATTTAAACAATCCACATAATTTTATACATATTTTGGACTATGGGGGGTGCCATATTCAGTTTTATTCATCTAGAGACATCTTCCCATTCTGTTCTCCTCTTCTTATTGCTAGGAAATTACTGAAAATTTACATCGCTTTTCTAGTTGCCTTGTGACTGAAAATTATAACCAAAAGCTAATATGTGGCATTGTATTAGTATTTTATTTTCCGAGTAGTGTTGTGGTAAAAATAGCAACAGATAGTGCAAGTAGCTCACCCAGTGTAGCCATTTCATGCCATTGAAATAATGGCACCCCCCATAGTCCAAAATATGTATAAAACAATTTTCTATTACATATTTCAGTAAGAGACATCGTTTATGTAATATTAAGCCATATAAGTCTAGGATTTAAAACGTGCACACCTGTTGGCAGATGAGTCTCCAGTGACCATGGATAAACCAGTGTGCTTCATTGACACGGACTCAGATGGGAAGCTGTGTGTGCAGCAGTCAGCACTGCAGATCCTGGAGCAGATCCATCAGCCGGTGGTGGTGGTGGCCGTGGTGGGACTCTACCGGACCGGGAAGTCCTACCTGATGAACCGCCTCGCTGGAAAACAAACAGGTTAGCGCTCATAGCAAACATCATTCAGTTCAAGTGAATGACATTAAATGTACAAAAGTCATTGTCATTATCAGGGTTTGCGCTGGGCAGCACAATTGAGTCCAGGACGAAGGGCATCTGGATGTGGTGTGTGCCTCATCCCATTAAAGCTGGAACCACTCTAGTGCTGCTGGACACAGAGGGACTCAGAGACATGAAAAAGGTGACGTGACAAGAAAACTATCAAGAAACACAACTAGTATCACAAGCAGTTTCATGAGTCCAAGAATACTTTCACTTTCAAAGCAGAGATGCACAAACAAGTAAAATGAGTAAACAAATGAAGATGGAGAACTTATGAATAAATGTCCCACTTAGGACACTTATTGGCCAAATTTGATTTGATACACTGTGCGTCATGAGTTGTTGTCTTCTTGTGTTCATGCCTGAACAAACTGTCAGATGTGTGACTGAACTAACAGAGTGCATCAAGGTCAAATCATCAGATGAGGATGCTGATGATTCAAGTGAATTTGTGAAGTTCTTCCCTAGTTTCATCTGGGCTGTGAGGGACTTCACACTGGAGCTAAAGATTGATGACAAAGATGTAACAGAGGATGAGTACCTAGAGTTTGCTCTGAAGCTGAAACATGGTAATTTAAAATACTGCAAAAGGCTATTTTAAGAGTCGTCATAATCACTATCGCAACTAGTTTTTGTTACTCTACTGAATTGTCCAGGAGCTCAACCAGCTACACTCCTAGAATAGACATGCTCTTCTCCAGAAATGAGAGCAGCTACAGAATGTGCTCATCTTTTCTAGGCACTTCAAGACGTCTGATAGAGTACAACTTTCCCAGGGAGTGCATCCAAAAATTCTTCCATTCCTTCCCTCTGGAACTGAAGGATGTGTCCTCAAAACACCAACACCTCAGCAGCACAGCAACACAAGCCTTCATGAAGCGTTCCTTCAGGGACACTGATGGTAAGTTCCTGAAATCTTTTGAGGTAAGCAATGTCTGTTTATTTAGGATGGTGGTGAACCACTGACTCAATAACACTGGGATAACCAGCTGAAAATGAGATGTTACAGACAGCTGAAATGGCCTTTGATTCATTATAAAATGGAAAATGTCTCAGGTTGAGCATGTAATCCCCTAGAGAACACTATGGGTAATGGCTCTGGCCTGACTGGTGTTTAAATCAGGGATAGACAACGTCGATCCTGGAGTGCCAATAACCTTAATCAAACACACCTGAACAAGCTAATCAAGGTCTTCAGGATTACAAGGGCTACAGGCAGGTGAGGTTTTTGTTCAAGGTTGGATCTAAACTCTGCAGGACATCGGCACTCCAGGACCGACGTTGCCTATACCTGGTCTAAATGCTTGACATTGCCCGGCGAAAGCCTACGATGTCAATACTGTGAGTATAAAAGGGCTCCTGTAAAACACATGATCCATTTATTGTCTAAAGGATGCATCTCAAGGGGATAGAGTATATTGTTCCTTCTTTTAAGGGAACCATGGTTACATGCATAACCTGGACATTCCCTTTTGAATAAAGAGCCTGCAACTTAGCATCACTGTCTGAACAAGCTCAATAATGGAGGCCTCAGCACAATGCTCTAAAGCGAAAGGAGGCCTAACTATGTCCTACATTTAAGATAGGTTCTTGATGAGCCTCCTTGGGAAGCTAATGACTCAGCATTACTTTTCAAGCAGAGCTCAGGGAGCAGAGGCCTCAGTAGAACAACTCTGTTTAACCAAAGGAATCCTAGCAACACTCCAATTTAAAGGAGGCTCACAAAAATGCTAGCAACTTGATACTTACTGCCGGGCTGCTCAAAGGATGGAAGCTTTCCACTTAGAGGCTTGAGGCGAGGACGTAGACAGTCCGTATCCTCATCCTATTTATCTTGACTCAAAGCCAAAGGCACACTCGAGTCAGATGATGTGAAAGATAGCATATCATTACCATTCATGTTATTCATGTTATGTTTTTAGGAAAAAAATCAATGAATTCTTTAACGGATACCTGTGCCAAAACGAGCAAGCTTCAAAGAGACGATGTGAGGATCTCCTGTCATCCCTCTCTGCACCAATGATGGAAAAGCTCAAGCAAGGCTTCTATGCCAAACCTGGTGGCTATGATCTCTTCTGCAAAGATCTGGAGGACATTGTGAATAAATATAACAGCAAGGCCAATAAAGGAGTCAAGGTTATGCCCATATTAGACAACATCACAAGACATGACCACTTGTATCATCATCATTTTTGTCACATTATATCTTTCTCTGTACACATGTGTATGTCAATAGGCTGAAGAGGTCCTAGAGGAGTTCCTGAAGCAGAAGTCTGTGGATTCTAAAGCCATTCTGCAGGCTGACAAGAAACTGACTGAGAAGGAGAAAAAAATTAAAGGTAAGAATTTTAAGTAATAAAATCCCACTGTCATATAACGTGTGAGGAACAAACGCAGCACAAAAATGAAGGTCAAAGATAAAGTCTTTAATATAAATCCACAACAGGAGGCCAGAACACACACGTATACACTAATGAGACCGGACGACAAACTGAGCACTAAACACAACTAATAAAGGGTTGTTAACGAGAGACAGACAGGTGATACTGATTTTAGAAGTTCAAACTTGGGGGCACCATTGAAGTCCACTATATGGACATAATTCCTGAAATGTTTTCCTCAAAAAAACAATTTCTTCTTGACTGAAGAAAGAAAGACATCAACATCTTGGATGACAAGGGGGTGAGTACATTATCTGTACATTTTTGTTCTGGAAGTGAACCTTTAGGTGAAGTTTTAGGTACTTGTGAGAGTGTTTCTGCTCATGAAGGACTCTGAGACATGAACAGGGTGATGTAGTAGCCGAAACAAAATTTCAAACACATCCACACGTGGCACCAAAGGGTAGAAGCAGTTTCAAGGGTCCAAGAATAGTTTCACTTTCACAGCACAAATCATCTGCAGTCCAGGGTTTAGTTTCCAGAGGGGCTACTTATACCATTATCAATACGAATAAAGATCATTGTGATCAAGACCATTAACATTCCAGTTTTACAGTAAAATGGAGCCCTTAATTATATCATGGTTTGAGTCTTTTCTCTGTCTTTGAAGCATCTGTTTTCCTTTTCCTATTTTTGTCAATGAATGAGCAGAGTAAAACGAGAAAGAAGTCCTCCTTCACCAGGAAATTAAAGCTAATAAGGAGAAGCAGCGACAGCTAGAAGAGAAGATGGAAGCAGAGAGACAGAGTAATGAAGAGAAGATGAGACAGATGAAGGAGAAGATGGATGAGACGAGGCTTCAGAGAGAGGAGTTTGAGCGTGCCATGGACGGTAAACTGAGGGAGCAGGCTGATCTGCTGAAGAAGGCATTTGAGGAGAAGGCAGGCATGATGAGGCGGAAGATTGAAGAGTTCAAGAAATGGAGCACTGAAGCCAAAACTAACAGAGCTAGAGTGTTTGCATTGATTTTAGAAAATGCCAACAGGAGACATGAGGAAACAATGGCTCTGATGATGCAGAATCACAGAGGACAGATGATGGATCATCACTGAAAAGGAAATTATAAATGTCACTTCTATTCTGCCCTATGGCTTTTATCCATAATATTATGTGTATTTTTTTGTGGTATTGCTAATTAATTCTAAAATAAATTATTTGTGTGTTATTAATCTTTTATTACATAGCTCTCTGAAATACTTGATTCTGACTGGTCAATCTCACCATCCAGTGGTTTGTGATCCCTTGATAACAACCAATAAAACTGTGATAATACACCTCATGGTCTCTGATTAGCATGTTAACTGTAACTAAACTATACTGTAACATATGACAACAAACAGGCAATTTCAACTTCATCGTAAACTAGTGAATATCAAAAATCTGTTCGGTCATTTCTGTGCAAATCAGACCAAACATCTCCTGAGGCCATTTTGGACAAAATTGGACAAGGTTTGAAGTAGTAATGAGTAATGAAAAAAGTGTTTCACTTACTTCAAAATGCCAGACGAACAAAATGATGGAAACTGAAACATGAGATATTGTTGAATTTGGCCTAAACCAAAGATGGGACAAGATGATGATGATCCTTACCAAATTATGTGCTGATATGTCAAAACATTACAAAGATATTGCAGTTTATAACAAAAGACATCTAGGGACATCTGTATAAAGCCGCTCAGATTAAAATTTTATTCTTTGTTGTGTTTCCAGCGAATATTCCACCCCGATACTAAACTACCTCAACAATATTTTCACTATCATAGTAAGCCAGCTCCATTGCTATTGAAACAGCTCTCACCTGATGGGTTGTGTGTGTAGTCTACCGTTCAATATTCTCTGAAGTTGTCCTGTCTGGATCAGCCTGGTCCGGTCACTTGGGGCTTGGAAGGAATTCTTTCAGGTTCAGATAATAGGTTATAATAAATAAATCACTCTGAATCATGTTTTAAGAGAGGTTAAAGCGAATCACCATTTGAAATGGTTTCGGTTTAATATAACAAAAACTTATAAGCAATAAATTCAAAATAACAGCGAGAAAGTCTTCACCCGAGGTGTGGCAAGGAAGAAGATCAAGCACTGGCATTTTATAGTCTGCCATAAGCATCACAAAGTCTCCTCCTTGCATGTCCATATAAGTCACACATTTGGTACATACGCATACACATACACATACACATACACATCAGATCACTCTTTTTTGTGTGTGGGGGCCCCCGGCCTATTGCCATGACGACTCCTAAATATATGATAAGTGTGGTTTTACACTCACTCAGATGTTGCAAGAGTCACAAGTTCAACCTGAGTATCACAAGTTCAAACTGTACATACACATTATCTTCAAGTGCAGTCAGACAGACCCATTTTTATTTTAGTCAATTTCCATAACGCCTCTAGTATCTTAAGCAAAACATATTTTTCCTGTGCAGCAATAGCATACTTCTGCAAATTAAATGTAATACATCTCGCATAGCCAAGAAAAGTAAAATACAAGCAATCATCTTTTTAGAAGGTCCATCTGCAACCATGTGTTTAATGATTTCATTAAACAATTACTGTCAAATCAGTTCATTTAACAATGTTTCAAACACTGAAAAGTGCCTGTATTGTGAAAGACAGTTTAGCTTTAAACAGCAACAGACACAATAAAAAAAAGAAAGAAAAGAAAACATGAGCACTCATACAATACTGGTATTGCATTAATTAGTCACAAAATTTAAACTTCAAACAGTAAAAAGTCAAAATTGTTGTGGAAACAAACATTGTTTTTCTTAAATTTGTCAATAAATCTCAAGAAGCCAGACATCCATACTTACACCCTGTTATTATCAGTCTTTTCAACCAAAGAATGATGATTCGGCTTGTGATTGGTCTTACTCCACTACTTTGAACCATTTTCCATTTCATCCTTAGTTTCATTCTCTCCCAAGAGGCAGGTGTGCTCATGACCATTCATCATACTTGTTTGTGCCATCCTTGACATATTCTTGGTCACACAAAGTTCACTGGTTCACTCTAGTTCATTGGCGCTGCCCAATGGAAAGCACCACATGTCCCCATTAGAGGGCACCTAAGACTCACAGTCTATATTAAGACATTCAATATTAAAGCAATCATTGAAACTGTAGCGTCTGCTTAGGATCATTGATGATCGTTTAGGCTTTATGTTGTAGAGAACCTTTTAGCCTTTTGACATTTGCATATAAATTACAGACATGGCCTTACGTTCTACATTTATATGGGTGTTTAATGGTCTATGGTTCCCTCCCCACTATCACGAAGATGCTAAACAGATCAACTCTTGTCTCCCCATTGGACTTCAAAGGCATTCCATGAGGGAGGCAATCACCAGCACCAACCACCTCAGATCCTTGGTGGCTGGCAGACTATCCCCAATACACATAACGCACACACATAGAAACCTTTTTCTTTATTTAGGCTGTATTTAACCACTTATAAATGCACTTGGTATATGCATGTGTTGCTTGTATGTTTCTATACTGTATTAGCCCAGTTACCCCTTTTGTTATTTGTACTAATTACTCTCTGAATGCGTATTTTCAACGTATGAATGTATCTCTGGTTTGATACCTTCTAGATGTTTCATTCTTGGTATCAAAACGTTCTGCTCGTTATTTCCTAAATAATGGGGTACACCATGTGATTAGGAAATGCATCATACTGTTGGTACTATATTTTGGGTAAAACTGCATCAATCCCCCAGACCAGCAATAAACATGCAAATGGGCCATAAATGGAGACAAAGAGAAGTTCTCCCGCTCAAAAATCCAAGCTTTGAATTGGCCAGTTCACCCAAAGATGGGTGTGGTAGGGAAACTATCAAAACACCCTAACTCCAACTGATCCATGCTCAAACCCTTCGAGACACTCCCTAAGACTCATCACCTTTGAGTCACATTTTCCGGTAGTTTATCTTCAAGTAACTTTGTCGACTCACCGTGGATTTTCCTATCCTCGAAAGAACTAGAGAAAACCTCCAGAACGCCTAAAGGAATTCATCGAGAACTTCCATTGTCTACCGCATCAGGACTCTTGTTCAGCAACAAAGCCAATGCAAGTAACCTTTACAACTATTTAGATGCGTGTTTTATGTTGAGCCCCTTTTTAAGGTGATTTTGCTTCTCTGATGATTCTCATGTGGTCGCTGGTTAACTGATGCGAAATACTGCCATTCTTGCCTTCTCTCTCTCTCTCTCTTCTCACTTTCATCCTCTATGTATATGTACATGTGTTTTGTTTAGTTTAGTTGTATGTTAGCTGCAGTTCCATTTATTAAATTACATATATTCACAATTGATTGTCTCTGTGTGCTGCTCACAATTTGAAGTCACTGAACGTTTGATCTTGCTACAGGCTACATTTTGAGTGTACTACAAGTTAAGTTACTGCTAGTACTGACTTAAGTAGGAAAGTTATCCTTTCTTGGCCAGAAAGTAACCTTTCCTAGAATTGATGAATGATTATACTGTCTATTTGGTGGACGAACAGATCAAATAATTGTAATGTTAATTCTGCTACAGTTAATTCTAAGATCTGATTAAAATATTCATAATTAATTATAACCAGTTATAATTAATCATAAATATTCCCTTTTGAGCTAATTTGCGACAAAACAATCACCATATTGATGTCACGCTTAGACGAAGCACACGAACAACGAGGTAAATAAACGAAAAGTATTTAATAAATCCAACAGGGAACACTGGAGACACAGGAACACAGGGTAGCAACATTAACGTCCAACAAGAAAAGGGGAAAAACACACGCTATAAATACACAGACTGATTACAACCACAGGTGCAGACAATAAGGGAAATACCAAAACACACAAAGCTGTAGGGGGAAATGACGGGAGAAACCAACTAAACAGTCCAGGGGTGTGACAATTGATCAATC
>JAMKFB010000053.1:174236-371534 GCA_036247105.1 Cirrhinus mrigala
CAGTTTTGGTAAAATCAATGCACAAAAAGAAAAAACAGACAGAGAATGAGACACTGAGACCCTTAATTCTTCTTTCAGCTTCTTTTAATCATTAAACACATCAAAAGGTTCTGTCGTCATGAGTTAAAGCATACACTGTTTATTTCTGCGGGGATCATTTAGTTCAGTGTGTCAGAGCAGCATTTCTGTCGATTCACAGACTTCACTATCCAAACTCTGTCCACGTGTGTGTTTAAGACACGAGGAGTTAAACAGTATATGTTGAAGGTTTTGTTATTTCCATTAAAGCTTTCATGCTGTAATTTAATAATCATTTAGCTAATGATTTCACTTTTCCAAAGGGACACTGACTTTAATCCAAACACATTAAACAGCACTACTGATATACAGGCATACATTTATATTTTTATGAATTATTTTCATGCTGTTTGGTTGTTGGGAAATGCCAATGAATCTGATCAGAAAGTTAAAAAAAAATGTTGTACTTTTTTTTCTGCATTGTTACTCTTCAGCTTTGGTTGTTTCATAGTTTAGATGTGTAACATGCTAACTTAAAATATTTCACGCTCTCTGCGAGAACATGCTTGTACGTGACTTCTCTACCCCCTCTGTTCTTGTCTCCTTTACTCTCGCCTTTTAACTATTGTATTTCACATATCTATACCTATGGTTTTATCATTATACCCCGTTTTTATCCGTACTACATATAGTTAGTTTGCATAACAGGATGAATTTAGGAAGAGCTTATTGTACACCCAGATCTATTTCTGATATTTCATTATACACCCAATAATGTTTTTGTTCTATATGACGCATATAGATTTTTTTGGTTTAGATGCACCGAACCTATATATATAGTCTTGTATTATATCAATAAAGTTGAAGTAAGGAAATACAGAACTTGTGTCAGTGTCTTGCTTCCTGGCCATATCAACTTGGGAGACCGAGAGTATTCGGTGGCATCGAGAAGTTTAACAGGACATATTTATTAACACTAACCTATGTGGAATAATCACATATGTGTGCTACAAAGAAGAAAACACTTTATCTGCAGTCACATTGTTTCTAGCATGCAGTTGCTGAAAATGAAAGAAGAAAAGCTTTTGAAAGTGAAGCCATGTGTTAATCTGGACAGTAGAAGGAATTTGAGTCACCAGAGCAAATAAGCAGAGAAAGAGAGAGAACAGAGACAATCCCCTGATTCACTCTGACCAATCAGCATTAAAGGGCTGAACATAAAGGTGTGTAACATATATATATGGTCAGATCATCGTGAGCACACAACACAGAACTCAGATCGAGTTACTGTAAGGTAAGGAAAGGGACATTCACTCCATTTATACCAAATTAAAATATAGAACACTGAAAATACATTTGTGATTTTAAAAAGTAGATATATTATACAAGAGGATCGCAAGATGAGTCGCGAGTCAGTTTCCCCCCTCGTAAATGGATGCCTATCAAACACTATTCCTGTGAAGAGAGAAGCGTCTGCATCACTTTCAGGTAGGCTCATGTTTAAAAAAAAAATTTAAATATTTGTAATAGTAGAATAAAACAGCATATTAACATTTGTTTTTTTTTGTTTTTTTTATTGCTTTATTTTGCTTTTACATTCAAATCAGTTTTTTTTTAATTTCCTAAAGATTAAACTTATATTCACATATTTACACCAAGCACTTACAGCCATGCGCAATACCCAAGAAATTATTTTTTATTGTCATTTTTATAGTAATTTTGCTTCCCTATAACCATTTTTTAGTATTTGACTATGTATTTCTTTAAATTATTTGCACTCTCACGAAAACTGTTATCAAAGCTGAAGTACAGGTACTTTTAACAACACTACAAATTCCAGGGCACACGTACAGATACTAGAACAGTTCAGCAGTTAAAAGGGAATCATGTATTCAAAAGTGGGAAGCATGTTTTGTATAACATGTGAAGGCAGCATTATATCATGGCAGATGTCTTGGCTCGGAGGAAGTATAATGTAATTTGTAATCACCATAATAGCAAACTCAAGTGCGACCATAGCAGACTTACATCTGTGACAATTTCAGCTTCCTGTCTACTCCCCCACCACAGATTATGAACCCAAAATGAAAAAGTCTCAAACCTGAAATGTTCTGCATGCGCATCATACCAAAAATATTCTTACTAAATTAAGACACTGTCTAAATTAACCCTAAATCTTTCACCGATCATTACATGTAGACTTGGAAAGTGAATTCTACAAGAATTTGCAAAACGTTTATATACGTAAATGCACCTTGTAAAGCTCTTAAGATCATTTTCTAGTCCAAGGAGCTTTAGGACCACCCACTGGAAGCTTGTTTCTGCCACAGAATAAAAAAAAAAAATTTAAAAGAGGAAAAACCTTCTCAAAAAGCCAATATTTGTGGTGCACCATGGCACTGTCACACTTGGAGGAATCAGAAGACAAGAGACTGGACACCAACCAAGGCACAAACAGGAACTTAAATACACAGGATAATTAACAACAGGTGGTGGAGTAATCAGTTAACTAAATAAGAACAGGAAGGAGACCAAATAAAGAAATACAGGAACTAAGGTAGGGGGCTGGAACAAATAGTCCATTGAAGTTGAGATGTGGATGAACTCAAGTTCTGTTTATTTACAATCCAAACGCGAATGTCCAAAAGGCAAACATAATCCAAACAGAGACTTGACTTGAACAAACTTGACATTAGCAGACTTGACTTGGCATGAAACAGGAACAAGAACAGATACACAAACTCACCAACAGCAGGTACACGCTTCAGTACACAACAAGGAACAATGCCTACATG
Organism: Cirrhinus mrigala; assembly: GCA_036247105.1. Lineage (NCBI taxonomy): Eukaryota > Metazoa > Chordata > Actinopteri > Cypriniformes > Cyprinidae > Cirrhinus > Cirrhinus mrigala. The sequence goes on from JAMKFB010000053.1 coordinate 177,050, forward strand.
AGGGCTATTTATATCAAACAATGGAAGTCACATGACAAGAACAAACCAATGAGAAACAAGACACATGACTAGGACAACCAATCAGAATGACGCATTGAACAGAGTACCCAAAGGCAGGAATACATGAGGGAAAGGATAAGACCAGGGGTGCCCAACCCTGTTCCTGGAGATCGACCTTCCTGTAGAGTTTAGTTCCAACCCATATCAAACACACCTGTCTGTAATTATCAAGTGCTACTTCAGATCCTAATTAGTTGCTTCAGGTGTGTTTGATCAGGGTTGGAGCTGAACTCTGCAGGAAAGTCAATAAAGCCGGCTTCACACAACAGGATTTTTAAAATCCTAACCGATTATAAAAATCTGGTTGCAGCGCACACATAAGGAGAATCGTTGCAGATTATCTTCCCTGAAATCTTAAACATGCACACACTACAAGATTTGAAAATTGTGGCACATCACACACTACAAGATATTATTAAGATTATCATGATGGAGGGAGCGCCTCACGTGATCTTACGCAACAGATTGCCATTTCAGCAACTAATGTTTACAATTTATTATTATTATTCATTTTGTTTATTTGAATGTCTTGTTATAATTGTATGTTTTGTTGTAGTTTATAATTAAAAAAAAACAAAACAAAACAATAAAATACAAAATGTTTACAAATGTTAGTTAACTGTTATATGCTTTAACTGTTTTATATCTATAGATTTTATTTTAGGCAGGTCGTGATTTGAGAAGGCAAAACTGATTAAACATAGTATATGATCAACTCACTGTCTGCCGCTGACCGCTTGGTCGTTAATTAAAAAATAAACAAAATCTTATATTTAACGAACAAAAAAATGCTCCAAACGTTTTTCTAAATTAACTTAATAAAAAAACGAAACGAAATATAATCACTTGCCATTACATACAAAACTGAACTATTTTAATTGCTAAAACAATAGTATAAGCTGTTTTGGGAGAAGGGAAAAAAAGATGGGCTCGGGTTGGACTCGGGCCGCATGGAGCATTGCTTTCCTTGCTCCATGCGGTTGTGGTATGTTTTCAACATATTATACAGACAGTGTTACTACAGAAAAATAAGAAGCAGTTTCCTTCATCTACGCTATCCAATGGACTGTACAGCAGCTGTTTTGCGGTCAGGCACTGGCTGTTGTTAAAGTACTGACGTAATCATAGTGGTGATCATCCCGATTTAAAATCCTGAATATCAAACATGTTTGATATGATCGGGGCGGCTCTGATTTGTGTGAGAGCAGATCGGAAGGAGCAAGATTCGATCTGTGAACGTCTCACATTACCGGATAATCTGTGCCGAACATCGGGACCGATCGAGGTGCTCGACAAGATTTTTGCTCCGATTCTCGGGAGGGCAAAACCGGGGCAAAATCGGGCTAAAAATCCTGTAGTGTGAGGCCGGCTTAAGACACTCACAAAGACCATGGCAAAACTTAACAATAAAAGACATGGAAACATGAACACAAAACCCAAACCCCACCTTACGGGGCAAAAAACAAGGAACGTAAGTCCACAACACTACACAACACAAGAACTGATCGAGGGAACTGCTCAAAATGTGGATTTTATTAATGGTGATTTTAATTTTGAAAAATTAAAAATGGCCAAGCCACCAACTTTACACTTTTTGGACTTGTATTGCAGTGCAGTTTTTAGTGGGAACCTTGGGTTTTAAGACTTGTATGGCTTAATATGAGTTAAATGATGTCTCTTACTGAAATATGTAGTGGAAAATCCATGAAAGATTTATGTTATTTAAAAAAAAAATCCACATAATTTTATACATATTTTGGACTATGGGGGGCGCCATATTCAGTTTTATTCATCCAGAGACATCTTTCCATTCTGTTCTCCTCTTCTTATTGCTAGGAAATTACTGAAAATTTACAGCGCTTTTCTAGTTGCCTTGTGATTATATACAAAAGCCAGCACCAAGGTTGTTATAGTTTTATTTTATTTTAATATCGTTTTGAAATTTGCAATAAAATTTTGTTTCGTTTTTATTAGTTTCATAAATAATTTTGTTAGTTTTAGTTTAGTTTTTATTTTGTGAGCACCTTTCTATTTCGTTTTTGTATAGTTTCAGTTTCAGTTTTACAAAATAGATCACCTTCAGAGCGCAGACCAACGACTTAATTTAACCTTATAACGTTAAAGTAAAGCATGCTGAGCTACACAAGTTGAACTTGCATAATCATAATTAAAAGTAGTAAATGTGTTATAATATTTAAATTGAAAATAAATGTAATTAGTTTATAGTGGACATTCCATCTTATTTAACCATAATCATGATACTGTACCATGTTTTGCTTCCCGCAATCAAACGCGCATAACTGGAACTAAATGAATTCAATAATAATGGCAGAGCCTTTCAATTCGCAGCGTTGCGCACTATTGGATTCGTGCTGCAGCTGAAGTGAATGACAGCTTATGCTCGTTGCTCGCTTTCTGTAGCCTATATAACTTTATTTTATATGTTTTAGATCATATACACTGCAGAGACAATCACATTTAGGCAATAAGGCATCTTTAAATGTTCTTTTAATTTATGAAGAATTGTAAGCGTGTTGTTCAAACCAAATTGTTCACAAGATGAAGGCAAAAGTTTTATTGTTTACAGAATAAATGCGCGTTCTCATCTTTTTCTGTTGTGCTGCTTTTCTATTTTTCTACAAAGCACCAACCTATTTTTTTTTTAATCGCTTGTGTTACATGAGAAAATAAATATTTTTGTCTTACTGATGCAGCAGATTTAATGAGGTTCAGGTCGCTGTGAAACGGGCAGAGTCGGGTACAGAATGTGCTGCTGTCGGATAACGTGTTAGTTTTAGTTTTCGTTTACGAAAATAACCTTGGCCAGCACAGTGTGGCAATGTATTAGTATTTTATTTTCTGAGTTGTGTTGTGGTAAAAATAGCAACAGGTAGTGCAAGTAGCTCACCCAGTGTAGCCATTTCATGCCATCGAAATAATGGCGCCCCCCATAGTCCAAAATATATATAAAACAATTTTCTATTACATATTTCAGTAAGAGACATCGTTTATGTAATATTAAGCCATATAAGTCTAGGGTTTAAAATGTCCATGTCTGTTGGCAGATGAGTCTCCAGTGACCATGGATAAACCAGTGTGCTTCATTGACACGGACTCAGATGGGAAGCTGTGTGTGCAGCAGTCAGCACTGCAGATCCTGCAGCAGATCCAGCAGCCGGTGGTGGTGGTGGCCGTGGTGGGACTCTACCGGACCGGGAAGTCCTACCTGATGAACCGTCTCGCTGGGAAACAAACAGGTTAGCGCTCAAAGCAAACGTCATGCAGTTCAAGTGAATGACATTAAATGCACAAAAGTCATTGTCATTATCAGGGTTTGCGCTGGGCAGCACAATTGAGTCCAAGACGAAGGGCATCTGGATGTGGTGTGTGCCTCATCCCATTAAAGCTGGAACCACTCTAGTGCTGCTGGACACAGAGGGACTCGGAGACGTGGATAAGGTGATGTGACAAGAAACACAACCAGGGCCGTTTGAAGGAATTTGGGGGCCCCAAGCAAAATGGACATGGAGGCCCCCCGCACGCACGCACGCACGCACGCAAAGGAACCACAGCATAGCCATACAGTTTAAATTCACTCACACTTTATATAAATAAAAAAGGTTTACAGTGCAAATACTGCTGTTGCATATACTGTGCATAAATAAAAAAATGTTTAGAGTGCAAATACTGCTGTTGCATATAAAGTGCATAAAATTTGAACATTTTCAACAATTGAACATTTGCAAAAAACACCACTGTACCATAAAATCAAATATACATTAAAAAAGTGCACAATAACTAAATAACTGTGAGAGATGCTATTGACGGTGTAGCTGGGGAAAAATAATGTTTTTTTTATTAATATAATCCATCTGTTCAGGTACAGAATGCATCACAGAGTGTCTGACACCTAGAAATTTGACAGGCACTACTGTATATAAAAAATTCTGAAATGTCCATGGGCAAAAGTGACTAGTATTTACACAGTTTGATGGGAATTCAGTAGTGATTTGCACTGTTTTTTTCTAACAATATGACAGCACACACTTATCAGTTTAAACTCTGGGCTGTGCAGGATATCAGCTATAATTATAGAGCTTGTGGTACCTTGTGCTGAAGAGGAAACATCAGCACTGAGAAGTGATGCATCTGTTGATGTTGAGGATGAAGTTGATGGTGTAGCTGGGAAAATAATAATTAAAAAAAATCTGAAATTACCATTTCACTGTTAGCATATTGAAAGAGGTCACTTTTAACAGCTCAGCTCAGGTCAGTGAGAGAAATTCACTCTACCTTCATCAGTGGAGGTATCCTTAGGAAGAGCCTGAGGGCTGAGAAATTTAAGCAAAGCACCTTGAAGGAGAAAGAAAAGATGGTAACACTTTATAATAATAACAATCATTAATAGAAGGTAAATTGACAGTTAATTAATCTTTAGTCTTTAGCTATGCATTTACTGAATGAGCACTGTGCAGCTGTTCGTCCGACTGTACTGACAGTATACAGTACAGTACAGTACTGTATTTTATTTTATTTTTCTAAACTGTTTTAATTATTCTTATTTCTTTTTATTATTTTAATTTCTTCTATGTAAAGCACTTTGAATTGCCATTGTGTATGAAATGTGCTATATAAATACACTTTTTACTGTTAACAAACAATGAAATTATAATTAAATGTTTACTAATTATTAGTAGTGCTGTGTGTCAACTACCAATGCTTAAAAACATCCCAAGCTAATGTTTGATGCACAGAATTTATTGTGTGGTTTTCCTAAATAGATTATCACAGTGGAATAGTTAGTATAGCATGCTATGCCACTTTCATCAAAACCTATTACAAAGCTATAGCAATGGCATGTCATTAAATATGATAAACAGCGATTCTGGAACAGATCTGCGTCTTCCTTATCCCGTTAAAAAACATATTACAGTATGTAACCATATTCCGTCCGTTCAAAAAAAAAGTTGCTCTAACTGCTCGTTACAAGCAGCATTTGCTGTCAGGCAGGTAGCTTAGCTAACATACATAAACATATTTCTGCTAGCCTACCTGCTGCAAAATTGCACCATTTGTACAAGACAAGTAGAGCTATTTTATGTGTGTAATTTATCACTTACCACTGTCTTGTTTTTTCTTATCCTCCTCTTCCTTTCTCTTCTTTCTTTTTTGGCTTCCTGAAGCATAATTCCGCTTCATGACTGCCGAGGAAGTTTTGTATTTTGCCGGCAGCAGAGATCGCGTGGTTGGCTGGCTGCTGTCAGCGAGGGGGGCCCCCTTGAGGGGGATCCCGATAACAGTGTCATTGCACTTTACTGCATTCACTATCAATGGGGCGCTCACACAGTTTGTCGCTGCATTTTATTCTTAACCAGTCGTTGTTTTGGGGCCCCAGGCCAGCTCGGGGCCCCAAGCAATTGCTTGGTTTGCCTGCCTTGTCGCGACGGGCCTGAACACAACTAGCATCACAAGCAGTTTCACGAGTCCAAGAATACTGTCACTTTCAAAGCAGAGATAATGCACAAACAAGTAAAAATAGTAAACAAATGAAGATGAAGAACTTCTGAATTAATTTCCCACTTAGGACACTTATTGGCCAGATAGAAACATTATTGGGTGATGCTGATAATTAAAATATATATATATATCTATTTCTCTATCACAGGGAGACCCAAAGCATGATATCAACATCTTCTGTCTGGCTGTGTTACTCAGCAGTACTCTGGTCTACAACAGTCGAGGGACGATTGATAACAAGGCCATAATGGATCTGCAGTATCCTTTTGTCCATTTATAGGTACCTAAAAATAGTGTGTGCAGCATTAAGAGTGGTAACATTTTTTATAAGGCATGGATTAGTATGCTTTGTCTCATTGTGGCCACGTTATTTTGTCCCAAATACAACACTTGCTTTTGTTTTTGTGGAGTCGGCAGGGATGCTTACCTCAACAGTTCATGATTAAATGATCAGGGCCCGTATTCACAAAAAAAGTTCTCCTAAATAGCAGTAAAAGTTTTTAGCTAAGAGTTTCCTCTTAAAACCCATTAACAAAGCTGCTAAACAAACTTTTACTAAGCAGTAGAGAGAAGTCTTAAGCTAAGAGTAAGGGCGGGGTTGACCTCGTTACTATGGATGATGTCAGCATGCTCACTAACCATGCATACAGTGATTGGCTGATAGGGGAGGGATCTCTGTCAGACGTTTATTCATAGAAATATTGTTGTAAATGTTGCCATATTCAAATAAAGTTTTAAAAAGTTAGTAAAAATGTTGCCACATTCAAATAAAGAATTTAAAATGCAGGGCAAGTGTCACTTATTAAACAAGCGTTCAAATAATTGACAGCCTTTTACATGTGTGCTTCTTATAATAAACAATTAGCTGATATGCATGTAAACAGACTTTTTTTAAAGAGCTTTTTATGCTTTTAATGACACAGAATAGCGGAGAACTGACACGAAATCATTGGGTGAAGAGAAGGGGGCGGGAGCAGCAAAATATTTTGAAACGGGAATCAAACTCGGGTCGCTTTGAGCGCAGTTACGCTGTATGTAGACGCACTAACAGCTAGGCTATCGGTACCGACGTAAAGGGCTTTTTTTATCAACAGAATAGAATAATCATGGCTGATAGCGAGATACGCAAACGTAAAACAAAACCAAATTGGACGCAAGAACAACTGTTTCGTCTTGCCCAACGTATTAATGAAAACAAGGATATAATCAAATGAAAATTTGGAGCTGGGATAACCTCCAAGACTAAAAAAAAAAAGTTGTGTGGGAATATGCGTGCATTTACTGTACATGCAGAGTGTTTCTAAAAAGTTTAAGTTCCGAGGCAGATTGCCAGCAACCGCAATATTAGGATAGTTGGGATTTGATCTTAGTGATTTAAGCCTGATTTAGGCTGATTTATTCTCGACGCGTTCTTCTGCACTGCAAGCCTGTGCTGCCTGCGCGCGCACATCACCAAATTCTGGGCCCCTGTTCCTAAAAGATCTTAAGGATAAAAGAAGCCTATCTCATAACTTAGTGATTCAGGAGAAAATCTGAAAAATAATGGGCGTGTCAATCCTAAATTTAGGACTCCTAATTTTTGCTCTAAGAGTATTTCACAAAGCGTTTTAGCACTAAAACTAGCTCCTAAATCTGTGAAATGTTAGGAGTAGTGTAGAGGAGTCCTAAATCACTAAGATCAAGTCCTAAAACTATCCTAAAATGGCTGTTGCCGGCTGTCTGCCTCGGAACAGAAACATTTTAGAAACATTGGATGATAATAATGTAATGAACCTCCAATTTTAGTTAGAGGTTCAAACAGACATTTATGGAGGACAAAGAGGTGCATCAACGCCAAAGAGCTTGATAGAAAAACAACTTACTTTATTAACAAATGTTATTCAAAAAAAAAAAGAAAAATACATATAAATAACATTTAAATAAGTTCATCAAACATTAACCTGTAGGCCTTTGCTAGGACAAACAGTATTAACCAGGTGACAATAAGCACTGCACTTCACTACACTCCAGTGATTAAACCTGCCCCACACTTCATGCTAAAAATTCGTGTTCATACATATCATTTCAAGTGACAGAAAGATTGACTCAGTTTCCCCCTAGCTCAGCACATACAAAGTAATCATGTTCATATAAACTTTAAAACAAACACTCATTCACAAAGACATACACACTCATACCCACACATATACAACACAGGAATTGATTAAAATACAAAACACTTCCCCGTCTCCATGAAACAAGACCCTGCCCTGGGGTCTCGGGAAATAAGTCAATCGTGCTGAGTCCACATCCACGCGGGAGTCCCATACTTGTCTTTACTAACAGGGAACCCCAATTGGCAGAGGTGCCGATGAGTCCGCTTTACTCAGTTCAGTCCATTTAAACATCAAAGGTGTCATGAAATACGGACCAGATCGTTTGGTGAACTCACAGGCTTAACTTTATTATCATGTACACTGTTAGAACAACCTCTCTGAGTAGCCTGCATCCCTAGACCCGCCTCCGTTGCCCAGCAACCCTAGACCCCTGACACAGAACAGCCAATCACATTAAACTGTTCACATATCACCACAAAAGGGTTGTTCTGAAATATTCGGTGTCTGAGATTTTCTGTGACACTGGGCGGAGCTAACATGAATATTCATGAGTTTCCTGTTTCATGTTAAAGCGCCACTAAATTTTTTAGAGCTCCTTGGACCATATAAACTGTTTTCGTTAACGTAAATTAATTTAATTTCAGCTTCGAACTAATTTAAGTTTTTTTTATTCCTTTTGTTTTTATTCCTTTATATTGTTGATTTCATTTGTAGATTGTGTGCTGTATGTTTGATTTAATTTAATTTATTATGATTTAATTTAAGGATATGTTCTTTCTAACTAATGAGCCAACATGCATTTATACGACAGCGTTTTAGTGCCACGTAAAAAAATCTATTACGAGATTAAGGTCGTAATATTTCTAGAATAAGGACAAAATTCTACGAGAATGAAGTCGAAATACTACGAGAATAAAGTCTAAATATTACGAGAATAAAGTCTAAATATTACGAGAATAAAGTCTAAATATTACGTCAAAATATTACAAGAGTCAAGTCAATATATTATTTAATTTAATAAAAAATGTGGGGTATAAAAGTTTGGACGCCACGGACATTTTTGAGGAGCAGGTGGAGGTATTTTCACAAAGATTTTTTAAAAAGAATTCTCAAAAATTTTGAAAGATGATACTTTATATTAGAAATGTTTTATATTACAAACAACGAATGCAATCGAAGACATTAAATATTATTTCCCAGCATACTGTCCCCGTGAGTATGACACAAGGTATTCTTTCTACTAATAATCCCACATACACTGCAAAAAATGTTTTTCTTACTTAGAATTTGTGTCTTGTTTATTTGCTTACCCCAATGGCAGATTATTTTGCTTTTTCTAAGCAAAAACTCACTTAATTTCAACTTGTTCTTTCTAAAAACAAGACAATTATTTTTACTAGAATATCCTTCTTGGCCCTTTCTCATCCCAGTAAAATGAGTCGGAGGCATCAATCCGGGCCTTTGCATGCGCAAAATAGGCTATACTCTCAATATATTATAAGTTTAATTTCTACGATTTAAATTCTCGAAACATTTCGACTTTATTCTGGTAATATTCCGGCTTTATTATCGTAATATTTAGACTTCATTCTCGTAATATTTAGACTTTATTCTCGTAATATTTAGACTTTATTCTCGTAATATTTAGACTTTATTCTCGTAGTATTTTGACTTCATTCTCGTAGTATTTTGACTTTATTCTCGTAGTATTTAGACTTTATTCTCGTAGTATTTCGACTTCATTCTTGTAGTATTTCGACTTTATTCTCGTAGTATTTTGACTTTATTCTCGTAGTATTTCGACTTTATTCTCGTAGTATTTTGACTTCATTCTCGTAGTATTTTGACTTTATTCTCGTAGTATTTAGACTTTATTCTCGTAGTATTTTGACTTCATTCTCGTAGTATTTTGACTTTATTCTCGTAGTATTTAGACTTTATTCTCGTAGTATTTCGACTTCATTCTTGTAGTATTTCGACTTCATTCTCGTAGTATTTAGACTTTATTCTCGTAGTATTTCGACTTCATTCTTGTAGTATTTCGACTTCATTCTCGTAGTATTTTGACTTTATTCTCGTAGTATTTAGACTTTATTCTCGTAGTATTTTGACTTCATTCTCGTAGTATTTTGACTTTATTCTCGTAGTATTTAGACTTTATTCTCGTAGTATTTCGACTTCATTCTTGTAGTATTTCGACTTCATTCTCGTAGTATTTCGACTTTATTCTCGTAGTATTTCGACTTTATTCTCGTAGTATTTCGACTTTATTCTCGTAGTATTTTGACTTCATTCTCGTAGTATTTTGACTTTATTCTCGTAGTATTTCGACTTTATTCTCGTAGTATTTCGACTTCATTCTCGTAGTATTTCGACTTTATTCTCGTAGTATTTCGACTTTATTCTCGTAGTATTTCGACTTTATTCTCGTAGTATTTCGACTTCATTCTCGTAGAATTTTGTCCTTATTCTAGAAATATTACGACCTTAATCTCGTAATCTTAGATTTTTTTACGTGGCACTAAAACGCTGTCGTATAAATGCATGTTGGCTCATTAGTTAGAAAGAACATATCCTTAAATTAAATCATAATAAATTCAATTAAATCAAACATACAGCACACAATCTACAAATGAAATCAACAATCTAAAGGAATAAAAACAAAAGGAATAAAAAAAACTTAAATTGGTTCGAAGCTGAAATTAAATTAATTTACGTTAACGAAAACAGTTTATATGGTCCAAGGAGCTCTAAAAAATTTAGTGGCGCTTTAACATGAAACAGGAAACTCATGAATATTCATGTTAGCTCCGCCCAGTGTCACAGAAAATCTCAGACACCGAATATTTCAGAACAGGGTTCGTCACTTTAAGAGAGCACACTTATCACAAATGCAAGCGCGTCCTTTTTGCTCGGTTCAGTCCATTGCAGCGCTCCGTAATCACACAGTTCGTCGCTGCCAGAAAGCGCCCTTATCCTAGATGTAAATGAGTCCTTTTTACTCAACTGGTTCTGTGCAAACGCTTATAAAGCGTGCGGCCAGCACTCCTACTCCCCCCAATTATCTACCTAAATCCCATGCATCCGCGCTATCTAGCTATCTTCGTTGCTGGACAAACCCTAACGGTCTCGAGCAACACAAAGCGTTCCCCCTTTTCCCTTGAGCGCAAAGGCCAGTCACATTTGCTCTCTCAGGACTCTCCTTCCGCTCTTCACTTGCCTCTTCAGTTTCCTCTGATCCAGGTGAGTTCAATCATCTCTGTCCCCCGTCAATGGGAGGGGAATGCATTACAACCAAACCCAAATGGGCTGGACTAAAGCCAACAAAACAAAGTCCTCAACATTAATTACAATAAGAAGGTGTGGTCTTAATCGCGATGACTGTTGCAGAATTGCAACAAATAGAAACAACCCAATAACGCCACAGATCAAGGTTTTGACAATCCTCGAATGGCAGCTCCTTATGAATGCAATAATTAATTAAATAAGTTAATTAAAAGGCTGTTTATATGCATATCCGCTAACTGCATACAAGGAGCGCACATGTAAGAGGCTAAAGATACACGTTTAATTAGTGACACTTAGCCTGCATTTTAAAATCTTTATTTGAATATGGCAACATTTTTATTTTAAAACCTTTATTTAAATATGATATAATATTGCACGTTACAATATTTTTATGCATGAATGTCTGACAGAGACCCCTCGCCTGTCAGCCAATCATTGTTTGCTTAGTTAATAAGCATGTTGATGTCATTCATAGCAACGAGGTCAACCCCGCCCTTACTTTTAGCTTAAGACTTCTCTCTATTCCTTAGTAAAAGTTTGTCTCAGCAGCTTTGTGAATAGGTTTTAAGAGAAAACTCTTAGCTAAAAACTTTTACTGCCATTTAGGAGAACTTTTAGTGGTAAGATGAAATGTTTTGTGGTTACAGGCTCTGATCATGTGTACATAATGTATTGACTTTAAACTCGTTTTTAACATGATAATTTTATTCCTACATGTACTTTAATAATATGTTATTAGCCTTGAGATAAATGATGCAGTGAATAAATGCATAGCTATGCATCAGTTATTAGTAATCTCCAATAGTCTAGTGGTAGAATGTTCGTTAAGTGAGTTAGAGCATTTGGGTTCTAATCCGCCATCACACAAACCTTTTTATCCCTTAATAAAATAAAATACGTTCATCAGTGATCCTATATCACAGACACATTTGTGTGTATTTTGTTTTGATTTTTAACCGTAATCAGTCATAAGCGATGGATTGAAGCGCTCGCGCCGTGTGAACACTGAGCACAAGCTGCATTGAGAAAGTTCCGTCACTAATTAACATCGGAACGAACATTAAGCATGATTTCAGAAAAAAAAAATACAGATTCCAGCGTCAGCACCTTATTTAACAGAAAGAAATGTTTCATCAGCATTAGGTACGTCCGTGCCGCGAGATGTTCAAAAAAGTGGTGGGACAATATCGAGCTTTGCAAAAAGTGTCCCACCCATGCCACCCGTGAATTACGCCTATGAAAATAAGTCATGTAAAACACTAACAAAAGCAATTATGAAAAATATTTTTATTACAGCAGTCTTCAACAGTAAAACCAACACAACAGTGTTAAAATGTACAGTTTCACAAACTTTTTTGCAAAAGTGGGTCACGATGAGTTTTGCCATCTGACTATTTCTATGGTCACACATTGATGGATTATAGAGATGTTTGTACAGGCGTACCTGTTCAGCCAAAACAGCTTTAAAATTTTTCGTGATCAATGCGGTGAAACGCAAACAGTTCACTCGAGATGCCGTGCACACCGCCACGAGAAATGGGTGATTTCACAAACCCAAGCGAACGTGCGGACGCGTATAAATCAGTCTTTATGTTGCACAGATTTAGGAGCTAGTTTTAGCGCTAAACGCTTTGTGAAACACTCTTAGAGCAAAAACTTAGGAGTCCTAAATTTAGGACTGACACGCCCATTATATTTAAGATTTTCTCCTAAATCGTTAAGTTATGAGCTACTTTTAGCCTTAAGATGTTTTGTGAATACAGGCCCAGATTTTGTTTCATTACACACTGCTTAGCATTATAAACACCTATTGAAGCAATTGCAAGCTTAGATTGAACATTTCACTCTAGAATTCTTTAATATTACACTTAAATACACTTTTTTTTTTTCATTTATTTCTTTATTGTCATGGTTTAAGTGTACACCTGATCACAAGTCATGTTGAAAAGTATTGGTGTAGTGAATTTGCTTATTACCTCAAGGAATGACACATTTGATTTGATACACTGTGCGTCATGAGTTGTTGTCTTTTTGTGTTCATGCCTGAACAAACTGTCAGATATGTGACTGAACTAACAGAGTATATCAAGGTCAGATCATCAGATGAGGATGCTGATGATTCAAGTGAATTTGTGAAGTTCTTCCCTAGTTTTATCTGGGCTGTGAGGGACTTCACACTGGAGCGAAAGGTCGATGGCAAAGATGTAACAGAGGATGAGTACCTAGAGTTTGCTCTGAAGCTGAAACATGGTAATTTAAAATACTGCAAAAGGCTATTTTAAGAGTCGTCATAATCACTATCGCAACTAGTTTTTGTTACTCTACTGAATTGTCCAGTAGCTCAACCAGCTACACTCCTAGAATAGACGTGCTCTTCTCCAGAATTGAGAGCAGCTACAGAATGTGCTCATCTTTTCTAGGCACTTCAAGACGTGTGATGGAGCACAACTTGCCCAGGGAGTGCATTGAAAAATTCTTCCCTTCCAGGAAGTGCTTCACTTTCCCCTTTCCAACAGCCCAAGAAAAGATGTCTTGCTTGGGGAGCTTGGATTCTGCTGACATTTCCTCTGAGTTCCTGAAGGTCACAGATCATTTCTGCAAGTTTGTCTTTAATGACAGCAGTGTGAAGAGGCTGAAAGACGGACACACAGTCACTGGAAGAGGTGAGTCGAAAGAACATATATGAAGAGTTTGCATGTGTATACAGAAAACTATCAGTACCTTTATCTATTAATGCCTCTGTGTTTAATTTCTTTCTGTCGCTGAAGTTCTGGGTCATCTGGCAACAACGTATGTAGACACCATCTCCAGTGGTTCTGTGCCATGTCTGGAGAACGCTGTGATTGCTATGGCAGTAATTGAGAATGAGGCTGCAGTGAAGGTGGGCCTTCAGGTTTACCAAAGTGGAATGGAGAAGCTGAAGGACTCCTTCCCTCTGGAACTGAAGGATGTGTTCTCAGAACACCAAGACCTCAGCAGCACAGCAACACAAGCCTTCATGAAGCGTTCCTTCAGGGACACTGATGGGAAGTACCTGAAATCTCTAGAGGTAGGCAATGTCTGTTTATTTAGGACGATGGTGAACCACTGACTCAATAACACTGGGGTAACCAGCTGAAAATGAGATGTTACAGATAGCTGAAATGGCTTTTGATTCATTATAAAATGGAAAATGTCTCAGGTTTAGCATGTAATCCCCTAGAGGACACTATGGGTAATGGCTCTGGCTCTGACTGGTGTCTGAAGCTGGAGTCTAAATCAGGGATAGGCAATGTCGGTCCTGTGGCCTGTAGCCTGAAGTGAGATGAACAAACTCAGAGTTGCAGAGTAAGTTTTGAGTTAACAAAACCCGATAAAGCCAACCTGATTTAGTTTAGGTTTACTGGGCTCACAAAGCTCGATATAAACGTTCTCTATCAACTCAGAGTTTGTGATTAACTCTGGAGCGTGTGCACCTGAAAGTGTGACACGTGCACCAAACAGCCAATGACACAGAACATGGAGAGCATCAGCAAAGCGTCCGTTGGATTCACTCTCACGAGAGTTGGCACAATTCACTTTTCTGCTGAAGATTAAGAGATGTCGTTATTAAAAATTTAGTAAATTTAAATGCATTTACAAGGCAGGAATAAACAGAAAATATATGAATATGCAAAGGAATCAATTGAATTTGATTATTTATATATAGTTTTACACAGAGTTCAAAAGGAAAACATTAACAGTAATATTGTAAAATGTTATTACTATATAAAATGTGTTTTTTTTTTTTAAATACACTTTAAAATATAATTTATTCCTGTGATGCAAAGCTGAATTTTTATCAGCTGTTACTCCAGTCTTCAGTGTCACATGATCCTTCAGAAATCATTCTAATATGCTGATTTATTATCAATGTTGGAAACAGTTGTGCTGCTTAATATTTTTTTGGAACCTGTGATACTTTTTTTCTGGATTCTTCGATCGATAAAAGGTTAAAAAGAACAGCATTTATTTAAAATAGAAAGGCTTTCTAACAATGTACACTACTGTTTCAAAGTTTGGGGTCAGTAAATTTCTACTCTTTCTTTTTTTGAAAGAAATTAAATCTTTTTATTCACCAAGAATGTGTTAAATTAATAAAAAGTGATAGCATAAATTTACATTGTTATAGAATAGATTTATATTTTGAATAAATGCTGTTCTTTTTAACTTGTTACTTATCAAAGAATTCTGAAAAACAGAATCACAGGTTCCAAAAAAACTGAAGAATCTGAAGAATGTGACACTTAAGACTGGAGTAACAGCTGATGAAAATTCCGCTTTGCATCACAGGAATAAATAATATTTTAAAGTACATATAAAAAAATTATATTGTAATAACATTTTGCAATATTACTGTTTTTTCTGTATTTTTGATTAAAAAAAAAATGCAGCCTTTATGGGCAAAAGATACTTCTTTAAAAAAACATTACAAGTCCTGCTGATCCCAAACTTTTGAGCAGCAGTGTATATGAATGTTATATGAATTGCAATTACTATAATATTAAAAGAGCAAAAGTCAGGCAATTTTATTTCTGAAATTCTTTGACTGTAAACTGCTTTAATTTGGAGCTAGAGATACAGGGGAGTGGCTTCCTCACATCAGATATGTCACTTTGCTCACAGCTGATTGGTCTAGTTTGGGTTTGCGATCTCTAACCCAGAATAAAACCTGCTCCTGAGCAGAGTAGCTGTGTAGCGTAAGTTACTATGGTGACGAAACTTAGAGTTTGCTCAAAGTAAACATGAACTTACGTGGGTAAAAACCAAAACCGGCTTCGTGCTCCAGGCCAGTGGAGTGCCAGTAACCTTAATCAGACACACCTGAACAAGCTAATCAAGGTCTTCAGGATTACAAGGGCTACAGGCAGGTGAGGTTTTTGTTCAAGGTTGGATCTAAACTCTGCAGGACATCGGCACTCCAGGACCAACGTTGCCTATACCTGGTCTAAATGCTTGACATTGCCCTGCGGAAGCCTACGACGTCAATACTGTGAGTATAAAAGGGCTCCTGTAAAACACATGATCCATTTATTGTCTAAAGGATGCATGTCAAGGGGATAGAGTATATCGTTCCCTCTTTTAAGGGAACCATGGTTACATGCATAACCTGGACATTCCCTTTTGAATAAAGAGCCTGCAACTTAGCATCACTGTCTGAACAAGCTCAATAATGGAGGCCTCAGCACAACGCTCTAAAGCGAAAGGAGGCCTAACTATGTCCTACATTTAAGATAGCTTCCCAAGGAGGCTCACCAAGAACCTAACGACTCAGCATTACTTTTCAAGCAGAGCTCAGGGAGCAGAGGCCTCAGTAGGACAACTCTGTGTAACTAAAGGAAGCCTAGCAACACTCCAATTTAAAGGAGGCTCACAAAAATGTCAGCAACTTGATACTTACTGCCAGACTGCTCAAAAGGTAAAAGCTTTCCACTTAGAGGCTTGAGGCGAGGACTTAGACAGTCCGTATCCTCATCCCGTTTATCTTGACTCAAAGCCAAAAGCACACTCGAGTCAGATGATGTAAAAGATAGCACATCATTAGCATTCATGTTATTCATGTTATGTTTTTAGGAAAAAATCAGTGAACTCTTTGATGGATACCTGTGCCAAAACGAGCAAGCTTCAAAGAGACGATGTGAGGATCTCCTGTCATCCCTCTCTGCACCAATGATGGAAAACCTCAAGCAAGGCTTCTATGCCAAACCTGGTGGCTATGATCTCTTCTGCAAAGATCTGGAGGACATTGTGAATAAATACAACAGCCAGGCCAATAAAGAAGTCAAGGTTATGCCCATATTAGACAACATCACAAGACATGACCACTTGTATCATCATCATTTTTGCCACATTATATCTTTCTCTGTACACATGTGTATGTCAATAGGCTGAAGAGGTCCTAGACGAGTTCCTAAAGCAGAAGTCTGTGGATTCTAGAGCCATTCTGCAGGCTGACAAGAAACTGACTGAGACGGAGAAACAAATTAAAGGTAAGAATTTTAAGTAATAAAATCCCAGTGTCACATAACATGTGAGGAACAAACACAGCACAAAAATGAAGGTCAAAGATACAGTCTTTAACATAAATTCACAGGTAAATCCACAACAGAAGGGCAAAACACACAAATGGTGCTTAAAGAAGTTCACTTCCAAAACAAAAATTTACAGATAATTTACTCACCCCTTTGTCATCCAGTTTCTCCATATAGTGGACTTCAATGGTGCCTCCAAGTTTGAACTTCCTAAATGCAGTTTCAGTGCAGCTTCAAAGAACTTTAAACGATCCCAACTGAGGAAGAACTGTCTTATCTAGCAAAACGATCAGTCATTTTCTAAACAAATTGACAATTTATGTACTTTTTAACCTCAAACGCTTGTCTTGTCTATTCTCTGTGATTCACATGTGACCTCTGTGTATTTGGGGTCAAGACAGTTAGGATATGTCGAAAAACTCCCTTCTCATTTTCTCCTTCAACTTCAGAATTGCTCTACATCACTGTTTTACCATTTTTGTAAAGGGCGTTTGACCTTCTTTGCAGTTCACTTTGTAAACACTGGGTTGGTACTTCTGCAGCGATGTAGGATGATTTTCAAGTTGGAGGAGAAAACGAGATGGGAGTGTTTCGACGTACCCTAACTGCACTGACCAGTTCGCATGCGCAGAGAATAGACAAGACGAGCGATTAAGGTTTAAAAAGTGCACAAATTGTCAATTTGTTACAAAAATCACCAATCATTTCACTAGATAAGACACTAGATAAGTTTTTCCTCAGCTGGAATCGTTTAGTGCCATTTGAAGCTGCATTTAAACTGCATTTTGGGGGCACCATTGAAATCCACTATATGGAGTTCATTCCTGGCATGTTTTCCTCAAAAAAGCACAATTTCTTCTTGACTAAAGAAAGAAAGACATGAACATCTTGGATGACAAGGGGGTGAGTAAATTATCTGTAAATTTTTGTTCTGGAAGTGAACTTATCCTTTAAAGGTTTAGGTACTTGTGAGAGTGTTTCTGCTCATGAAGGACTCAGAGACATGGACAGGGTGATGTAGTAGCCAAAACTAAATTTCAAACACATCCACAAGTGGCACCAAAGGGTAGAAGCAGTTTCAAGGGTCCAAGAATAGTTTCACTTTCACAGCACAAATAATCTGCAGTCCAGGGTTTAGTTTCCAGAGCGGCTACTTATACCATTATCAATACGAATAAAGATCATTATGATCAAGACAGTTTTAAAAAAATAGAGTAAAATCAGTAAAAAAAAAAAAAATTGAAATTCAGTCAGATAGAGCCCTTAATTATATAATGGTTTGAGTCTTTTCTCTGTCTTTGAAGCATCTGTTTTTCTTTTCCTATTTTTGTCAATAAATGAGCAGAGGAAAAGGAGAAAGCAGCCCTCCTGCACCAGGAAATTAAAGCTAATAAGGAGAAGCAGCGACGGCTAGAAGAGAAGATGGAAGCAGAGAGACAGAGTAATGAAGAGAGGATGAGACAGATGAAGGAGAAGATGGATGAGGAGATGAGACTTCAGAAAGAGGAGACTGAGCATGCCATTAGCAGTAAACTGAAGGAGCAGACTGATCTGATGCAGAAGGGCTTTAAAGAAAAGGCAGACATGATGAAGCAAGAGATTGAAGAGTTCAAGAAACGGAGCACTGAAGCTGAAACTAACAGAGCTAAAGAGTTTGCATTGAGTGTAGAAAATGCCAACAGGAGACATGAGGAAACAATGGCTCTGATGATGCAGAATCACAGAGAACAGATGATGGCAATTCTGGACAAGAATACTAAATCTTCAGATGGTTGTTGCATCATGTAAAATGCCTTAAATCTCTGATCATCACTGAAAAGGAAATTATAAATGTCACTTCTAGTCTGCCCTATGGCTTTTATCCATAATATTGCATGTTTTTTTTTTGTGATATTGCTAATTAATTCTAAAATAAATTCTTTGTGTGGTCAGTCGCACCATCCAGTGGTTTGTGATCCCTTGATAACAACCAATAAAACTGTGATAATACACCTCATGGTTTCTGATTAGCATGCTAACTGTAACTAAACTAGTGAATATCAAAAATCTGTATGGTCATTTCTGTGCAGATCAGACCAAACATCTCCTGAGGCCATTTTGGACAAAACTGGACAAGGTTTGAAGTAGTAATGAGTAATGAAAAAAGAGTTTCATTTATTTCAAAATGGCAGAAAACAAAATGATGGAAACTGAAACATGAGATATTGTTGAATTTGGCCTAAACCAAACATGGGACAAGATGTCGATGATCCTTACCAAATTATGTGCTGATATG
Organism: Cirrhinus mrigala; assembly: GCA_036247105.1. NCBI lineage: Eukaryota > Metazoa > Chordata > Actinopteri > Cypriniformes > Cyprinidae > Cirrhinus > Cirrhinus mrigala. The sequence goes on from JAMKFB010000053.1 coordinate 196,336, forward strand.
TCAAAACATTAAAAAGATATTGCAATTTATAACAAAAGACATCTGGGGCCGTATGTATAAAGCCGCCCAGGTTAAAATTTAAGTCTCAAGTGTGCCAAAATTCTAAGAATGATGTCATTTTACTCTTATTCCTAGACTTAAGATTAAGAGTGATTCATAAAGGTTCTTAAGTGTTAAGACTAGGTCTCAGCTCCTAAATGATTTAAGAGAGCTGGAGAGGTCTTCTGGAAATGAAAGTAGTAATTACATTTTTGGGCTGGAAAATTGGAAAAATGTATCAATGCACTGTTGATGACACAGTAAGTAAGGTGTTAAATATTGTGGCACTAACCCCACCAAACACAACAGTGACCAAAAGTGATGTGTGGAGGGTTTTTATAACCCCATATTTCACTTAAACCATCAAAATCACGAGGGAAAAAACACTTACCAGTATTGACAACTGCTTTTAATTGAAAGTAGCTAAGCTAGTCATTAAATGTTGCTAGATGACATCATAATGGCGAGTTCACTGATCTATACAAATATAAATATAGATCAGTGGAGTCTCTGACTCTAGATGATTTGTCCAAGAAATTGATTTTGTCAGTAGGCTTTTGAAAAAAAATCTCAAAAGGTGTAAGGAAGTCAATAAATCTAGTGACAAAATCACTAAATTAGCAACACATTGAGAACAAAATGTTGTTGTTCCTCTCTTGTTCTTACATGTGTTCATAATTTCTTTGTATGCCAGCATCACCAATAATTATGACCGCACAATTTGGCATGTTTCATTGTTATTATCACAAACAAAACAACTGACCCTAAACAAATATGCAATATGTTTACAAAATCTTTAACACATTTTTTTTTTTTTTAATTAAGGTTGAAGATGTCAAATTTCCCAGTCCGGACATCACTCTTAGCCACTACAATATGGCACTTCATTGACTTTCCAACTGAATGTCAAACCATGCTGCAAAAGCAAGCCACTTTTATAAGGATCGTGGGCTTTCTTGGAGTTATTGATGAAACTCATGTTCAAATCATTGCTCCAACTGTAAACGAGGAGGAACAACAATAGAAAAGAATTTCAAAACATCAATAATAATTTGTGATAATTTTGCACAGTGCAAATCAGTTTTAGAAAATACATTTACATATTAAATAGTGCCTTAAATGATTTTAGTGTAGTTACATCAAACGATTGGTGTTGTGCTGCTGTGACTTGACATGAGCAGGTTCACTATTGGCTGATTCAGAGGTCAAGGGCGGCCATTTTGGGTTGACATCATTGTAGTTCACAACACTTACGCCCAGGGCCCATATGTATAAAACCTCTCAGAAATGCTCTTGAGAATAGTCTTAATCTTTGAGTTAAGTGTCAAAAAATTCTTAATAAAAAGTAGGACTTTTCTAAAAGTAGGAGACTTTTAGACAGAAGCTAAAAGCAACTTTCAGTAAAGTTTATGACTGATTCTTAAGTGTTGACTGAGGGGACACTTAAGTGTTGTGAACTAAGGACTACAATGATGTCAACCCAAAATGGCCGCCCTTGACCTCATGTGAAGTCACAGCAGCACAACACCAGTCATTTGATTTGAATTAAGACACTATTTAGTATTTCAATGTTTTTTAAATGTTTTGCACTGTGCAAAATTATCACAAATTATTACTGATGTTTTGAAATCCTTTTCTATTGGTGTGTCTCTTCATTTACAGTTGGAGCAATGATGTGAACATGAGTTTCATCAACAGCTCCAGTAACTCCAAAAAGCCCACAATCCTCATAAAAATGGCTTGTTTTTGTAGCATGGTTTGACCGTCAGTTGGAAAATAAATGAACTGCCATATATTAGTGGCCAAGAGAAAAAAAAGTGTTACTGATTGTATAAGCATATTTGCTTGAGGTCAATTGTTTTATTTCTGATAATAATACAATGAAACATGCCAAATTGTGCGGTCATAATTTTTGGCTATACTGTCATACAAATAAATTATGAACACATGCAAAAACACGAGAGGACCAACTAAATATTAATAACTGTTTATGTTGTAGTCTATGTTAATGTTGCCAATTTAGTGATAAGTGTTTAGTGACTCCCTCACACCTTTTGAGACTTTATTGAAAAGCCTAGCAAAAAAAATCAGTTTTATTGGACCTCTCAAATGTTGAACAATATTTGAGAGAAATAGGTCTTTCGTGAACATAGAAAAAAGTCTTAGATCTTCGAGTTCAGCTCATGAAAAATGGGGGCAAAAACAAAAGTGTTGCGTTTATAATTTTGGTCAGTGTAATAAAGTCCTTCCTACTTATATGATGATTAATTTTACCTTGTTTTGTTACTTGTTACTGTTATGTTACTATTTCTTTTTGTTTTGTCAATTTTTTGTTGTTTACCCCCTTGTAAATACTGTAAATATTGTCTTCCATTTTATCACTGAGCACTGCACGATAAATTTTGTCAAAAGTAATTTTCCAAAAATCTTGCTCTTTATTTGCCTGTCAGCATTATTCCATATGCACACACACACACACACACACACACTTAAATGTTATTTCCCCACTTACCCCTAGTCCAGCTAAAACTAAAATCTTACGAGGGCGTAACACATGGAAATCCTGTTCCTGACAAATTTTTAGTCTCCCAACTTTCTTCTGAAACTTCCTGAGCCAGATGATTCTTATCACGGCCTTTTAAATTTATATATTATGCCGTAATCTTTTATTCATTTCTGAGAGCTCTACCTGTATTGCTGCTAGTGGTGTTGTTTTAGCAGCTCCTAGAATGCATCTTAATGCTCTATTCTGAAAAACATCCAATTTCTTAAACAATGATTTTGATGCAGATCCATATACATTGCATCCACAATCTAATATGAAACGAAGTAGTGCGTAGTATATTTCCATCACTGATTGTTTATCTGCACCCCAATCCTGTCCTACTAAACACTACTAAAGTAATAAAGTACTTTATTACACTTCTTTTCAATATAATCCATAAGTATTCCCCATGTCAATTTACAATCCATCCATAAATCTAATATTTGAATTTCATCACTCTTTCCAGTGGTGCTTTACACATACACAGCTGTACTTCTGGTCCTATCTTCTTCCGAGTGAAGAACTGACATGATTTAGAACATTTAAAACCTCATTCTAACAACTATCTTTTAACACTCTCTATTGCTCTTTGAATATTTTGAACAACATAATTTACATTCCTTACCCTTTTCCACAATACTCTATCATCTGCATACAATGCTTTATTAATATCTCAACTAATTCCATCAAAAATATCATTAATCATGATATTAAACAAAATTGGACTAATAACCATTTTCCACACTGACTATACTTGAATAGACCGATCAAACATAAAACTCATCACCCAATTATAAAGTCTTCCCCCAATTCCAATTTTCTGAAACTTTAATAATAATCCTTTCCTCCACATCATGTCATAAACCTTTTCGATGTCAAAATACACAGCTAGCAGCACTTCTTTCATTGCCAGTGCCTTCTTAACATCTGTTTCTAAGCTTATCAGAGCATCCATAGTAGAATGTCTAGGGCGAAAACCATACTGATAGATGCCATTCATTTTTCCCCCTCTAATATATAGTACAACAAATTTGCAATGATTCTTTTCATTAATTTACATAAATTAGATGTAAGGGCAATAGGTCTGTAGTTAGCTACTATTGCTGGGTCTTTCCCCGGTTTTGCCTTGCCTTCCTTCCACACCTTATTGAACAGTTCAAATACTGCTTTAGGCACTATTTCATCATCATACTTAATCATTATATAACACACTCTATCTTTTCCTGATGCCATACATCTAACCTGATTTAGTATTCTCTTTAGTTCAAACATCTCAAATGTAACATTTAATGTTGAATGTTCATTAGGTTTCTTTTTATACACGTCTCGATTCTGTTCCAGAATTTCCCTTCTTTTTTCTTGTAATTATCATCTAAATTTCCATTACTATGTACTATTTTAAAGGTTTTAACTAACAGCTCCACCTTTTCTTCCCTTTTAACTGCTGCTCTCCTAGTGTACTGTTGGATCGATAAACACCATTAATCTTTTTCAACATATTCCATCCATCATCTATTTGTGTTTCTCTTTCTAACGAAGAGCAGAATGCCTGCCAGTATTTCCTTTTTGCCTCCTTAACAATTCTCCTCGTCTGAGCTCTTTCCCGCTGATAATTAATGAGAGAATTCAGTATTAATGTCCTTCTCAGAACCATAAATGCAGAATTTCTTTGTTTAATAGCTTCAGAGCATTCCTGATTCCACCAGGGAACAATCTTCTTCATTTCTCTGTCATTTGTTGTAGGAATTGCTTCCTCTGCTGCTTTAACTATAGCCAAAGTTAATTTATTATTGCATGAATCTATATCCTTTGTAATGTGTGTAAGGATCCATCCACTGGCCCAAACGCGGAGTCCAGTTGTCTGGTTGAAGGTTTAATGCATGTCCGGTCTTTTCACAGCGCTTCTGCAAAGTCCACTTAGTTTATCAAGATGTCACACGGACGGTCTCTGTGGCTCCCTCTATCCCCCACCAGCGGGAACCCTCACCGGAGTTCTAAGACTACCTTTCCCATAATTCCGTGCCTGGGACTGCCACTTCCGGTTCCGGGTCTCCCGGTTCACTTCCTCTTTGTCGGCCATTTTACAGCGTTGCGCGGGCTGGCACTTCGCGAAGTTTTGTTAGTCATGCTCTCAATCCTAAGCGTTCTTTCCTCGGACTGCCTACTCGTTGCCAACCGGACTGTTTATTGTGTGTGTGAACCTTTGCTGCCTGCCTTTTACCGACCCTCGCGCTCCCCTTGGATTATCCCCTTTGATCGCCGCCAGCCCCGACCTATTGCATGGACTTTGACTACCCGATTGGATTTACCTTCACCACACCTGTCCGCCGTTGTTGACCCGAGCTTGTTGTTTACGTCTAAGTGTTTAATAAAGCTGTTGCAAATGGATCCAACGCCTCCGGATTCTTCCGTGACTCCGTTACAGAAAACTTCGCCACCGACGGATCCAGCGACAGCAGATCAGATCGCTTCCGAAGTCTCCGCCCAGGCCACAATGTTGACACGCCACCAACAGCATACCACCGCTTTGATTGATTCCGGCGCTGCCGGTAATTTAATTGACGCAGATTTCGTTAGGACTAATCATCTGCCCATTCTCTCCTGTGTCTCCCCGGTGGCAGTGGCCGCCCTCGACGGGCGACCATTAGGGACAGGACGGATAGAGCACACGACAGGGGACCTCACTCTCCACACCGAACCTCAGCATAAGGAGATCATCCGGTTCTTCATCATCACCTCACCCCGAACACCTCTCATCCTCGGTTACCCCTGGCTGCACCAACATGAACCCACCATCTCCTGGTCAGAAGCAACAATTACACACTGGTCCTCCCGCTGCCAGCCCCACTCCAGCCAGCCTGCTGTACAACTCACAGCTTCACCCGAGCCCCATGGCCCCAGGAGCATCATTCCCGAGGAATATCAGGACCTTCTCGAGGCCTTCAGCACCATCAAGGCCACCCATCTACCTCCTCACCGCACTGGGGATTGCGCCATAGATCTAGTCCCGGGAGCTTTACCACCCAGAGGACGTGTCTTCCCGCTCTCGCAGCCAGAGTCTGAGGCCATGAACCAGTACATACAGGAGGAGCTCGCCAAGGGCTTCATCCGACCCTCCACCTCACCAGCCTCGGCCGGGTTTTTCTTTGTAAAGAAGAAGGACGGCGGCCTCCGCCCATGCATTGACTACCGAGCACTCAACGCCATCACAGTCAAGTACCGTTATCCTCTCCCGCTGGTGCCATCGGCCTTGGAGCAGTTAAGAACAGCCAAGATTTACACCAAGCTGGATCTACGCTCGGCCTACAATCTCATCAGGATCAGGGAGGGAGACGAATGGAAGACAGCCTTCTCGACTACCTCGGGGCACTACGAATATCGGGTGATGCCCTTTGGACTGGCCAATAGTCCTTCGTATTTTCAGGCCTTCATTAACGAGGTGTTCCGGGACATGCTAAATCGATGGGTAATCGTCTACATAGATGACATCTTGATTTACTCGGACTCCTACTCTGAACACGTCCAGCACGTCAGGGCAGTGCTTCAGCGACTCGTCCAGCACCAGTTGTACGCCAAGCAGGAGAAGTGCGAGTTTCATCAACAGAGCATCTCCTTCCTGGGATACATCGTCAGTCCAGAGGGGGTCGCTATGGATGAGTCCAAAGTCACTGCCGTTCGGGACTGGCCTCGTCCCAAGACCCTTAAGGAACTACAGCGTTTCCTGGGGTTTTCGAACTTCTACCGTCGCTTCATCCGGAGCTTCAGCTCAGTAGCCTCTCCACTCACTTCAATGATCAAGAAGGGTGACACTCGTCTCTCCTGGTCTCCAGTCGCTATCCAGGCCTTCGAGGAGCTTCGCCGGAGGTTCACCACGGCTCCTATACTCCATCATCCTGACCCTAACCGACCCTTCCTCGTGGAGGTCGACGCTTCCAGTACCGGCGTCGGAGCTGTACTGTCACAGAGACAGGGACTTCCCCCCAAGACTGTTCCCTGCGCCTTCTACTCTCACAAGCTAAGCCCAGCAGAGAGGAATTACGACGTGGGCAACAGGGAGCTGTTGGCCATCAAACTTGCACTCGAGGAGTGGCGGCATTGGCTGGAGGGCGCTTGCCATCCTTTCACCATTCTCACGGACCACCGGAATCTGGAGTATCTTCGGTCAGCCAAGGTCTTGAATCATCGACAGGCCAGGTGGTCGCTCTTTTTCACTCGTTTCCACTTTGAAATTACCTATCGACCAGGATCACAGAATACCAAGGCCGATGCCCTCTCACGAATTCACGAGCCCGACCACGCCCTGACACCGCCTGAGTCCATCCTGCCCCCATCCGTCATTGTAGCCCCTGTGGCCTGGGACATCATGACGGAGATCGCAGAGGGACACACCCAGGATCCGCCCCCCAATGACTGCCCCGAAAACCTGACCTATGTTCCCCTCAATCTGCGTACCCGGGTGCTTTCCGAAGTTCACTCGACCCCCAGCTCCGGCCACCCGGGGATCGAGGCTACCATACAGCTGCTGCACAACAGGTTCTGGTGGCCTTCTTTGCGCACTGATGTGATCACCTTCATTAAGAACTGCTCGCTGTGTAATACCTCCAAGACCCCTCGTCAGCTACCCGCCGGCCTACTGCAGCCCCTGCCAGCACCCCGGCGACCTTGGTCCCACATCGCCGTAGACTTTATCACAAATCTACCCAGCTCTCTCGGCCATACCACCATCCTCACCGTGATCGACCGATTCTCCAAGGGATGTCGCCTCATCCCACTTCCCAAGCTTCCCACCGCTATGGAAACGGCTGAGGCACTATGTAATTTGGTCTTCCGTTTCTACGGTTTGCCTGAGGACATTATATCCGACCGAGGCCCCCAGTTCACCTCCCTCTTGTGGTCCAGTTTCTTCCGTTTGCTGGGGGTCAATATCAGCCTCACCTCCGGCTACCACCCCCAGGCCAATGGACAGGCCGAGAGACTGAACCAGGAGTTGACCCGGTTTCTACGCTCCTACTGCCAGGACCACCAGGAGGACTGGAGCCGCTTCATCCTCTGGGCCGAATACGCCCAGAACTCCATCCGTAAGCCATCCACTAACCTAACCCCATTTCAGTGTATTCTAGGATTTCAACCTCCCTTGTTCCCCTGGTCCGGCGAACCTTCAGAATTGCCGGCGGTCAACTCCTGGTTTCAGCAGAGCGAGGAGACCTGGAATCTAGCCCATGTCCACCTACAGCGGGCAATCCGTCGAACGAAAACCCAGGCAGATCGCAGACGCCAGGCGGGCCCTCCCTATGAACCTGGACAGTGGGTCTGGCTATCGACCCGTGATCTACGCCTCCGTCTACCCTGTAAAAAGCTCAGTCCCAGGTACGTGGGTCCGTTTAAGATCAGTCGTCAGATTACACCTGTATCATTCAGATTAGAACTCCCACCAGAATACCGAATCTCACCCACTTTCCATGTCTCTTTGTTGAAGCCCGCTGGTCGTCCGGGAGGAGTGGAGGACCTAGAGGGGACCGTTCCGCAGGGACCTACCCCCCTGATCATCGATGGAGAGGAGGTCTACCGAGTCAACATGATACTGGACTCCCGGCGCCGGAGAGGTCGTTTGCAGTACCTGGTCGACTGGGAGGACTACGGCCCTGAGGAGAGGTCATGGGTGCCGGCTGTGGACATCCTCGACCCCTCTCTACTCACCGACTACCACACATCACACCCAGATCGACCAGGCCCCCGCCGTAGGGGTAGACCCCGGCGCCGGTTACCTCCTCGTGCCAGGAGGCACTCGCGGGGGGGGGCTCTGTCACACGGACGGTCTCTGTGGCTCCCTCTATCCCCCACCAGCGGGAACCCTCACCGGAGTTCTAAGACTACCTTTCCCATAATTCCGTGCCTGGGACTGCCACTTCCGGTTCCGGGTCTCCCGGTTCACTTCCTCTTTGTCGGCCATTTTACAGCATTGCGCGGGCTGGCACTTCGCGAAGTTTTGTTAGTCATGCTCTCAATCCTAAGCATTCTTTCCTCGGACTGCCTACTCGTTGCCAACCGGACTGTTTATTGTGTGTGTGAACCTTTGCTGCCTGCCTTTTACCGACCCTCGCGCTCCCCTTGGATTATCCCCTTTGATCGCCGCCGGCCCCGACCTATTGCATGGACTTTGACTACCCGATTGGATTTACCTTCACCACACCTGTCCGCCGTTGTTGACCCGAGCTTGTTGTTTACGTCTGAGTGTTTAATAAAGCTGTTGCAAATGGATCCAACGCCTCCGGATTCTTCCGTGACTCCGTTACACAAGGTTTACTTTCAATTTTAATCTAGCTCCATGTTTAATCTGACTCCAATTTCATACGATCGTAAATTTAGGTGGGTTCTCTAATTTAAACTAATCACAAATACAGATTATGTCTTAATTTGGATATTTGATCATTCTGGATCAGACTACACTTTAATCTACTAGAAATAATGATTTCAGAAGAGATCCGATTGAATCAAATATAACAATTTATTTGTCAGTTAAAAATGTATCATGCCAATTACATAGTTTAACAATGAGAATCCAATTTAGAATTAAATTCAGTTCCAATTAAAATAAATACATAACATCAATTACTCAAAGACAAATCTAAGAGTGAGAGATGCATACCTGACCGCATAGAGATACACAGCAGCATGTGAGAGATTTGGAGGCAAAGCTCCAGAGACTCTCACACACAGTGTGTGTTTCTTCCGAATACAGAATCCCCCCGTAATGTTTTGTCACTTCGCTTATATACCAGACCAAAACAAACAAATCTTCCAATCAGTTGTAAAAACATAAAAGACCTTTTGGTTTGTCAGGAGATCTCGTGACCCTGGGTCACACCAATCAGCCTTTTCAAATCCACTTTGTTGGTTTAAAAATGGTTTCCTTGGTCATTGTTAAACCAGTATTACACCTAATTGGGAAGTGATCACCCCCTATTGTAGAATCTCCTAATATATAATTGACAATTTAATGCAATGGATCCTGAAACTAATGTTAAATCTATACATGACATTTTCTAATATTAATTGTAATACCTTTACCAATGTTTAAACATACCAAGTTCTGTTCATCCATATATTCTTCTACAATTGACCCATTTCTTTTTTTTCTTTCCTTTTTTAAGATCTATTTTTGATTCCATTTTGCTTCCTCTTTCAGGACATGTGCACATGTCACATGACTCCATATTTTGTCCAGAGAAAGGTGCAGTTTTCATCAATTTTCATTCATTTAATTGCCAACAAAACATCTGAATCACCTTCACTGGTTAGAAAAGAATTATTTTCAAAAACTTTCTATAATATACCATCAAATATATAATAGGAAATCACACAAAAACTGCATGTTGCCTCAAGGCAACATTGTACCATAATGGAATCACATATGGCCATACCAGGCATATAGTATAGCATACATATATATGATATTTGTAAGAAAAAAGTTAGAATTATCTAAATGTATTTGCATTTTTGCATGATATTGTAATGTATTTATAAGAATTGTAATTCATATACAATATTTGCACATATTCTGTTGAGAGGAAGTGCTTCCTCAGCTTTCACAAGCAGTGAGGAGTCATTAGTGAGGAAGGAGATTTTACATGCATGTGCTTGTATGTTTATGTGCATGCTTGTAAGGAAAAGTTATATATTAGCATAAGGTTATGATAATTTTATTTTTTTTAACTTTGAAACAACACTAATTGTAATGTTTTGGTATGATAACAGATATGATAGTTTGGTTATACTTGTGATCCCCGATGGTACAGTGTTGCCTGAAAGCAACATGTGGGTATGAAATCTTACATTTTGTTAAATATGAGATGTGCAAAACATCAAAAGTGTGATAAATCTATTTGTTCAAATGTTTGATAAAAAATTGGTGTTTTAAATAAATTGATAATTTTTTTCTGCATAAAAATATCAAATGTTTCATTTTGTCCGTTGTGGTACAATGTTGCCTTGAGGCAATATTATTTATAAATAAATAAAAAAAATGTATAAAAATGTTTATTGATATTGTTATAGTGTCCAATTTTAGGCAGGAAAAACATCACAAACAATTTTTTCCTCATTGATATCATATTGCGTACCGTAGAGGGTTAAGCCATGTTTCTTGTATGCATATGATATCTGGTAAATCAAATATATATTTTTTTGAATTTTTGTACATTTGCAATTATACTTCTTGCATTTCACTGTAAGAATGCAATCATTATTTAGTTTTGCTTCTCTGACATCCTGCTGAATCCTGTGAGACTGATGCACCCTCTGGCTGATCTAGCAGTGATTGAATCTGAGCAACTGATCTGTTATTTTCTGTGTTTCCAAGTGTTGGGCCGCTGCAGTAATTACGATTTTCAGTTTTTCAGTTTTTGTTTGTTTGAGCAGTACAGCTAATAACTTCAGCAATAAATGCTCTGAACTTGACTTTATCAACCAAAAGTGTATTTCCATTAACAGGGCAATGATGCTTATAACCCCCCTTTTCCTACCACTCCTTGCCTTTGGATAATGTTACTATTCCTGACATCTCTGTGAACTGTCTGAACTTGTTTTACTGCCTCTGCGTATGACACATTGTTTAGATTCTTATATTTCATAGCTTATATTGCTTCTGAGCCTCACATCCTAGATAAGCAGCACTATGAGGTCCACCATAGATGCAGCACTTCACTTCTACACCCTCTGCCATTTCCCACATTCATGGTCTCCCCCACATTTGCAAAACCTCCTTCCTCCTTTACACATCACTGCTACAAAGTCTTTGACATTTAAAGCATCTCAAAAGTGGTCGTACAAATGGCCGTACTGTATAGGAAACATACTCTGTTTTAATACGCGCCTCTCCGGGGCGACACCTGTTTCACTGCAAAAAATGCTTTTCTTATTTAGATTTTTTGTCTTGTTTCCAGCCAAAATATCTAAAAATTCTAAAATCAAGAAGGATTTTCTAGACAAGCAAAAATGATTGTCTTGTTTTCAGAAAAAAATACATCAAATTTAAGTGAGTTTTTGCTTAGAACAAGCAAAATAATCTGCCAATGGGGTAAGCAAAATAATCTTATTTCAAGCAGAAAACAAGCTTATTTTTCTTACCCCACTGGCAGATTATTTTGCTTGTTTTAAGCAAAAACTCACTTAATTTTGACTTGTTTTTTTCTGAAAAGAAGACAATCATTTTTGCTTGGCTAGAAAATCCTTCTTGATTTCAGAATTTTTAGATATTTTGGCTGGAAACAAGACAAAAAATCCAAGTAAGAAAAGCATTTTTTGCAGTGTTCTATCCTGTTTCTGTTCTCACTGATTACGTTCCCTGTGTTTATAAGCCTGGTGTTTTCCTCAGTTTTCTGGTCTTGCGTTCAAGTTGTATGGGGAGTTATTTCCTGTGCTTGCTTCTGGATATATTAAAAGATTATATTTTGGATTACTCCTTTGCTTCATCCTACATACCCGTGACAATCACATGCTAAAGAATATTTTTTTAAGCACAATATTAAACATTCAACTAAAAGGTTATACATATTTAATATGAACATTTAATATTCACAGAATGATAATTCACGGAAAATGTGTGTGTGTGTGTGTGTGTGTGTTTTTACTACTCACTACTCTGTGTGTGCACTTGGATGGGTGCAAAGCACAAATTCTGAGTATGGGTCACCATACTTGGCCACACCTCACGTCCTTTCCTTCCCTGAAAGAGAAAGCAGCAGTGTAAGCATTACATTTTTTTTTTATTATTATTATTCAACAGTGCAGGACCTCTCAGGCTTCCATAAGTAATTATTCCAAATAAAGTAAATTGTGTTTTGTTTTTTTGTTAAATTTGAATAAACGTGCAATGTATCTACAAAACCAAAGATTGCAGTTAACTAAATGTGTTTGCTTAATTACTCAAAAACTGAGAATATCAGCTGATAAAATGCACTGTGAGCATGTGTTTTGGTCTCAAAATCATTAACAAAATTCATTAAGAAGATATAAAAAATTTAGCAGGATTCATTACATTTTAGAACAAGTTGTTATTGAAATGTTGAATGTCAAACTTCTTTCTAGAAATGTTTCGCCGTCTCAGTGCCTCCAGTGACGACAGCAGCACTTCAGACAATAGTAGTGAACTACCTCCTTCATTCAGCTGTGAGTCACTAAAAGTCAGGCTATGCTTGTTTGCCAATCGACATTGATCACTACATCAGCAGCTAAATGTAACGGAGGGATGAGGCAGACAGAGAATCCACTTGCATGCACAACTTTAATTCAGAAAAGACAAAAACTCAAAATGACTCTAATAAACTTCACATAAGAGGCAGGAACATCCAGGGAACAATACAGGGAAACATGAAACAATGACTAAGGAAACAGGGACTAAACTCAGGAAGTGACAGTCAGAAACAACAGGGCAGAAAAACACTTCATTTAGACATAAGAGTCTAAGCACAGACACAAAGCACACATGACACTAATAAAGAGTCTGTCTGGTTAATAGATTAAGTATGCGTTAATTCTGTAACAACATGTACTGTTAACTAATAACGTAAATTATTGTCAATTTTCACAATGGGTCAAAGATATGCTTTTCAACTTCTAGTTGTCAGCTTTATTTAATCATTAGCTAATAATTGACAAAAATATCATTATGTGATTGTACTTGAGGCACATGACATGTTATTATGTTTATGGGTTTTGACATCCCAACTAAAGTCTGTGAAACAGTTTGGATAGTTAAAAACAGTGAATGTAATGCAAATATGTTTGAAGGATGGATAAGTTGAGCTGAACACAAATATTTAAGCACCAGGAACTACTGACAGATGTTACATGGTGTTTGAACCGAATGCAACTATTTCTACACCTGTATTGTACCAAAGTTATTTATATTAACTATTATTTAAATATATATATAATCTTTGGTAATGTTTAATATCAAATGCAGGTGATGGGAATCAAGAGGAGAATCTTCAACGGTAAGCATTCCTTCAAAAATGACTGTCAAAAGTGAAAAACAAACTTCACAATAATTCTGACAAACGATCTGATGTTTCAGAAAACGTAAAGCTTTTAATGATGAACTGAAAAATCTAATTAAGGAACTGAACTCAGACTTTGAGAAAAATCATCCAACTCTCACTGATCAAATAAAGAAAGTGCAAAACATCACAGATGAACTCAAATCCATGCACAAGAAAACTACAGTGGGCAGTTTGACAGGAGCAGCACTGGGAGCAGCAGGAGGAATCACAGCAGGTCTGTTTTTGGCTCCGATCACATTTGGTGCTTCTTTAGCTCTTACTGGTGCTGGTGCTGCTGCTGAAATAGTTGGAGGAGCAACAGGTGCAACATGTACCATCACTAACATGATCAAGCAGAAAAACCTGCGTGAGACTATTGAGAAGATCATTAGTGATGCCCAGAACACAATCAAGTCAATGATTAAACAACTGAGTAAAATTTCTGACAACATAGAAGAGATTGAACAGCTGAAGGAGACAATGAATCAGGAAGGTGTGAAAACAGCAAGAGGTGCTACAGACATATCGGAACTAAAACATGAAATTGGCAAAGTGTCTGCACTGGCGGATAAAGATATGTTAGTGTTTGTGAAGGCTGCCAATGTTGCCTCTGCATGTGCAGATGCTGCGGAAGCTGCCTACAGTATGTGGCTGCACAAGCTGCCAAAACTGCACATGCATCTGCAGATGTTGCCAAATTTGCCCGTGCAGGAGCAGCCACTGACATACTTTCAGCTGTATTTGTTGTTTTTGATGTTGTTTCTGTTGTTCAACATTCAACAGAGATCTCAGAAATCAACCAATCAGTAGACAACAAACAAACAAAATATCAAATCAGACACTTTGAAATGTATTCATGTAGTGAGACAAAAAGCTGCTGTATTTCAGAAGTCTCTGGATAATATTGAATGCTTAAGACAAACTATTAACCAAGAGTTTAACAAAATGTTGCAAAGCAGCACTTCCTCTCAGGCCAACAATGATAACATGTTTTTCAAGTGTCTTTAAACAGTTTTGGTGATTTCGTTTGGTTGTCAATTCACGGTGTGGAGGAGAGTGCTCTAGTGTTATGCACTTCTTTATGAACTGTTATTTACATATATTCTGTATTAACCTTGGTTGTGAATGCTAATTATATTTCTTTAATAATGTGTAGGGGTTGTGATGTTCGTTGAATAAACACTCTGGAAAGTAAATGTATGAACTGGCATGTAGACTCCTTATTTCTTAAGCTCTCAACATCAAGATGAGCTTAGGCTTCTCTTACTTTTCTTTTTACTCTTCTGTATCTGCTTGAAGTAGGGCTCAAGAAATGAATAAAATGAATAAATTCAAGATTGTAATTTTGTAATACAAAAGCAAAACATTTTTATGTAACATGCTTATTTTGGTTAGTCTACTTTTTATGAATGAGTAATCCAATCATGTGCTGTTAGTGCTTTTATATTCGCCTAAGCAGAATAACCTATAGGATTTGATCATTTTAAGTAATAATTTTCTACCATATTTTTCATGAAAATCCAAATAGAACTTAATGATATATATATATATATATATATATATATATATATATATATATATATATATATATATATATATATATCCACTAAAATGTTATGTAAAGCAATGGTAGCACACTTTTAAGCAATGGAATTATAAAACACTTCTGTTACTTCATCTGTCTACACTTAAAATCAGAATAATGTTAGTACTAATCAGTATATTTATATGTGACCCTGGACCACAAAACCAGTCATAAGGGTCATTTTTTTCTGAGGGTGCAACAATGTATATTATTAATCAAAAATAAGTTTTGATATATTTACAGTAGGAATTTTACAAAATATCTTCAAGGAACATGATCTTTACTTAATTTCCTAATAATTTTTGCCATAAAAGAAAAATCAATAATTTTGACCCATACAATGTATTTTTGGCTATTGCTACAAATATACCCCAGCGACTTAAGACTGGTTTTGTGGTCCAGGGTCACATATTACGTGTACTTAAGTAGCACAGTTGGGAAAATGTACTTGTAGCTATTACATTACTAAAATATTTAAATAAATCCATTTTTAAATCATTCAAAGCACACTTTTAAGAAACACACTAATAAAAGTCCTCTATATACAGTATTTTTGCAGTAGTATACTTTACTTTACTGTACTAAAAAGTGATTTAAATATCAGTGGTATTTAGTATACATTTGCAATTACACTGAAGTAGAAGTATACATCTAATTAGGGTATTTATAGTGCATAACCTTTACAGTTTTATTTGGCACAAAAAATAATAATGTACTACAAATGTACTTGCTTGTATTTAAGTTTTTTTTTTTTTTGTGCATTCAAGTATATAAAGAAAAATCTTTAGGAAGATAGGTATGAACAGATAGATAAGTAGACAGATATAAAGATAGATTAATGTATATGTTTTCTGGATGTTGGTGTCTTCTTAATGAGGTTTGACTGCTGACTGTAAATACTTGTAAATGTAACACAAGACACAAGAATGGTCCGTGAAGCAGGCGTGGGTCGATCAGCGGCGAACGTAATCCGAAGGGTGAGGAAAAGGGATAATCCGTGAAATGAGCGAGAAGTCCAAAAGGCAGGCGGCGAGACAGACAAAACGAGAAGGCCAGGCGAGAAAGCTAAACACTGGGAACTAGGGAACACACACGAAACAACCACAGAAAACACCACAAAACTCAGTACTGTCATGGTTGTGTGTTGAGTGAGACGAATAAAAACGGAATATAATGAAAAGCCTTTAATAAATTCCACAAACGGTAACTCCAGACAAGAACAGAAGAGAAACACACACACCAACATAACTTTAACATCTGACAACCAAACAATATACAGAATCCAAATTATAAAGGAGTGCTAATGAAACAAAGACAGGTGTGGGTGATTAACCAATAATGACTTAACAAGGAACGGAACAGGAAAAACCATATATGGACACAAGAGGGAGAAACCAACAAAACAGTCCAACGGGGGTGTGACAAAGGGCAAAACCAACACAAACAGTCTAAGGAGTCTGACAGGTACGATACAAGGGGAAGTCCAAGGCTTATATAGCGCGCCTGATTGGCTACATGTGTTAGTTTTATTTTATATTATTATGTGTTTTGTTTTAAATATAAACAGTACACTGTTGCTACAAGAATTAATTACCTGGGCAGAATTTAAAACATTTACTTTTTATTTATTTAAAACAGATTTATTTATTTATTTAAACCATGTATATAATTCAAATGCATTTATTCAGAATTTATATTAAAAATATATATATATATTTTTTTTTTTTTAAACAGAGATGGCTATCTCTCCAGCTGTTGCTGCCCTCTCTCTCTTCTTCTCTTGCCACTGCCTGTCTTGTCCTCTCCTTTTCCTTTTTTGCCTGTTCATTTAGAAAATCAAGAAGAGCATGGCTGTCCCTCAACGTCTTTCTTGACTACTGGCTGCTTCTCAGGAGTAGAAGTCAGTGTGCTGACTGAGCCACCGATAGTAGCAGTCAGGTTTGATGCAACAACTAAACCCTTGTTTACAGGGCTTGACATTAACACCCGCCAATCTGCAAAATGTGGGTTGATATCAGTAATGGCCTGTAACACAGTCACTACCACTAGCTACTGGGTTGACATTTCAGAATATCCACAGGTCCTTAAAAAGAATTTAATTTGTTGTACAATAAATGTCTTTATTATCATTTTAATTATCTTAATTATAATTTTAGTCTTAAATTTGGCTACAGAAAGATAAGAATCAAGATGTGGCTTAATGTGAAGATTAAACCTCAAAAGGCTCTTGTTTCAAAAGTGACACCTGTTGGCAGAGAATGAATGTGCACTTTCAATAAGCCCATGCTGATTTTGATTAGAACAATGTAAAAATAGACCCATATTTAAAGAGATCGTCGGATGCCCATTTTCCACAAGTTGATATGATTCGTTAGGGTCTTAATGAAAAGTCTATAACATGCTTTGGTTAAAAATTCTCAATGGTAGTGTAAAATTAGGGTGTTGACCCTTTTTACCTTGCCAAAATCAGCTCTGCAAAATTCATCCTCTTCTGGTCGAGGTTAAATGTTAATGAGCTCTGCTTGCCCCGCCCCTCTCTTCTCTCTGTGGAGTGATGAGCCTGTTTACTTTAGCCGGATTTACCCACTAAACTTGCTAACTAAACGTTATTAGGAAAGGCGATTGGAAAGATTAAAAAAAAAAACCTTATACTCACTTCTGCTGTAAGTGAAGCTGGATCAGGAATGATTTGTGCGAACATAGACGGATATATGTAGATCGGGAGGCGCATTCCCTTCACAAACAAACATAATCCACTGCATCTTCAGCGGCTCAGATGTCGGGAGTAAATGATGACCACTATATTATTGCATCCAGCAACACAACACCACAAATGCTAAAAACTGAGATATTCTTGTCTAACTTGCATCCCTGCTCCGGCATTCAAGCAATGCAGGTCGGACTGTTGATAAAACTGATTTAGGGGGGTGTCTGAGTTAAGATGCTCAAGTCAATCAACTATCGTGGGAGCGGCCTCTGTCTGTGTGACGCCACATCGACAGGCATCTGCGAACGGCTCAATTTGAAAAAGGGGATATTATTTTTACAGATTAATTAACAACCACTGCATGGATTTTTATCATTATAGGGTAGATTTGTACATACACTGCCAACACACATTAATGTTCAAACAACATGAAAAAGTGAACTTTGCATCCAATGACCCCTTTAAGAACCTAATACGCCTTCTAAAAAAATCAAGCAATTAATGTAAATTTATTCATTTAAAACATAATTTCCCAACAACAAAATTGTGGCCAACTCACAGCAGGAGCATTTCATAAGCAAACCCACTGAATTTGCGAGACCATGTGATTTGACTGTCAAAGAGTGTTTTTCTTGATTTTTTTTTTTTGTTCTACCATGGTTAAGTTGGCTAAATTATTGTGCTTTTTTTCCTGTTTAATTGTGTTTTTTATGATGTTTCTTGCTATGTCCTGCTTTGTTGTGCTGTAGCCTAAAAACTGTATTTTTAAAAGTTAATACAGTTAAAAGTTTAGTTATAAGTGACAAGAATAAATGATTTGTAATTTTGTTTTAGTCTGCACAGGGTGTTTATTTTGTATTTGAACTGTGCAGCTTGGACATGGCATCCTCCAAAACTAGATTCGGTGCCTATCTTTAGCGAAGCAGCATGGAGAGCCATTTCCCATTTCTGGGAAACTTCAGAGACACGTCACTGGCTGTTATAAACAAAAGCATTGACTAGAATGGCTGTGATTAACTCCGGTGGCCATGTCAGAGCCGTAACGTCAATGTTGGGGAGTAGCCAGCTACAAGTACCGACGCTACTAATGTAACATAACATAACGTAACATTTTCCAGTAGCGTGACAGTAGCTAAGCTACTTTTAAAATAGTGTCGCTTTTTCAGTAGCTAACTACTTTTTCCAACAAGTAGCGGTGTAGCACGACCAAAAGCTACATTCTGTTTTGAGTTCTGACAAGTCACGAGCCTTTCAATGCATTGAGGTGGCAAATGTCTTCTTCTGACTAGATCACAAACTAAATTTGTCCATTACTGCCATCTGTTGTGATAGCATGCATCTCGCCGCTTTACAGTCTGTCCACCGACAATCGTTGAGATTGACTGATGATTTCACAAATGATGTACAGGAGTGGATATTTCACATTAATTCCACTGTAATTTTTGCAATACAAAGAATAAAATGCGGTTTACGTCAAAGACATAAAGGAACACTCCATTTTTTTTTAAAACAGGCTCATTGTCCAACTCCCCTAGAGTTCAACAGTTGAGTTTTACCATTTTCGAATCCATTCAGCCAATCTCCAGGTCTGGGGGTAGCACTTTTAACATAGCTTAGTATAGATCATTGAATCTGATTAGACTGTTAGTATCTCGCTTAAAAATGACCAAAGAGTTTCAATATTTTTCCTATTTAAAACGAGACTCTTCTGTAGTTGCATCGTGTACTAAGACTGACAAAAAATAAAAAGTTGTGATTTTCTAGGTCGATATGGCTAGGAACTATACTCTCATTCCGGTGTAATAATCAAGAAACTTTGTTGCCGTACAATGGTTGCAGCAGGCGGAATGATATTACGCAGCGCCTGAAAATAGGCTAACTTCCGTCACCATAACCAACGTGACCACCTGTTTGCACAGGGAGAGTATTTTCAGGTGCTGTGTAATATCATTGCACCTACTTGTATTTATTTATTTATTGCAGACTACTTGTATTTATACTACTTTATACTACTTTTTGTGTTTTATTTTTGTAACTGGTTAATTTAGTACTTGGATGATAAGTCCTCAAGGTTAGCTATTTTTATTTCATGTGTTTTTATTTTATGTATGTCTTTGTGCCAGTGTAGGATGTTCTTGATAGATGTTAGTCTTAAATTGTAGTTTTGTTGTTAATTAGCCAATAGTTTTGTCTTGAATATATTTTTCTTTTGCAAAAAACGCATATCATTCATTTGCTTGTTACGATGTGTGGAGTCAAATTATTGAAAGAATCAAAAAAGAAGATATTCACAGGCATCAAAGAGGCAATTTGTTTTATTCAATTGGGTTGCTAAAGCACATTATCAAAATTTAAACTATATTTCTCTCTATATTAGTGCAAAACAAGCAAATACATGAATGTTTGAAGTCTTCCTCACATTTAAAACTTCTCATTAATTGGTGCTCCAAGTTTGGGCATCTTCCAAATTTTCTAGTCTTCTTCCAATTTAGACCATTTTCTGCTAAAGACTTCTCACTGCCTCACCTTGTCAAACACCTTCTTCTTGGTGAGAAATGCAGCCGATTCAGCAATGCATAAAATAAGGTTAACAAAAAGTTATCAGTAGTTAATGCTCATAAAAAACAGGGAGATCTAGATCATCTAGAACACACCAGTACTGCTGGGATTTCAACCATCATAACTGAGCTGATCTGTTATGCTGTTGTATTCCTGCTCAGCAACAGCTACTTTGTTCATCTTTTCTCCCTTACAGCGGCTACAAAAATAAGTGCATATGTGCCACCTGACCACTTGGTAAATTCACAATGTTTGTGTTTCACCTGTTTGACTGTACAGGTGCTGTGCTCACTATTTCAGACTGACTGTTCCTTTGTTTTCTTTATTTTTACTCTTTATGTATTAATTAACATGCTATATCTCAGTGTGAAAACAATTTATCTTTCACTATAATCACTTTTGGCCATGTGTAACATCTTAACACATACTTTTCACATTCCAGTTGAATTTGTCAGTTGATATATGTCTGTTTGATTACATCATTAATTGATCTTTACCACACATCTCTACCATATGTACATCAAGCTACTACTACATATATTGTAAAAATGTCAATTTGGTGTAAAGCTGCTTTGCAACGATATGTATCGTGAAAAGCGCTATACAAATAAATTTGAATTGAATATATATATTATATTCACTGAAGCAACATTGACTGTAACAGCTGATACTCATGGACCACAGGAGAATGAACACTATAAATATCACAACATCAAAATATCAAAACATTTCAAATTAGGTTTTGTGTTTGATAGCATGCACTGGTGGAAAACATTATGGTGAGAATGACATTTTATATATTTATGTGAAAAATTACAGAAATCACTACTTTGCAACTGCTAATTTGATCATTTATGTCATTTATGTGATGTCTTTATCACATACAGACAAATGGGATGATGTTCAGTTTTTGCAAATTGCTGAAATCTGGCATCTTTATAGGAGATGACCTCTAAAAAAATGTACTCACCCCATTGTCATCCAAGATTGTAAAGAAAATATGTTTTTGAGGAAAACATTTCAGCATTTTTTCTCCATATAATGGACTGATACTTTTTAATGTCAAACGCTCATCTTGGTTTACTCTGCCTGAACTGTTTTTGTTCCGGTTCATGACGGTTCAAACTCCCATCTCATGTTCTCCCTCAACTTCAAAATCGTCCTATATCGCTGTTCAATTTTTTGTTAAGGGTGTTTGATCTTCTTTGCATGTTCACTTTTTTGTGTACTTCTGCAGCGATGTAGGATAATTTTGAAATGATTTTTGAAGTTGAGGGAGAAAATACAATTGGAGTTTTTCGACATACACTAACTGTCTTGAGTTCAATGAGAGTAAGACAAGACGAGCGTTTTAAAAGTATTTAAATAGTATTCTTTTATTGAAAATAACCGATCGTTTTGCTAGATAAGCCCCTTCTTCCTCGGCTGGGATCGTTTACAACTGCATTTGGGATTGTTTGAAGCCACATTTAAACTGCATTTTGGAAGTTCAAAATCGGGGGAAGCATATCAGACCATTATATGGAGAAAAATGCTGAAATGTTTTTCTCAAAAAACATAATTTCTTTACGACTGAAGAAAGAAAGACATGAACATCTTGGATGATAAGGCGGTGAGTACATTATATGTGAATCTTTGTTTTGGAAGTGGACTTCTCCTTTAATGAAGTCGTATGTGTCTGTAAGGTAAAGCCTTGGGAAAAGGGATTAATATAGTGCTCAATAAATTCAGCTATGAAATAAGTTTCACTCTTCATTTCAAAGGGTTTACACTAGGCCTCTGGTTTTTGTGTATTTTAGGGAGTAAATAGAAATGACGGGTCTGGGGGAGTCTCTCCCCATCAAATATGCCTTTTGTTCACTATTAATGATTCCTAAACACATAATTTTATCTTTTATTTGTTTAACTTCAATCATAGTTTCTAGATATATGGGTTTGTCTAAGGATTTACAATGGCATGTATGTTGGAGCTCTCTCTCACCCTCCCAAACATACTGCCCTCTGCCCAGTCAATTCACATGTTTAAAAGCATACTGTTCGGCCATACTGGTTTGTTAAACTAGTTTTAGAAACCTGTTCTGTGGCGTGAAATGAGAAACATGAAAGAAGCACCTGCAGATACCCAGGTGAGGGGTTTATTATCGCAGTTTTACCGGTTGTTATCAGAGAATCACAAACCACTGGATGGTGCGACTGAACAGTCAGAATCAAGTATGCCAGAGATCCGGGTAATACATGAATAATAACACATGAATTTATTTTATAATTAATTAGGAACATCAAATAAACATGTACTTGTAATGTATCAGAGCCATAGGCCAGGTTAGACAAATAAGTTGTGAAGTAAAATTTATAATTTCCTGTTCAATGATGATTACAGAGTCATGGCAGATACAGAGTTCACGAGATGCAGCATTCTTCTGCTAGAGAGTCCACACACCTCTGGTGTATGCGCATCACATGCATCAGCGGAGCCATTATATCTCCATGTCTCCTCTTGGCATTTTCTAAAATCATTAAAAGACATAGAAGAGATTCAAACTATGACATTTTTAAGGGCTCCATTTTAATGTAAAATCTGTCACACACTGGACAAGAAGCTCCACATAGAGTTCAAGACAACAGCGCAAAAGAGTAAATCAAATAACTGTAGAGATAAGTGTTTAGTTAAAAAAAACTAAAGTTTATAATTTCATGTTCAATGATGATTACAGAGTAATGACATTTCATGAAATGCAACATTTACCTGTAGAGCGCATTGCCATGATCTGTTCTCTGTGATTCTGCATCATCAGAGCCATTTCTTCCTCATGTCTCCTCTTGGTATTTTCTAAAATCAATGCAAACTCTTTAGCTCTGTTATTTTCGGCTTCAGCAGTCCGTCTCTTGAACTCTCTTATCTCCTGCCTCATCCTGTCTGCCTTCTCCTTAAAGCCCTTCTGCATCAGATCAGCCAGCTCCCTCAGTTTACTGTCCATGGCACGGTCAGTCTCCTCTTTCTGAAGCCTCATCTCCTCATCCATCTTCTCCTCCATCTGTCTCATCCTCTCTTCATTACTCTGTCTCTCTGCTTCCATCTTCTCTTCTAGCTGTCGCTGCTTCTCCTTATTAGCTTCAATTTCCTGCTTCAGGAGGGCCGCTTTCTCTTTTTCCTCTGAAAGAAAACAGACACTTCAAAGACAGAGAAGAGACTGAAACCATGATATATTTAAGCGCTATATTTTACTGTAAAACTGGTCACACACTGGACAAGAAGCTCCATGCAGAAAGCAAGACAGCAGTCCAAAAGTGTAAATCGAATCACTATATCGACAAATGTTGAGTTCAGGAACGGGGTCAGTGATTTTGAAGTTTGGTGTATGGAAGTATTTCAAATATGCAAATGAAAATAATAGAAAGGTTAATGTCATTTCATTATATGTGCCATATACAGTCTCAAGTCCCACAAAGCATTTTTGTGTATTTGAACACTTTTGAACAATGACTGTATGATTTTGAGATCCATCTTTTCACACTGAGGACAACTGAGGGACTCATATGTCTCATATGTCATAACTATTACAAAAGGTTCTGTAACGGAGACGCTGAGGCGGCGTTAGAATCCATATGCGGAAGTTTATTGCAAAGCACAGAAAACATACACGTGATACCAGGCAATGGGTCGGTAACCAGTAAGCAGTCCAATCTTTCGACAGTCCAGGGGTAATCCGATAAACGTAGTGAGAAACCAGGCAATAATGTCAAACCGTAATATCAGTCCACACAGGCAAACAATCCAATAGGGGAATTCCAAGAAAACGGTAGTCAGCAAACAAAGCAGAATCATACACGTGTAATCAAATCAGGATAATCAGGAAACGCTTGGTAAGGCAGGTAAACTGGCAATACTTTGCGAGGTGCAAGCACATGGTGAGTCCTTAAGTACTGCCAAACAGGAAGTGGCAGTAGAAGCAGCAGAGGGAGCGTGAAGTCAGTATTCGGGTGATGGCTCCCTCTGCTGGCTTGGCATTACAGTACCCCTCCCTCTAGGAGCGACTCCTGGAGCTCGGCGAGGTCGTCCCCGTGGTCGTGGTGCTGGACGGTCGGGTCTGGCTCGGTGGAACTCCTCCGTGAGGGACGGATCCAGAATGTCATTGGCGGCTACCCATGACCTCTCCTCAGGTCCATAGCCCTCCCAGTCCACCAAATATTGGAGCTGACCCCCTCTGCGCCGAGAGTCCAGCAACTCCCTCACCTGATAGGCGGGCAAGCCGTCCACGTCCAGGGGTGGCGGCGGTTCTGGGGCCATCTGGCCGGGGTCAGCCTCCAGGTGGACCGGTTTCAGAAGAGACACATGGAAGGAGGGAGAGATACGGTAGTTAGGAGGAAGCTCAAGCTGGTAGGTTACTTCGTTAATTCTCTTTAGAATCTTAAATGGACCTACGTACCTTGGGCTGAGCTTCCTGCTGGGCAGCCGCAGCTTGATGTCCCTCGTGGAGAGCCAGACCCGCTGTCCAGGTTGGTAGGGAGGGTGTGGAAGGCGTCGTCTGTTGGCCTGGATCTCCTGATTCCTTACAGCCCGCTGGAGACGCACATGAGCACTGTCCCACACCCTCTCACTACGCTTAAACCAATCATCGACAGCCGGTACCGAAGAGGGTTCACCAGACCACGGGAACATGGGGGGCTGAAACCCCAGGACACACTGAAAGGGGGTGAGGCCAGTAGAAGAATGTGTTAGTGAGTTTTGGGCATACTCGGCCCAGGGGAGGAACTCAGACCATCTGTGCTGTTCCCTGCTGCAGTATGTACGCAGGTATCGACCAATCTCCTGATTTAATCTCTCCACCTGTCCATTACTCTGTGGATGGTAACCTGAGGTGAGGCTGACGTTGATGTCAAGCTGTTTGCAGAAGGCCCTCCAGACCTGGGAAGTGAACTGTGTTCCTCTGTCACTTACTATATCCTCAGGTAGGCCATACACACGGAAGACATGGTTGAAAAGGGCTAGGGCGGTCTCCATGGAGGTGGGTAAACCTTTTAATGGGATGAGACGGCAGGATTTGGAGAAACGATCTATGATGACCAGTATGGTTGTGAACTCTTGGGAGGGTGGCAGATCCGTGACGAAATCTATGGAAAGGTGGGACCAGGGTCGTTGAGGTATGGGCAATGGTTGCAGTAGTCCAGAGGGTAGTTCCTTGGGGGTCTTAGACTGTGCACAGATCTGACATGACTTGACAAATGCAGCGGTGTCAGCGGTCATAGAAGGCCACCAGAAAGAGTTTCTCACCAGGTGTAGAGTGCGTGATATCCCAGGATGTCCTGCACTGAGGGATGTGTGAACCCATCGGAGGACTTGTTGACGCATATCTTGAGGTACATAGTGCTTATTGGGTGGACATTGCGGCGGTGGAGGGTCCTGCTCATGCCCTCGCTGAATCTCCTCCATGATGTCCCAGGAGATGGGAGCCAGAATGACAGTGGGTGGAAGAATGGGTTCAGGTGGGAGAAGATCCATGTCCGGATCATGTTGTCGGGAGAGAGCGTCTGCCTTGCTATTCTTACTTCCAGGTCGATAAGTGACTGTGAAGTGAAAACGAGTGAAGAAGAGGGCCCAACGAGCCTGGCGAGGATTCAGCCTCTTAGCACCCTTGATGTACTCAAGATTCTTGTGGTCGGTAATAACCTGGAACGGGTGTTTGGCGCCCTCAAGCCAGTGCCGCCATTCCTCAATAGCGGCTTTCATGGAGAGTAATTCCTTGTTACCCACGTCATAATTCCGCTCCGCGCTGGTCAGTTTTCTGGAGTAGAAGGCGCAAGGATGAAGTTTGCCGGGCTGACCATGACGTTGGGACAGGATGGCTCCGATACCACAGTCCGAAGCATCCACCTCCACGACGAACGGCAATTCAGGATCGGGATGTTTCAAGATAGGGGCAGTAGTGAAGCTTGCCTTGAGCGTGGAGAATGCTTGTTCTGCGCCTTCGGTCCAACAGAGCTTCTTGGGTTTGTTCTTCAACAGTGATGTCAGAGGAGCAGCAATGGTACTATAGTTACGGATGAATCGGCGGTAAAAGTTAGCGAAACCCAGGAATCTTTGGAGCTCCTTGATGGTGGATGGTTGAGGCCATTCCGTAACTGCCTGGATTTTACTGGAGTCCATCTTGACCCCCTGGTGACTGACCTGGTATCCTAGGAAGGATGTCTGGTGGACGTGAAACTCACATTTCTCAGCCTTGACGTACAACTGGTTGTCCAGTAGGCGAGATAGTACAGCACGCACATGGGATATGTGTTCTGCCTCCGTCTTGGAATATATCAGGATGTCGTCAATATAGGCGATCACAAACTTGTTCATGTAATCCTTGAGAATCTCGTTTATGAAGGACTGGAAGACAGCTGGGGCGTTGGCTAACCCATACGGCATCACCTGGTACTCATAGTGCCCCCTGGTGGTGAGAAATGCAGTCTTCCACTCATCCCCTTCCTTGATCCTGATGAGATTGTATGCGCTTCGCAAGTCAAGTTTGGTGTAAATGGTGGCTTCCCGCAATTGTTCTAGAGCTGGGGGAACTAGAGGCAAAGGGTAACGGAATTTCACCGTGACATTGTTGAGTCCTCTGTAGTCAATGCAAGGCCTCAGACCACCATCCTTCTTGTTAACAAAGAAGAAGCCTGCAGCTGCGGGGGAGGTAGATACCCGGATGAAACCTGACTCGAGTGCCTCATCGATGTAGTCCTCCATAGCCTGGTCCTCCATTCGTGACAATGGGTAAACTTTACTTCTGGGTGGCATGGCATTAGGCAGTAACTCAATAGCACAGTCCCAGGGACGATGTGGAGGAAGTTGTGTGGCTTTAATTTTACTGAAAACTTCCGACAAATCTTGATAGTGACTGGGAATGGTAATCTTTACCTTGGTGTCAGGACTCTCAATGCTTGTGGTGAGACATGGCTGTGGCTGAACGAGGAGACAGTTCTTCTTGCAGAATGGAGACCAGAGTGTCAACTCCCCTTGGAACCAGGAGATGTCAGGATCATGTATAGAGAGCCAGGGGAATCCGAGGATGACTTCGTACTTGGGTGAATCGACCACATACAAGGTGACATTCTCTTGGTGAAGCAGACCGATTCGTAACGTTATGGTCTTGGTTTGATGGTGGATACCGTGGTCGATGAGGGTGTCGTTGATGGCCTTGATCTGAATGGGTGGTATGCATGGTTGAGTGGGGATGTTATATTTCTTGACGATATCCTTGTTGATGAGATTCAGTGCAGCCTCAGAGTCAATCATCGCTGTGAGATCAAGGGAGAGAGTATCAGTTCTTATGGTAACCGGCAATGTCAGAGATTTGTACTGTAGTATGGAAAGGTTTTGGATATTTACCCCTGAGGAAGTCTTGACCTTGAGTGGGCATCCGCTGCTACGGTGGCCTGGTCCACCGCAGTAGAAGCACAAACGGTTAACACGACGTCTAACCCGTTCCTCTTCAGATAATCGTGAGGCGTTGAGTTGCATGGGTTCGGTCGGTGTTTGTTCCGTTGTGGAATCAGAGCCTGTGGGAACGTGACGGTTGCCCTTGTGTGTGCGTTGCTTGGGTGACTGTCTCATGAGATTGTCGATCTTGATTGCAAGGTTGATGAGTTCTGAAAATGATGCATTCTCTCGCCGGCAGGCAAGCTCGGTTTGGAGATCGATGTTCAAACTGTTGTAGAATATAGCTTTAAGAGAGACATCATTCCATCCACTCTGGGCTGCCAGAGTACGAAACTCAATCGCATATTCTGCTGCTGTACGGTTACCCTGATTTGCATGAATAATTTGTGTCGAAATATCCCTGCCCCCAGCGGGATATTCGAACACTTCACGAAGTTGTAACAGGAAATATTCAACAGATTTTTTAAGTTGGGGATCGGCGTCCCAAACAGCTGAAGCCCAATCGAGAGCTTTACCAGTGAGCAGAGTCATAAGAAACGCACATCTCTTCTCCTCGGACTCAAATCGGTCTTGTTGGTACTCAAAATACAGCTTTACCTGACGAACAAATCCTTTACATTGCTCAGCCGTACCATCAAACTTGTTAGGAAGGGCAAAGCTTACCGTTGACGGCATAGGAGGAGGAAGAGATCGAACGTAGTGCGTCAGGTGTTCGTTGACCGATTGAAGTTTCGTGAGCTGTTCCTGATAACTCTTTAACAGTTCGCTTTGGTAAGCGAACGCCGCTTGCAAGTTGGAAACCTCCGCTGGATTCAAGGGCGGCGAAGTATTCTGTAACGGAGACGCTGAGGCGGCGTTAGAATCCATATGCGGAAGTTTATTGCAAAGCACAGAAAACATACACGTGATACCAGGCAATGGGTCGGTAACCAGTAAGCAGTCCAATCTTTCGACAGTCCAGGGGTAATCCGATAAACGTAGTGAGAAACCAGGCAATAATGTCAAACCGTAATATCAGTCCACACAGGCAAACAATCCAATAGGGGAATTCCAAGAAAACGGTAGTCAGCAAACAAAGCAGAATCATACACGTGTAATCAAATCAGGATAATCAGGAAACGCTTGGTAAGGCAAGCACATGGTGAGTCCTTAAGTACTGCCAAACAGGAAGTGGCAGTAGAAGCAGCAGAGGGAGCGTGAAGTCAGTATTCGGGTGATGGCTTGGTGGGGGGGGTAAACTTTTTAACAGAATGAAGATGGAAATTATTTCTTTTTATCATGTAGTACTGCCCTTCAGAAGCTACAGAAAATATTTACATGTTTCTCAGAAGACAAAATAATTTAAATCTCCCCCGATTTCCCCTTCTCTAATAGTTGCATATGAGTCCCTCAGTTGTCCTACCATATAAAGGTGAAAAAAACAAAACATAGTCAGTAATGGGGAAGAGTTGTGGCATGAATGACAGAAAAGCTTGTGGTGGGGAAAAATTAACAATACTTTCTTCCGTTTTCAACTGGGATATTTTACTAGAAGAGTTTTTCATCTAAAATGCACTCTTTAAATAATAATAATAAAGAGCTACTAGTATTGCTCTTGATTGTGAGTTACTATTATTGCTCTTGACTGTGTCTCTGTCTTTCTCTATCTGTCATAATCTTTCATTATGCAGAAACACTCTCACGTGTACTCAAACCTTTAAGCACCATTTTTCACAAGTAATCTATTATTTTTAGAACTTTAAAACAGGGAAACTGGGATTTTATTAAAACTCTTTTTTATTAAAGCATTTTTTACTTAAAACTCTCACCTCTAATCTTTTTCTCCTTCACAGTCAGTTTCTTGTCAACCTGCAGAATGGCTTTAGAATCCACAGACTTCTGCTTCAGGAACTCGTCTAGAACCTCTTTAGCCTATTGATGTGAGAACTGGAGAATTACGACAAAGACGACGATGATAAAAGTGGTCATGTCTTGTGATGTTGTCTAATATGAGCATAACCTTGACTTGTTTTTTGGCCTGGCTGTTGTATTTCTTTCCAATGACCTCCAAATCTTTGCAGAAGAGATCATAGCCACCAGGTTTGGTATAGAAGCCTTGCTTGAGTTTTTTCATCATTGGTGCAGAGAGGGATGACAGGATTTTCTCACATTGTTTCTTAGAAGCTTGTTCGTTTTGGCACACGTATCCATCAAAGAGTTTAACTGTTTGTTCCTAAAAAAAAAAAAAATACGTAGCATTGCAGTAACAGTTCCTTTTCGAATGGGAACTTGCACTGCATTCCCTGGAGGACACTGTGGACCCCGGCACAACAGGGTATCTCAAGCACGAGTCAATAGAAGCGTGACAATAAACTTGACATTGGCTGGAGATAGCCTATTACACCACTTTTGGTGTATAAAAGCACCATCCTATTATTGTCTTAAGGTGACCATTTGATTAAGGCAAGTAGGAGACTGAAATCAGGCTTGCAGGTGGACCTCGGTGAGGAATTTGCGAACGGTATGCATTTCTCTGATGCTTTCTCGGATGCTGATGACATGTTATCTCTCATAATCTGATCTGGCAGTGAGTGTACTCATGGCTTTGAGCCAAGATAAGCAGAATGAGGCTGTTGAGACCCAAGACGCATCTAAGCCAAGGATTCTCGGCTCTGGCCCGTGAGATCCATTTTCTTGCAGAGTTCGGCCCCAACCCTAATCAAACACACCTGAACAAGATAATCAAAGTCTTTAGGATCACTAGAAAGGTACAGACAGGTGAGTTTATTAAAGACTGGTGCTAAACTCTGCAGGAAAATGGATCTCGAGGGCCAGAGTTGAGAACCTCCGATCTAAATGATCACAGCCCGTCTGCTCCATGTATGATGAGTTTCTGGAGGTTACATGAAGTAAACAGCTACTGCGATCTGCCGAGAACTGGTGGCCACAGAAATGAAATTCTGGGTGAACCAGGCCAACATTGGAGTTAGAGAGAAAAACACCTTGTTGTGTTGGTTTCGCCTTCAAAACATTTTGGCACTGGTTGAGACGACCCTTATCCGGTCTTCGGGGTCTTTTTGACCCGCAAATGACTTTTGCTAAAATTTAAAAAAAAATTCTCATTGTCCAAATGGCATAAGACTTTATACAATGGTCAGCACTTTCTAGATCTACAAATTAAAAAAAAAAATTTAATTATATCTTGATTTTATTTTAGTGTTAAAAAAAAAAGTCACACTCATGGTCTTTGGGGTCTCTAGAGACCCCACACAACAAAATTAAATTTTGTAACAAAATAATAGGTGTTTAAAAAAAAAGAAATGTAATTTTCCTGTTTATTAATGTTTTTACTACATTTGTGCAGTTTTCAGAGGATTTATTATGTGTTTTTAAATTTATCTAAGTTAATAAATAAATATTTTTTAAATTGGTTTTTATACAAAAACAGCTTTTTATGTACTTTATAAAAGACCTTTCATTTGGTCCCTTTTCTAAGTGGGGTCTCCAGAGACCCTACTTAGAAAAGGGACCAAATTCATCCTCAAAATTAGAAACAACGCAGAACATATATAGACAGAAATGAAGTGGCACACAATGAGCTGTCTTACATTTGCAGGTGTAAGTGGCTACGCAATATTACAAGCACAGACAAACACACACATTTAGTTCATCTGCTGTTCTCTGTACTGTACTCTGCACTGAATTCATACGTGCTGTTGTCTGGCATATGTCCAGAACGACACTGAGGGAAAACCTTCAAGAGAAGGCTCTTTCTGGAGGAGCTTGGAACAGCTCTGCTGGCTCCCCTTATGGTGAATCCACATTTTGTTGGTTTGATTCTAATCATAAAGTAACATTATTGACAAACCGATTTTTTTCAGTACAGAAAATATTAAACTTGACAAAAAGTAATTTTTATTGTTATAATTGTGATTTCATAATATGTACATATCAATCCAACTGAAAAAAAACTTGTACAAAGATATCTTTCAGTTGGTCAAATAGCAAATAGTAAATAGTGGAGCTCTGCAGCCATCTACTGGTAAAAGTGATCTTTTTTATTTTGTTGCGTGGGGTCTCTAGAGACCCCAAAGACCATGAGTGTACATCCCAAAATGAAGACCGGATAAGGGTTAAGAAGGTGAAGGCACACTTCATGACCTTTAAGATCTATATACCGCATGCTTCCTCTCACTTTAGAGAATTGCCATGCCGAGGCCTCTTCTCTGTTAAGAATTATGCCAAGTTGCTAGGCTTTCTTTGAGACTCTTTTGCTACTACCTCCACTCACAAGATGCTCTGTCTGGATAGCAATATCAGCATTGGTAGGCTGTCCTGAGTGTGGGATGTAGTTAGTCCTCCTCTCGGTTCAGGGAGTTATGATGAGGCCCTTTATTTGAGCCTCATTAGTATGTCTTATTTGGAGCGTTGCTAGACCTTCTCTCACTGTAAAGAGTCGTCCTTCTGAGGCCTCCACTCCCTAATCTCCTCCTGACTAGTAAATCAAGTTACTAGGCTCTAGGTGAGCTTCCTTCATTACTGCTTTAAAATAGAGCACTGCTAATCCTCCTCTCACTACAGATCCCTCCTGTCTCTGAGCTCTGCATAGAGAGCAGTTCCAAGTTATTAGGATCTACAGGTGCCTTTTTATACTCACTTTTGCACCAGTAGTGACATTGTAAACTGTTGCTCTAGCCATTCCCATAGCAATTTTCAAAAGGGATGCAGTGTCTTGTTCCCCTTCTCAGGAAACCATGGTTACATGCATAACCTGAGTTGTTCTTTATTTTATAATGAATCAGAGAACATTTCAGCTATCTGTAACATCTCTGTATACCATTGTGCCAAATGAGAGGGCACTAAAATAATTGCACTGATTACTGATTTGTTCAGAACAAAAAATATTTCAGCTGGTTGCCCAGTGTTACTGAGTCAACCGTTCACCATCATCCAAAATAAACAGACACTGCCTACCTCTAGAGATTTCAGGTGTTTCCCATCAGTGTCC
Source organism: Cirrhinus mrigala (assembly GCA_036247105.1). NCBI lineage: Eukaryota > Metazoa > Chordata > Actinopteri > Cypriniformes > Cyprinidae > Cirrhinus > Cirrhinus mrigala. Next base: position 229,217 of record JAMKFB010000053.1, read on the forward strand.
CTGAAGGAACGCTTCATGAAGGCTTGTGTTGCTGTGCTGCTGAGGTGTTGGTGTTCTGAGGACACATCCTTCAGTTCCAGAGGGAAGGAGTCCTTCAGCTTCTCCATTCCACTTTGGTAAACCTGAAGACCCACCTTCACTGCAGCCTCATTCTCAATCATTGCCATAGCAATCACAGCGTTCTCCAGACATGGCACAGAACCACTGGAGATGGTGTCCACATACGTTTTTGCCAGATGACCCAGAACTTCAGTGAAAGAAAGAAATCCAACACAGAGATAAAATGGCATTGGTAAGCACATGTTGTTCTGTATGAACATACACATTTTCTTTCGACTCACCTCTTCCAGTGACTGTGTATCCATCTTTCAGCCTCTTCACACTGCTGTCACAAAAGACAAACTTGCAGAAATGATCTGTGACCTTCAGGAACTCAAAGGAAATGGCAGCAACATCCAAGCTTTCCAGGCAAGACATTTTTTCTGGGGCTGTTGGAAAGGGGAAAGTGAAGCACTTCCTGGAAGGGAAGAATTTTTGGATGCTCTCCCTGGGAAAGTTGTACTCTTTCACACTTCTTGAAGTGCCTAGAAAAGATGAGCACATTCTGTAGCTGCTCTCAGTTCTGGAGAAGAGCACGTCTATTCTGGAAATAGTAACATTGAATACCAAACAATTCGGCACAATAAACTATAAATATTACCTAAAATTCTGAATTTTTAAATAGTAATACAAAAGATCTGTTATCTGTTAACAAGACACTGAGTCTGGAAAACTATTTACAAGAACAAATTGTGATAGTAATTGGGAGGATTCTTAATAATAACCTTTTGCAGTATTTTTAAATTACCATGTTTCATCTTCAGAGCAAAATCTAGGTACTCATCCTCTGTTACATCTTTGCCATCAATCTTTAGCTCCAGTGTGAAGTCCCTCACAGCCCAGATGAAACTAGGGAAGAACTTCACAAAATTGCTTAAATCGTCTGCATCCTCATCTGATGATTTGACCTTGATGCACTCTGTTAGTTCGGTCACATATCTGACAGTTTGTTCAGGCATGAACACAAAAAGACAACAACTCATGATGCACAGTGAAAACAAATGTCATTTTATGAGGTACTAAGCAACAGTGTGACTAAATTTACACTTGTATTTGTATAATTCCAATTTAGAACATCAACATTGCAGTTCTGGAGTAAAATAATGGGGTTCATTACCCAAAGATTTTTTTATAATTATTTTAAAAACAGAGCTGTTCACACAGGGCAAATGTGTGTCGTGTTTGCAGAGTGACAAAGAAACATGAATGGGCCATTTGCAGCATACCGTTTCATTTTACGAGACCAAGCAAAGCATGTTTCTTTGAAATCATTGAAATTATGAAATAATAACAAAAACAGTAAAGTGATGTTTAAATGGCAAAATTTTAATGCTTTAATTTATTTTTTATAAAAGGTAAATGTGTTGTAAAAGATGTGAATCCAAAATCAATAATAAATGCATTTTAATTAAGTTCTAAATATTCTATGTATTTAAAAAGAATAATTAAATATAAGATGAAACGTTCAGATAATTGAAATGTTCAATCTAAGTTTGCAATTGCTCTTGTAGGAGTTTAGAATTCAGTTCCTCCTAAAAGCTAAATAATGTGTTTATGTTTGGGTTTTGCGATGTGTGAGGATGCATAGCGGCATATACTTTTGTGTTCTTCATTTGCATCAAGTTGATTTGAAAATGTGTAATTTATGGCAACTTACAAGTTGTTTTTACAACTTAGGATGGTTTTGGATGAATACTGAAATGATTTGTTGTTTCTATTTATGCAGTCCGACAGTTTTTAATTAAAAATTTGTTTAAACATTCTATTTATGTGTCTATAAATGGTTAGAAGGATACTGTAGATCCATTATGGCCTTGTTATCAATCGTCCCTCGACTGTTGTAGACCAGAGTACTGCTGAGTAACACAGCCAGACAGAAGATGTTGGTGTCATGCTTTGGGTCTCCCTGTGATGAAGAATGATTTTTTTTTAAATATAAGCATCACCCGGTAACTTTTCCATTTGGCCAGGTCAATTTCAGATATAGAAGCACCTTAATTTTGTCTTTCAGCTATGAAACTGCACAGAGGAACACTCATTACACTGTGGTTTTTAATATAAATATGGTTATCTCTGCATTGAAAGTGACAGTATTCTTGGACTCATGAAACTGCTTGTGATGCTAGTTGTGTTTTCTTGTCACGTCACCTTATCCACGTCTCCGAGTCCCTCTGTGTCCAGCAGCACTAGAGTGGTTCCTGCTTCATTGGGATGAGGCACACACCACATCCAGATGCCCTTCGTCTTGGACTCAATTGTGCTGCCCAGCGCAAACCCTGATAATGACAATGACTTTTGTGCATTTAATGTCAATCACTGTAACTGCATGGTGTTTGCTATGAGCGCTAACCTGTTTGTTTCCCAGCGAGACGGTTCATCAGGTAGGACTTCCCGGTTCGGTAGAGTCCCACCACAGCCACCACCACCACCGGCTGCTGGATCTGCTGCAGGATCTGCAGTGCTGACTGCTGCACACACAGCTTCCCATCTGAGTCCGTGTCAATGAAGCACACTGGTTTATCCATGGTCACTGGAGGCCCAACAGAACAGATACACACATTTTAAAGCCTATAGAAACTGAGTTAGTCACAAACTGTATGTAACCTGCAGAGGTGTGCATCTGTGTATCTGTACGTGTGCCGTGGAATTTGATAGCACACGTACATCTCGGAGACGTCTATTTGACGTCTGCATTTACATCCGCAAGACGTAGTTTGCTCATCTGCAATATGTCTACTGGACGTTTTCTATCAGATGTCAAATAGACGTCTATTAGATGTCTTTAAGATGTTTATGATTTAGAATATATGTAAAACTGACATCTTACAGGCGTCTGCCAGACGTTTGTAGACAGCAGATGCTTACCAGATCAAGTGATCTTTAACAGACATGTTGCAGACGTACGTGTTTCATCTAGTTTTCAAATAATTTCAAGAAATAAATAGTGTAAAATAATTTAGTAATATAGTTAAAGGGAAGTATAAATGACTTTTAAAATGACTTTTTTTTACTTATTTTGTATTGCTATAAAGCAGGGGTCACCAGACCCGGTCCTGGAGGGCCGGTGTCCCTGCAGAGTTTAGCTCCAACCCTAATCAAACACACCTGAACCAGCTAATCAATGTCTTACTACGTATACTTGAAAATTCCAGGCAGGTGTGTTGAGGAAAGTTGGAGGTAAACTCTGCAGGACACCGGCCCTCCAGGAACAAGTTTGGTGACCCCTGCTATAAAGGCTTGGTGTTATTATGTGAATAAAATCTAATCTTTTAGAAATGTAAAAGCACCTAATTTTGTGACTTGGCTCGAAAATCATAATAAAGTTGAAAAGAAAACATTACCATTTTTGCATCTGTTAATCGGGTACTTCATTGTACTGCTACTACAAATCTTTTCCATTTTGCGAATATGAGCCTACCTGAAAGTGATGCAGACGCTTCATCTTGAGCCATGCTTTCCTTTGGCTTCTCATAGCTGGATTGGCGTTGTCTCTTCACAGGAATAGTGTTTGATTGGCATCCATCATTTACGCGGGGGGAAACGGGCGCACGGCGACGCATCTTGTGATCCTCTTGTATAATATATCTACTTTTTAAAATACATCACAAACATATTTTCTGTGTTATATATTTTAATTTGGTATAAATGGAGTGAATGTCCCTTTCCTTACCTTACAGTAGCTCAATCTGAGTTCTGTGTTGTGTGCTCATGATAATCTGACCATATATTATACACATTTTTATGTTCAGCCCTTTAATGCTGATTGGTCAGAGGGAATCAGGGGATTGTCTCTGTTCTCTCACTCTCTCTCTGTTTATTTGCTCTGGTCACTCACATTTCCTCCTTTTGTCCAGATTAAAACATGGTTTCACTTTCAAAATCAGCAGCTACATACTAGAAACCATGTGACTGCAGATAAAGTGTTTTCTTCTTTGTAGCACACATATGTGATTATTTGCTGCTGTTCACAAGACAAAGGTCAAGAGTTCAGTGTCAGGAATTGTTTTTATTAATAAATGAAATGTGTTTGGATTAAAGTCAGTTTCCCTTTGGAAAAGTGAAATCATTAGCTAAATGAGTAAATGACAATTAAATTACAGCATGAAAGCTTTAAATAACAAAACCTTCAACATATACTGTTTAACTCCTCGTGTCTTAAACACACACATGGACAGAGTTTGGATAGTGAAGTCTGTGAATCGACAGAAATGCTGCTCTGACACGCTGAACTAAATGATCCCTGCAGAAATAAACAGTGTATGCTTTAACTCATGACGACAGAACCTTTTGATGTGTTTAATGATTAAAAGAAGCTGAAAGAAGAATTAAGGGTCTCAGTGTCTCATTCTCTGTCTGATTTTTGTCTGTCTGCAAAAAAAAAAAAAAAAGATTCTTCCTTAGTATTTTTGTCTTGTTTTCTAGTATAAATATCTAAAAATTCTTTAACCAGGATGTGTTTACTTGACAAGTAAGATATTATAAATAAAACAAGATATTATGTATTGTTTCCTGAAAAAAATATCCAAATTTTGTTAGGTTTTGCTTAAAACAGGATAAATTATCTGTCAATGGGGTAAGAAAAATAATCTTAATTCAAAGGCTAAACAAGATTATATTTCTTTCCCCACTGGGAGATATTTTGCTTGTTTTAAGCAGAAAACAAGAATTGGTTTGTCTTCTGTATTCACATATATTATTTATTCTTTCATATTATGCTAATTTTACTTGCACTTATTTCTATCTATATTACGGTTTCATTTTGTGTTGTGTTGTCATCACAGCTTTAAAATCTGTTCATGACCATAAATGTGCAGTATGTGAGATTGACAGCTAGCGGTTGAAATAGGTACTGCAGTCCAAATTCAGAATATTGGAGAGATCCGTTTCTCTCGCTTCCTCCTACTCAGACTCGAAGCTCAAGCGGGTTTGCCAGATGGAGGACACGCGACGAGTCTTGCAATGTAATTTGATGAGTTCATTTACTGTGTTTTAATGTTTCTCTGTTCATAAAGCATTGTGCAGTATGTAATATTGCCAGCTAGCGGTTGAAAAGGGCACTGCAATTCCGTCCCGGAATCTGCCCAAACGCACATTTTAAAGTAGAATTACTGGCTCTAGCATTATTTTTTAGCAGAAACAGCTACGTAAACATAACATGTTTCATGTATCTACAAACATATTATGTTATTTTTTATGTGAATGAATTAATGAATTCAATTCAAGAATCATTGAATGAATAATTCAAGAACGACCCATCACTAATCCGTAGCATCGTGGACGTGCATCCCAGAGCTTTTGTGCATAAAAAGTATACAAATGCTAGATAAGACACTTCGTCCTCGGCTGGGATCATTTAGAGCCCTTTGAAACCGTATTTAAACTACATTTTGAAAGTTCAAAATTGGGGCACCAATTAAGTCCATTATATGGAGAAAAATCCTGAAATGCTTTCCTCAAAAACCATAATTTCGACTGAAGACAGAAAGACACAAACGTCTTGGATGACGAGGGGGTGAGTAAATTATTTGAGAATTGTTGTTCTGGAAGTGGAGTTCTCCTTTAATTGTGTGACAAAGTGATAGAGCATATAAATATGGCACATGCCTCAAGCAAAGTGCCATGTTCCATGGGCATCCATCATCATTATTAATGATCTTGTATCAAGATGCATTTGAAGTCATAAATCCATTCAGCTCTTCAGGTTAAAAGAAACAAAAAATCCCAACCACAACCGCTCCTTAGCTGACCCAATGCAGCTTATTTTACTGTGTAGAGATGAGGACATCAAAGAAAAGAAAACTCTCTTTTCATTTTAGTAGATGCAAGTAATTATGCCATTACAATATTAGTAAAGTAACCCCTTAAAATAATATGTTTGCTTTATGCGCAGTGTTGGAAGAGCCCGAATCCACATCTGAGTTTGCAAGAAGAAATCAATTCAAAATTCACTGTTTAATCCTTTTTGATCACAGCCGAACACTGTGTGGTAACTGTTGCACTTGGCTGCAATTTGCATGAATATGCTGTTGAACAAAAACAGCATATGCTGCTTAGGTATGTTTTGAAGCGTGGCTGCTGGTTTGTGCTCGTTTTAGCTGGTAAGGTGCTATATGTAAGTTTTTGACTCTCCTTAAGCCAAAAAATAACATAATATGTTTGTAGATATATGAAACATGTTATGTTTACGTAGCTGTTTCTCTGAAAAATAATGCTAGAGCCAGTAATTCTACCCTAAAATGTGCATTTGGGCAGATTCCGGTACGGAATTGCAGGACCCTTTTCAACTGCTAGCTGTCAATCTCACATACTGCACCTTTAAGATGGTCATGAACAGATTTTAAAGCTGTGAAGACAACACAACACACAACACAAAATGAAACTGTAATATAGATAGAAATAAGTGCAAGTAAAATTAGCACAATATGAAAGAATAAATAATATATGTGAATATTTTATTCATTAATAAAAACAATTCCTGACACTGAACTCTTGACCTTTGTCTTGTGAACAGCAGCAAACAATCACATATGTGTGCTACAAAGAAGAAAACCCTTTATCTGCAGTCACATGGTTTCTAGTATGTAGCTGCTGATTTTGAAAGTGAAACCATGTGTTAATCTGGACAAAAGGAGGAAATGTGAGTGACCAGAGCAAATCAACAGAGAGAGAGTGAGAGAACAGAGACAATCCCCTGATTCACTCTGACCAATCAGCATTAAAGGGCTGAACTTAAACATGTGTATAATACATGGTCAGATTATCATGAGCACACAACACAGAACTCAGATCGAGCTACTGTAAGGTAAGGAAAGGGACATTCACTCCATTTATACCAAATCAAAATATATAACACAGAAAATACATGTTTGTGATGTATTTTAAAAAGTAGATATATTATACAAGAGGATCACAAGATGCGTCGCTGTGCGTCTGTTTCCCCCCGCGTAAATGATGGATACCAATCAAACACTATTCCTGTGAAGAGACAACGCCAATCCAGCAATGAGAAGCCAAAGAAAAGCATGGCTCAAGATGAAGCGTCTGCATCACTTTCAGGTAGGCACATAAAGATTTGTAGTAGTAGTAGAATGAAGTACCCGATTAACAGATGCAAAAATGTTAATGTTTTCTTTTCAACTTTATTATGCTTTTCGAGCCAAGTCACATAATTAGGTGCTTTTACATTTCTAAAAGATTGGACTTTTATTAACATAACAACACCAAGCCTTTATAGCCATACATAATAAGTAAAAAAAAGTCATTTTAAAAGTCATTTTTGCTTCCCTTTAACTATATTACTAAATTATTTTACACTATTTATTTCTTGAAATTATTTGAAAACTCTTCCCAGATGAAACACATACGTCTGCAAGATGTCTGTTAAAGATCACTTGATCTGGAAAGCATCTACTGTCTACAAACGTCTGGCAGATGCCTGTAAGATGTCAGTTTTACATACATTCTAAATCATAAACATCTTAAAGACATCTAATAGACGTCTATTTGACATCTGATAGAAAACGTCCAGTAGACGTATTGCAGATGAGCAAACTACGTCTTGCGGATGTAAATGCAGATGTCAAATAGACGTCTCCGAGATGTATGTGTGCTATCAAATTCCACGGCACATGTACAGATACACAGATGCACACCTCTGCAGGTTACATACAGTTTGTGACTAACTCAGTTTCTATAGGCTTTAAAATGTGTGTATCTGTTCTGTTGGGCCTCCAGCGACCATGGATAAACCAGTGTGCTTCATTGACACGGACTCAGATGGGAAGCTGTGTGTGCAGCAGTCAGCACTGCAGATCCTGCAGCAGATCCAGCAGCCGGTGGTGGTGGTGGCTGTGGTGGGACTCTACCGAACCGGGAAGTCCTACCTGATGAACCGTCTCGCTGGGAAACAAACAGGTTAGTGCTCATATCAAACACCATGCAGTTCAAGTGAATGACATTAAATGCAGAAAAGTCATTGTCATTATCAGGGTTTGCGCTGGGCAGCACAATTGAGTCCAGGACGAAGGGCATCTGGATGTGGTGTGCGCCTCATCCCACTAAAGCAGGAACCACTCTAGTGCTGCTGCACACAGAGGGATTTGGAGACGTGGAAAAGGTGACGTGACAAGAAAACACAACTAGCATCACAAGCAGTTTCATGAGTCCAAGAATACTGTCACTTTCAATGCAGAGATAAAGCACAAACAAGTAAAATGAGTAAACAAATGAAGATGAAGAACTTCTGAATAAATGTCCCATTTAGGACACTTATTGGCCAAATAGAAACATTATTGGGTGATGCTGATAATTAAAAAAATATATATCTATTTCTCTATCACAGGGAAACCCAAAGCATGACACCAACATCTTCTGTCTGGCTGTGTTACTCAGCAGTACTCTGGTCTACAACAGTCGAGGGACGATTGATAACAAGGCTGTAATGGAGCTGCAGTATCCTTTTGTCCATTTATAGGTACCTAAAGATGTGTGTGCAGCATTAGGAGTGGTAATATTTTTTATAAGGCATGGATTAGTATACTTTGTCTCATTGTGGCCACGTTATTTTGTCCCAAATACAACACTTGCTTTTGTTTTTGTGGAGTCGGCAGGGATGCTTACCTCAACAGTTGATTAAATGATCAGATTTTGTTTCATTACACACTGCTCAGCATTACTATAATACATTAAAACACCTATTGAAGCAATTGCAAGCTTGGATTGAATGTTTTACTCCATAGAATTCTTCAATATTACACTTATATACACTTTTTATTTATTTATTTATTTATTGTCATGGTTTAAGTGTACACCTGATCACAAGTCATGTTGAAAAGTATTGGTGTAGTGAATTTGCTTATTACCTCAAGGAGTGACACATTTGATTTGATACACTGTGCATCATGAGTTGTTTGTCTTCTTGTGTTCATGCCTGAACAAACTGTCAGATATGTGACTGAACTAACAGACTGCATCAAGGTCAAATCATCAGATGAGGATGCTGATGATTCAAGTGAATTTGTGATGTTCTTTCCTAGGTTTATCTGGGCTGTGAGGGACTTCACACTGGAGCTAAAGGTCGATGGCAAAGATGTAACAGAGGATGAGTACCTAGAGTTTGCTCTGAAGCTGAAATATGGTGATTTAAAATACTGCAAAAGGCTATTTTAAGAGTCCTCATAATCACTATCACAACTAGTTTTTGTTACTCTACTGAATTGTCCAGTAGCTCAACCAGCTACACTCCTAGAATAGACATGCTCTTCTCCAGAATTGAGAGCAGCTACAGAATGTGCTCATCTTTTCTAGGCACTTCAAGACCTGTGATGGAGTACAACCTTCCCAGGGAGTGCATCCAAAAATTCTTCCCTTCCAGGAAGTGCTTCACTTTCCCCTTTCCAACAGCCCCAGAAAAGATGTCTTGCTTGGGGAGTATGGATTCTGCTGACATTTCCTCTGAGTTCTTGAAGGTCACAGATCATTTCTGCAAGTTTGTATTTAATGACAGCAGTGTGAAGAGGCTGAAAGACGGACACACAGTCACTGGAAGAGGTGATTCGAAAGAATATTTGAAGAGTTTGCATGTGTATACAGAAAACTATCAATACCTTTATCTATTAATACCTCTGTGTTTAATTTCTTTCTGTCGCTGAAGTTCTGGGTCATCTGGCCAAAACGTATGTGGACACCATCTCCAGTGGTTCTGTGCCATGTCTGGAGAACGCTGTGATTGCTATGGCAATGATTGAGAATGAGGCTGCAGTGAAGGAGGGCCTTGAGGTTTACCAAAGTGGAATGGAGAAGCTGAAGGACTCCTTCCCTCTGGAACTGAAGGATGTGTCCTCAAAACACCAACACCTCAGCAGCACAGCAACACAAGCCTTCATGAAGCGTTCCTTCAGGGACATTGATGGGAAGTACCTGAAATCTCTAGAGGTAGGCAATGTCTGTTTATTTAGGACGATGGTGAACCACTGACTCAATAACACTGGGTAACCAGCTGAAAATGAGATGTTACAGACAGCTGAAATGGCCTTTGATTCATTATAAAATGGAAAATGTCTCAGGTTGAGCATGTAATCCCCTAGAGGACACTATGGGTAATGGCTCTGACCTGACTGGTGTCTGAAGTTGGAGTCTAAATGAAGTGAAAGTGAAAAAAGTAAATCAGAGATAGGCAACGTCGGTCCTGTGGCCTGTAGTCTGAAGTGAGATGAACAAACTCAGAGTTGCAGAGTAAGTTTTGAGTTGACAAAACCCAACCTGGTTTAGTTTGGGTTCACCGGGCTCACAAAGCTCGATATAAACGTTCTCTATCAACTCAGAGTTTGTGATTAACTCTGGAGCGTGTGCACCTGAAAGTGTGACACATGCACCAAACAGCCAATGACACAGAACATGGAGAGCGTCAGCAAAGCGTCCGTTGAATGCACATCTCGCCAGAGTTGGCGCAATTAAATTTTCTGCTGAAGATTAAGAGATGTCTTTATTAAAAATGTTACACATTTAAGTGCATTTACAAGGCAGGAATAAACAGAAAATATACGACTATGCAAAGGAATCAATTGAATTTGATTATTTATATATAGTTTTACACAGAGCTCAAAAGGAAAACATTAACAGTAATATTGTAAAATGTTATTACTATATAAAATACTGTTTTTTTTTTTAAAAATACACTTTGAAATATAATTTATTCCTGTGATGCAGAGCTGAATTTTTATCAGCTGTTACTCCAGTCTTAAGTGTCACATGATTCTTCAGAAATCATACTAATATGCTGATTTATTATCAATGTTGGAAACAATTGTGCTGCTTAATATTTTTTTGGAATCTGTGATACTTTTTTTCTGGATTCTTTGATCGATAAAAGGTTAAAAAGAACAGCATTTATTTAAAATAGAAAGGTTTTCTAACAATGTACACTACTGTTTAAAAGTTTGGGGTCAGTAAATTTCTACTCTTTCTTTTTTTGAAAGAAATTGAATCTTTTTATTCACCAAGGATGTGTTAAATTAATAAAAAGTGCTAGCATAAATTTACATTGCTATAGAATAGATTTATATTTTGAATAAATGCTGTTCTTTTAAACTTGTTACTTATCAAAGAATTCTGAAAAACAGAATCACAGGTTCCAAAAAAACTGAAGAATCTGAAGAATGTGACATTTAAGACTGGAGTAACAGCTGATGAAAATTCAGAGCCTGCAACTTAGCATCACTGTCTGAACAATCTCAATAATGGAGGCTTCAGCACGATGCTCTAAAGCGAAAGGACGCCTAACTATGTCCTACATTTAAGATAGCTTCCCAAGGAGGCTCAACAAGAACCTAACGACTCAGCATTACTTTTCAAGCAGAGCTCAAGGAGCAGAGACTTCAGTAGAACAACTCTGTGTAACCAAAGGAAGCCTAGCAATGTTCCAGTTTAAAGGTAATAGTCAAGGAGGCTCACAAAAATGCTAGCAACTTGATACTTACTGCCAGGTCTTCAGGATAACAAGGGTTACAGGCAGGTGAGGTTTAGAAAGGATGGAAGTTTTCTAATGAACTCCCATAAGGCAAAGCGAGGCTTAACAATGTCCTACGTTCAGGATAGCTTCCAAGCATGCTCTCAGAGCCTAGCAACTTAAAACTGCTATTTAGACAGAGCTTTAGGGAGTGTGTGATCCTCAGTGTCTTGCAGGCCAGGCCAATTAGAGGCTTGAGGCAAGGACTTAGACAGTCCGTATCCTCATCCTATTTATCTTGACTGAAAGCCAAAAGCACACTCGAGTCAGATGATGTGAAAGATAGCACATCATTAGCATTCATGTTATTCATGTTATGTTTTTAGGAAAAAATCAAAGAACTCTTTGATGGATATCTGTGCCAAAACGAGCAAGCTTCAAAGAGACAATGTGAGGATCTCCTGTCATCCCTCTCTGCACCAATGATGAAAAAATTCAAGCAAGGCTTCTATGCCAAACCTGGTGGCTATGATCTCTTCTGTAAAGATCTAGAGGACATTGTGAAGAAATACAACAGCCAGGCCAATAAAGAAGTCAAGGTTATGCCCATATTAGACAACATCACAAGACATGACGACTTGTAACATCATTTTTGTCACATTATATCTTTCTCTGTACACATGTGTATGTCAATAGGCTGAAGAGGTTCTAGAGGAGTTCCTAAACCAAAAATCTGTAGATTCTAAAGTCATTCTGCAGGCTGACAAGAAACTGACTGAGAAGGAGAAACAACTTAAAGGTAAGAATTTTAAGTAATAAAATCCCAGTGTCACATAACATGTGAGGAACAAATGCAGCACAAAAATGAAGGTCAAAGATAAAGTCTTTAATATAAATCCACAACAAGAGGGCAAAACACACACGTATTGTCAGGACAGAAAGGACCCAAGAGCGGATGAGGCAGAGAATAATTTTATTAGCCAGTACAATGGCAAAAAATGGATAAGCAAAATAAATAGTCCGTAGACAGAAAAAAGCACAGTTCCGAAATCCCAAAAATCCAGAAAAAATCCAAACCCCGTCCGGGCAGAGCGCTCAGCCTCCGTCAGCGCCAGAAGAGAAGAAGGGCAACGAATCCGAATCGGCAGGCAGGAGAATAGTCGAGAAGAGCAGGGTCGGGAGAGGTGCAGACAGAGATGTGGACGGTAGCCAGAAACAGCGTCGAAAACCAGAGCGCGGGTCAGGTCCACAGAGACAATCCGAGAAGAGAGAGCACTAAGGGCAGAGCAAACGTTACACCAACTGGGCAGAGAAGAATCTAAGATAACTTGACTAGACTGGAGACAAACAAAAGAAGATCTCGCAAACTCTCAGAACACACTGACACAATACAAAGAGAACAGCCAGGAGAAATAGACCGACTAATTAAAAGGTGAGGCGAAGCAGGTGCGCCAAACAAGCAGCGCGCTGATTGCAGAGGACAATCAGCTGACGCCGGAACAAACAGAGAAGCCCCAAAAGATAACCGAGGGGGAGAGAGAGAAAGAAACCCAAACGAATAAAAGAGGATAAAAATGAGACAAAACGAAAAAACACAATAAAAACAGAAAAACCCCCCAGCAAAATGGACAGATCATACCCGAGTCCTGACACGTATACACTAATGAGACCGGACGACAAACTGAGCACTAAACACAACTAGGTTTCCTGTGAAAATGGTGCTTAAAGAATTAGTTCACTTCCAAAACAAAAATTTACAGATAATTTACTCACCCCTTTGTCATCCAGTTTCTCCATATAGTGGAATTCAATGGTGCCTCCAAGTTTGAACTTCCTAAATGCAGTTTCAAAGAACTTTAAACAATCCCAGCTGAGGAAGAACTGTCTTATCTAGAGAAACGATCTGTCATTTTCTAAATAAATTGACATGTGATGCACATGTGACCTCTGTGTATTCGGGGTCAAGACAGTTAGGATATGTCGAAAAACTCCCATCTCATTTTCTCCTTCAACTTCAAATTTGTCCTACATTGCTGTTTTACCCTTTTTGTAAAGGGCGTTTGAACTTCTTTGCATGTTCACTTTGTAAACACTGGGTTGGTACTTGATAAGACTGTTTTTCTTCAGCTGGGATCGTTTAGAGCCATTTGAAGCTGCATTTAAACTGAATTTTAAAGTTCAAACTTGGAAGCACCATTAAAGCCCACTATATGGACATAATTCCTGAGATGTTTTCCTCAGAAAAACTTGAATGTTATTGGTCTTGATCACAATGATCTTTATTCGTATTGATAATGGTATAAGTAGCCCCTCTGGAAACTAAACCCTGGACTGCAGATTATTTGTGCTCTGAAAGTGAAACTATTCTTGGACCCTTGAAACTGCTTCTACCCTTTGGTGCCACTTGTGGATGTGTTAGAAATTTTGTTTTGGCTACTACATCACCCTGTCCATGTCTCTGAGTCCTTCATGAGCAGAAACACTCACAAGTACCTAAAACTTTAAAGGATAAGTTCATTTCCTTAACAAAAATTTACAGATGATTTACTCACCCCCTTGTCATCCAAGATGTTGATGTTTTTCTTTCTTCAGTCAAGAAAAAATTGTGTTTTTACAGTAAAATAGAGCCCTTAATTATGTCATGGTTTGAGTCTTTTCTTTGAAGCATCTGTTTTCCTTTTCCTGTTTATGTCAATAAATGAGCAGAGGAAAAGGAGAAAGCAGCCCTCCTGCAACAGGAAATTAAAGCTAGTAAGGAGAAGCAGCGACAGCTAGAAGAGAAGATGGAAGCAGAGAGACAGAGTAATAAAGAGAGGATGAGACAGATGAAGGAGAAGACGGATGAGGAGATGAGGCTTCAGAGAGAGGAGTTTGAGCGTGCCATGGACAGTAAACTGAGGGAGCAGGCTGATCTGATGCAGAAGGGCTTTAACGAGAAGGCAGAGAGGATGAGCCAGGAGATTGAAGAGTTTAAGAAACGGAGCATTGAAGCCGAAACTAACAGAGCAAAAGAGTTTGCAGCGACTTTAGAAAATGTCAACAGGGGACATGAGGAAAGAATGGATCTGATGATGCAGAATCACAGAGAACAGACGAAGGAAATTCAGAAGAAGAATAGTAATCCTTTAGTGGTGCACCTAATTTGTTGCATCATGTGAAATGCCTTAACTCTCTGATCATCACTGAAAATTATTATAAATTATAAATGTCACTTCTAATCTGCCCTATGGCTTTTATCCATAATATTACATGTATTTTTTTGTGGTATTGCTAATTAATTCTAAAATAAATTCTTTGTGTGTTATTAATCTTGTATTACATAGCTCTCTGAAATACTTGATTCTGACTGGTCAGTCGCACCATCCAGTGGTTTGTGATCCCTTGATAACAACCAATAAAACTGTGATAATACACCTCATGGTCTCTGATTAGCATGCTAACAGAATAACATGCTAAACTAACATACTGTAACATATGACAACAAACAGGCATTTTCGACTTCACAAAGGCATCTATCGTAAACTAGTGAATATCAAAAATCTGTACGGTCATTTCTGTGCAGATCAGACCAAACATCTCCTGAGGCCATTTTGGACAAAACTGGACAAGGTTTGAAGTAGTAATGAGTAATGAAAAAAGTGTTTCACTTACTTCAAAATGGCAGACAAACAAAATGATGGAAACTGAAACATGAGATATTGCCAAAGATGGGACAAGATGTCGATGATCCTTACCAAATTATGTGCTCACAAATGTCAAAACATTAAAAAGATATTGCAATTTATAACAAAAGACATCTGGGGCCGTATGTATAAAGCCGCTCAGATTAAAATTTTAGTCTTAATTGTGCCAAAATTCTAAGAATGTCATTTTACTCTTATTCCTAGACTTAAGATTAAGAGTGATTCATAAAGGTTCCTAAGAGTTAAGACTAGGTCTCAGCTCCTAAATGATTTAAGAGAGCTGGAGAGGTCTCTTAACCTAGTTAGGAGTAAAAGAATGGCAGCATAGAGAAGACAAACACTTCACAATGAAGATATGATGTATTGGAGTTATATGATGATATGGAGTTGATAAAATTATATTAACTTGATTGTGAAGATACATTTTTTTTTTTTATTCAATCTACAAATCAATGCTCTTAATTGTAAAAATGAAAGTAGTAATTACATTTTTGGGCTGGAAAATTGGAAAAATGTACCAATGCACTGTTGATGACACAGTAAGTAAGGTGTTAAATATTGTGGCACTAACCCCACCAAACACAAAAGTGACCAAAAGTGATGTGTGGAGGGTTTTTATGACCTCACATTTCACTTAAACCATCAAAATACAAGGGAAAGAAAACATTTACCAGTGTTGACAACTGCTTTTAATTGAAAGTAGCTAAGCTAGTCATTAAATGTTGCTAGATGACATCATAATGGCGAGTTCACTGATCTATATAAATATAAATATAGATCAGTGGAGTCTCTGAACATAAATGATTTGTCCAAGAAATTAATTTTGTCAATAGACTTTTGAAAAAAATCTCAAAAGGTGTGAGGAAGTCAATGAATCTAGTGACAAAATCACTAAATTGGCAACACTGTCACATTGAGAACAAAATGTTGTTGTTCCTCTCTTGTTTTTACATGTCTTCATAATTTCTTTGTGTGACAGCATGGACAATAATTATGACCGCACAATTTGGCATGTTTCATTGTTATTATCACAAACAAAACAACTGACCCTAAGCAAATATGCAATATGTTTATAAAATCTTTAACACATTTTTTTTAATTAAGGTTGAAGATGTCAAATTTCCCAGTCCGGACATCACTCTTAGCCACTACAATATGGCAGTTCATTGACTTTCCAACAGAATGTCAAACCATGCTGCAAAAACAAGCCACTTTTATGAGGATTGTGGGCTTTCTTGCAGTTATTGGAGCTGTTGTTCACATGAAACTCATGTTCACATCATTGCTCCAACTGTAAACGAGGAGACACAACAATAGAAAAGGATTCCAAAACATCAATAATAATTTGTGATAATTTTGCACAGTGCACAGCAGTTTTAGAAAATACATTTATATATGAAATAGTGCCTTAAATGATTTTATTGTAGTTACATCAAATGATTGGTGTTGTATTGACTGATTTGCACTGATTTGCACTGATTTGGCCTTTTAAATTTATATATTATGCCGTAATCTTAAATTAATTTCTGAGAGCTCTACCTGTATTGCTGCTACTGGTGTTGTTTTAGCAGCTCCTAGAATGCATCTTAATGCTCTATACTGAATAACATCCAATTTTCTTAAGCATTGATTTTGCTGCAGATCCATATACAATGCATCCACAATCTAATATGAAACGAAGTAGTGCGTAGTATATTTCCATCACTGATTGTTTATCTGCACCCCAATCCTGTCCTACTAAACACCGTAAGTACTTTACTACACTTCTTTTCAATATAATCCATATGTATTTTCCATGTCAATTTACAATCCATCCATAAATCTAATATTTGAATTTCATTACTCTTTCCAGTGGTGGTTTACACACACACAGCTGTACTTCTGATGATTTAGATAGAACATTTAAAACCTCATTCTAACGACTATCTTTTAACACTCTCTATTGCTCTTTGAATATTTTGAACAACATAATTTACATTCATTACCTATTTCCACAATACTCCATCATCTGCATACAATGCTTTATTAATATCTCAACTAATTCCATCAAAAATATCATTAATCATGATATTAAATAAAATGGGACTAATAACCATTTTCCACAGACTATACTTGAATAGACCGATCAAACATAAAACTCATCACGCAATTATAAAGTCTTCCCCCAATTTCAATTTTCTGAAACTTTAATAATAACCTTTTTCTCCACATCATGTCATAAACTTTTTCGATGTCAAAATAAACAGCTAGCAGCACTTCTTTCATTGCCAGTGCCTTCTTAACATCTGTTTCTAAGCTTATCAGAGCATCCATAGTAGAATGTCCAGGGCGAAATCCATGCTGATATGATGCCATTCATTTTTTCCCCTCTAATATATAGTACAACAAATTTGCAATGATTCTTTTCATTAATTTACATAAATTAGATTAGCTACTATTGCTGAGTCTTTCCCCGGTTTTGCCTTGCCTTCCTTCCACACCTTATTGAACAGTTCAAATACTGCTTTAGGCACTACTTCATCAGCATACTGAATCATCCTATAACATACTCTCTCTTTTCCTAATGCCGTACATCTAACCTGATTTAGTATTCTCTTTAGTTCAAACATCTGAAATGTAACATTTAATGCTGAATGTTCATTAGATTTCTTTTTATAGATGTCTCGATTCTGTTCCAGATTTTCCCTTTTTTTTTTCTTGTAATTATCATCTAAATTTCCATTACTATGTACTATTTTAAAGGTTTTAACTAACAGCTCCACCTTTTCTTCCCTTTTAACTGCTGCTCTCCTAGTGTACTGTTGGATCGATAAACACAATTCATCTTTTTCAACATATTCCATCCATCATCTATTTGTGTTTCTCTTCCTAACGAAGAGCAGAATGTCTACCAGTATTTCCTTTTTGCCTCCTTAACAATTCTCTTCGTCTGAGCTCTTTTCCGCTGATAATTAATGAGAGAATTCGCTAGTAATGTCCTCCTCAGAACCATAAATGCTTAATTTCTTTGTTTAATAGCTTCAGAGCACTCCTGATTCCACCAGGGAACAATCTTCTTCATTTCTCTGTTATTTGTTGTAGGAATTCCTTCCTCTGCTGCTTTAACTATAGCCGAAGTTAATTTATTATTGCATGTATCTATATCCTTTGTAATGTGAAAGTTATTTAGATAATTGCTACATATTTTATTAATTTTTATCCAATCTGCCTTTTCAAATCCACTTTGTTGGTTTAAAAGTGGTTTCCTTGGTCATTGTTAAACCAATATTACACCTAATTGGGAAGTGATCACCCCCTATTGTAGAATCCCGTAATATATAATTGACATTTTGATGCAATGGATCCTAAAACTAATGTTAAATCTATACATGACATTTTCTAATATTAACTGTAGTACCTTTTCCAATGTTTAAACATACCAAGTTCTGTTCATCCATATATTCTTCTACAACTGTCCCATTTCTTTTTTTTCCTTTCCTTTTTTAAGATCTATTTTTGGCATTTTTTTTTTTTTTGCCTTTATTGTGATGGGACAGATAAGAATTGACAGGAAGTGAAGTGGGTGGGATCGGGAAAGGTCCTCGAGCTGGGATCCGAACACGGGACGCCCAAAGCGCAATAGCACTGTATGTTGGCACGCTGCCCACAAGGCTATCGGCACCGATAAATGATCTATTTCTATCACTATAAGAGCTCATCCAAAGAACATTGTGAGAGTTGAAATCCCCACACCATATTATTTTTCCACCACCTCCTACTGCATTTAAGCTCTTCATTGTTAGTTGATTGCATGGATTTATCTCCATTTTTAACAAATGTTGCACAATCGCCACCACTCGTTTCAAACCTATCCTTTCTTATTGTTTTATATCCAGGTATGATGAAAATCAGCTGAGGTTTAAGCCATGTTTCTTGTATGCATATGATATCTGGTAAATCAAATATATATTTTTTGAATTTTTGTCCATTTGCAATTATACTTCTTGCATTCCATTGTAAGAATGCAATCATTATTTTGTTTTACTTCTCTGACATCCTGCTGAATCCTGTGAGATTGATGCACCCTCTGGCTGATCTAGCAGTGATTGAATCTGATCAACTGATGTGTTATTTTCTGTGTTACCGAAGTGTCGGGCCGCTGCAGTAATTACGATTTTCAGTTTTTCAGTTTTTACAGTTAATAACTTCAGCTATAAATGCTATGAATTTAACTTCATCAACCACAAGAGTATTTCCTTTAACACGGCAATGATGCTTACAATCCCCTTTTCCTACCACTCCTTGCCTTTGGATAATGTTCCTATTCCTGACATCTCTGTGAACTGTCCGAACTTGTTTTACTGCCTCTGCATATGATACATTGTTTAGACTCTTATAATTCATAGCTTATACTGCTTCTGAGCCTCACATCCTAGATAAGCATCACCCCTTTGCTTCATACTACATACCCGTGACAATCGTATGCTAAAGAATATTTTTTTAAGCACAATATTAAACATTCAACTAAAAGGTTATACATATTTAATATGAACATTTAATATTCACTGATAATTCACGGAAAGTCTGTGTGTGTTTACTGCTCACTACTCTGTGTGTGCACTTGGATGGGTTAAATGCAAAGCACAAATTCTGAATATGGGTCACCGTACTTGGCCACACCTCACGTCCTTTCCTTTCCTGAAAGAGAAAGCAGTGCAAGTGTCACGAATCTGGTCGGTGTTCCGCTGTCCGCTCACCGCCAGATGTCACTCTCACCCTATCGTCACATTCTCACTGTTGTACCACACCCCGGACTACATCTCCCGTCATGCATCATGCTGATCGCGTCTGCGCATGTGACCAATCAGCAGCACCATAAAAGCCCCGGTCTTTCCCCATGCTAACCACGGATCGTTTATAGTGTTTTTCCCTTTGTCTAGCATTTTCATAGTTCCTTGTGTTTTTGATTCTCTCGCCTGGCTCCTCGTTCTCGACTGTTCGCCGCCTGCCTTCGGATTATCGCTCGTTTATGGACTATTCTCTCTCGTCTCGCCTCTGACACTCCTGTTACGTTTGTTTTTGACCCTGCCTGCACGACTATGTATCTGTCTCGTCCCAATAAAGGCTCGCAAATGGATCCGCTCGCCTCTCGTCATTCACTCCTGGTTACAGAACGATCCGTCAACAAGGATCCAGCAGCCCAGAACCCCGCAGTACAGATCATGCTCCTCAAGCAAGGTGAGCGACCAGTTGAGGAGTATGTTGTGGACTTTTATGCTTTAGCATGTCAGACTTCGATGAGTGATTTATGTCAGATGATATTTTTCCGTGGAGGGCTCTCTGAACCTTTTGGCTCCTTAATGCCAATGTATCAGCCCCATTGGACGATAAGCCAGTATCTGAACATTGCACTCCAGATCAGCTGCTCCTCGCTCACCGTGGGTGTCGCGGAGAAGCAACGCGATATCGCGGCAGCGCAACCCGCCCGTGTAATGGTGGCCGCGCTGGTGCACGCTCATAAGATGGCGGCCGCGCTGGAGCGCGTTCATAACACAGCAGCGACAACAGAGCCCGTGCACAAAGTGGCGGCGATAGCGGTGCCCGTTCACAAAATGGCGGCCACGTCGGAGCGCGTCCACACAATGGCGGCGACGGCGGAGCCCGTTCACAAAATAGCGGCCGCGTCGGAGCGCGTCCACACAATGGCGGCGACCGCGGAGCCCGTTCACAAGATGGCAGCGAATACAGAGCTCTGTCACGTCACGGCTGCCATACCAGAGCCATATAGTGTTGCAGCTGCATTTCCTGAGTCAAGTCAAGTTTCCAAGTCAAGTCAGATTACAGCTGCTGTTCCTATGTCAAGTCAAGCTGGAGCCGTGTTTCCTGCATCAAGTCAAGTCAGAGCTGCTCTTCCTAAGGCAAGTCAAGTTAAAGCTGTGTTTCCAGTGTCAGGTCAAGCTACTACTGTGGCTCCTGTGTCAAGTCAAATTACAGCTGTCTCTTCTGTCTCAAGTCAAGTTACAGCCATCATTCCCGGGCCAAGCACTGTCAAGATGGCTGCCACGCCAGAGCCACTGCACAAAATGGCTGCCACGCCAGAGCCTGTCGCAAAGATGGCCGTCACGCCAGAGTCTGTTGCAGAGATGGCCGCCAAGCCAGCACCCGCTAACGTCACGTCAATCAAGCCAGCGCCTGCTAACGTCACGTCAGTCAAGCCAGTGCCCGCTAACGTCACATAAGTCAAGCCCGCGCCCGCTAACGTCACGTCAGTCAAGCCCGCGCCCGCTAACGCCACGTCTGTCAAGCCAGCGCCCGCTAATGCCACGTCAGCCAAACCACAGCCCGCTCAGGACATCTCCGTCAAGTCACAGCCTGTTCACGCCATGTCTTCTGCTCCGGAGTCTGCACCCATCATGGCCGCCCTTCCTGAAGCGGTTCCTGAGTCAAGCAAAGTCGCAGCCATGGTCTCGTCTGACATCTCAAGATCACGGCCTATCATGATGGCCCACGTGCTGGATTCACCCCTAATGACGGTATGGGCAGCTAAAATGGTGCTCCTTCAGGTCGCGGCGGCTACCCCTGAGTCAAGTCAAGACACAGAGTCAAGTCAAGCCAAAGCTGTCGTTCTCCATGAGTCAAGCTAAGTCACAGCTGTTCCCCACGAGTCAAGTCATGCTACAGCTGTTGTTCCTGAGTCAAGCCATGTTGTTCCTGAGTCAAGTCACGTTACAGCTGTTGTTCCTGAGTCAAGCCATGTTGTTCCTGAGTCAAGTCATGCTACAGCTGTTGTTCCTGAGTCAAGCCATGTTGTTCCTGAGTCAAATCCCGTTACAGCGGATCTCCATGAGCCAAGCCAGGTAATAGCAGATCCTCATGAGCCAAGTCAAGCTGCTGCTGTTATTCCAGAGCTAAGTCAAGCTTCAGCCGCTGCTCCAGAGTCAAGTCAGGCTACAGCTGTAACTTCCAAGTCCAGTCAGGCTGCCAAGTCCAGTCAGGCTGCCAAGTCCAGCAACGTCAAAGCGGTCGTTCCTGTGTCAAGCAACGTCAAGGCGGTCGTTCCTGGGTCAAGCAACATCATAGCCGTGGTTCCTGGGTCAAGCAAGGTAACAGCCATGGTTCCTGAGTCAAGTAAAGTCAATGATCTCCATGAGCCAAGTCAAGTCACCGCTGATCTCCATGAGTCAAAGCAGTTCACTACTGATCTTCACGAATCAAGTCAAGTCACAGCCAATCTCCACGAACCAAGTCAAACCACAGCTGACCTTCATGAGCCAAATGAAGTTATTGCTGCTGCCCCAGAGCCCAGTCACGTCCCGCCTGACGGCCCAAGTCACGTCCTGCCCGATGGCCCAGAGCCCCATCACGTCTTGTCTGACCGCCCAGAGTCAAGTCACGTCTCGTCTGAGCGCCCAGAGTCGAGTCACGACTCGTCAGACCGCCCAGAGGTCACGTCTGTTCGCAGGTCCGCCCCGGAGGTCACGTCTGTTCGCAGGTCCGCCCCGGAGGTCACGTCTGTTCACAAGTCCGCCCCGGAGGTCACGTCTGTTCACAAGTCCGCCCCGGTGGTCACGTCTGATCTCCAGCCTGCTCCGGAGCTCCCGTCTGATCTCCAGCCTGCTCCAGAGCTCCCGTCTGATCTCAGGCCTGCTCCAGAGCTCCCGTCTGATCTCAGGCCTGCTCCAGAGCTCCCGTCTGATCTCAGGCCTGCTCCAGAGCTCCCGTCTGATCTCAGGCCTGCTCCAGAGGTCCCGTCTGGTCTCAAGTCTGCTCCAGAGGCCTTCCCCATCGGAGAAGCTGCGCCAATGCCTCCAGAGGTGTCAGCGCCAGCTGTAGAACCTCTTATGGAGGGGGCGTTAACCGTTGAACTCTCTGCCTCTCCCTTTCTTCTGTCTACCTCCTCTGTCACTGCTCTCCCCAGGTCCCAGACCATGACGCAGGTTCCTGTCCCGCCCCGGAGGGCTGCTCTGCCTCCTGATCCGCCCCGGAGGGCTGCTGCGCCTCCTGTTCCGCCCCGGAGGGCTGCTGCGCCTCCTGTTCCGCCCCGGAGGGCTGCTGCGCCTCCTGTTCCGCCCCGGAGGGCTGCTGCGCCTCCTGTTCCGCCCCGGAGGGCTGCTGCGCCTCCTGTTCCGCCTTGGAGGGCTGCTGCGCCTTCTCCCCCTATTTTGTCTGCCTCCTCTGTCCCTGCTTTCCCCAGGTCCCAGACCGTGACGCAGAGTCCTGTCTCGCCCCGGAGGGCTGCTCCGCCTCCTGCTCCGCCTCCTGTTCCGCCCTGGAGGGCTGCTGCGCCTTCTGCTCCGCCCTGGAGGGCTCCGGCTCCTCCTGCTCCGCCCTGGAAGGCTTCCTCCCTACCGGTTCTGCCTCAGTCTCCTGGCCCTCCCACCGCTCCCCAGGACTGTTTTGCTGTTGGAGCGTCTGGAAGCCGCTCCTTGGGGGGGGGGGCTATGTCACGAATCTGGTCGGTGTTCTGTCCGCTCACCGCCAGATGTCACTCTCACCCTATCGTCACATTCTCACTGTTGTACTACACCCCGGACTACATCTCCCGTCATGCATCATGCTGATCGCGTCTGCGCATGTGACCAATCAGCAGCACCATAAAAGCCCCGGTCTTTCCCCATGCTAACCACGGATCGTTTATAGTGTTTTTCCCTTTGTCTAGCGTTTTCATAGTTCCTTGTGTTTTTGATTCTCTCGCCTGGCTCCTCGTTCTCGAATGTTCGCTGCCTGCCTTCGGATTATCGCTCGTTTATGGACTATTCTCTCTCGTCTCGCCTCTGACACTCCTGTTACGTTTGTTTTTGACCCTGCCTGCACGACTATGTATCTGTCTCGTCCCAATAAAGGCTCGCAAATGGATCCGCTCGCCTCTCGTCATTCACTCCTGGTTACAGTAAGCATTACATTTTTTTTTTATTCAACAGTGCAGGACCTTTCAAGCTTCCATACTTAATTATTTCAGATAAAGTAAATTGTGTTTTGTTTTATTGTTAAATTTGAATAAATGTGCAATGTATCTACAAAACAAAAGATTGCAGTTAACTAAATGTGTTTGCTTAATTACTCAAAAACTGAGAATATCAGCTGATAAAATATACTGTGAGCATGTGTTTTGGTCTCAAAATCATTAACAAAATCCATTAACAAGATATAAAAAATTTAGCAGGATTCATTACATTTAAGAACAAGTTGTTATTGAAATGTTGAATATCAAACTTTTCTAGAAATGTTTCGCCGTCTCAGTGACGACAGCAGCACTTCAGACAATAGCAGTGAACTACCTCCTTCATTCAACTGTGAGTCACTAAAAGTCAGGCTATGCTTGTATGCCATTCGACAATGATCACTACATCAGCAACTAAATGTAACGTAGGGATGAGGCAGACAGAGAATCCACTTGCATGCACAACATTAATTCAGAAAAGACAAAAACTCAAAAAGACTCTAATAAACTTCACATAAGAGGCAGGAACATCCAGGGAACAATACAGGGAAACATGAAACAATGACTAAGGAAACAGGGACTAAACTCAGGAAGTGACAGTCAGAAACAACAGAAAAACACTGTATTTAGACATAAGAGTCTAAGCACACATGACACTAATAAAGAGTCTGTCTGGTTAATACATTAAGTATGCGTTAAACAACATGTACTGTTAACTAATAGTGTAAATTAATGTCAATTTCCACAATGGGTCAAAGATATGCTTTTCAACTTCTAGTTGTCAGCTTTATTTAATCATTAGCTAATAATTTACAAAAATTACATTATGTTATGATTGTACTTGAGGGACATGACATGTCATTATGTTTATGGATTTTGACATCCCCACTAAAGTCTGTGAAACAGTTTGGATACCTACACAGTGAATGTAATGCAAATATGTTTGAAGGATGGATAAGTTTAGCGGAACACAAATATTTCAGCACCAGGAACTACTGACAGATGTTACATGTTGTTTGAATCGAATGCAAGACACTTTGAAATGTATTCATCAAGCGAGACAAAAAGCTGCTGGATAATATTGAATGCTTAAGAAAAACTATTAACCAAGTGTTTAACAAAACTTCCTTCTCATGCCAACAATGATAACTTGTTTTTCAAGTGTCTTTAAACAGTTTTGTTCTTGTTTTTTTTTTGTTTTTGTTTTTTTGTGGTTCTGTATTTCTTTGCTTCCAAATAAGCTACATGAACTGGGGCTTGAATTGTTTATTTTGCACGTCTTATTGAATTTTGAGTGAACAAGCATTGTTGCCTCTTTATGATTGCTTGCTGTATTAGGTCGCTTTGGGTAAAAGTGACTTAAATAAATAAATGTAAATGTAACCATAAAAAATAAAAATAAAAATCAGCTCCGCAAAAATCATCCTGTTCTGGTCGGGGTTGCTTTAAATGTTAATGAGCTCTGCTCGCCCCGCCCCTCTCTTCTCTCTGTGGAGTGACGAGTCTGTTTACTTTAGCCACGAAACTTGCTAACTAGTATGTTATTAGGAAAGGCAAATTGCAGAGATTCATAAAAAAAAAAAAAACCTTATAGTCACTTCTGCTATAAGTGAAGCTGGATCACGAATGATTCGCACGAACGTAGACACATTTATGTAGATCGGGAGGTGCATTCCCTTCACAAACAAATGTAATCTACTGCATCTTCAGCGGCTCAGATGTTGGGAGTAAATGACGACCGCTATGTTCATTATTACATCCAGCAACACAACACCTCAATCGCTCAATCTGAGATATTCTTGTCTAACTTACATCCCTGCTCCGGCATCAAAACAATGGAGGTTGACTGTTACAGCTGATTTAAAGCGGGTCTGAGGTAAGACGCTCATGTCAATCAACTATCATGGGAGCGGCCTCTGTTGGTGTGTTGCCACACGATTTGAAAAAGGGGATATTACCCACAGTGGCTGGTGAGCAAAAACATTTAATGTCAAGCCCTGCTTGTTTACACTGGACATGTCTGTGGCACATTACAGCTTCAACAAGGTTTTATATCATCCTCTATGCGCTACAAACTCACAACAGGAGCATTTCATAAGCAAAGCAAATGGATTTGCAAGACCATGTAATTTGCCTGTCAAACAATGTTTTCTCGATTTTTTTGTTCTACCATGGTTAAGTTGGCTAAATTATTATGTTTTTTTCCTGTTTAATTGTGGGGTTTTTTAATGATGTTTCTTGCTATGTCCTGCTTTGTTGTGCTGTAGCCTAAAAACTATATTTTTCAAAAGTTATAAGTGCCGAGGATAAATTATTTGTAATTGTGTTTAGTCTGCACAGGGTGTTTATTTTGTATTTGAACTGTGCAGCTTGGACATCTTTTAAAAATAGACTCGGCGCCTATCTTTAGCGAAGCAGCATGGAGAGCCATTTCCCATTTCTGGTAAACTTCAGAGACGCGTCCCAACATGGCTGTTATAAACAAAAGCATTGACTAGAATGGCTGTGATATGCCAGAGCCGTAACAGCAGTGTTGGGAAGTAGCTAGCTACAAGTAGCGACACTACTAATGTAATGTAACGTAACATTTTCCAGTAGCGTGACAGTAGCTAAGCTACTTTTAAAATAGCGTAGCTTTCTCAGTAGCTAACTACCTTTTCCAACAAGTAGCGGTGTAGCACGACCAAAAGCTACATTCTGTTTTGAGTTCTGACAAGTCACGAGCCTTTCAATGCATTGAGGCGGCAAATGTCTTCTTCTGACTAGATCACAAACTAAATTTGTCCATTACCACCATCGGTTGTGATAGCATGCATCTCGCCGCTTTACAGTCTGTCCACCGACAGTAGATCATCTGATGATTTCGCAAAGAATGTACAGGAGTGGATATTTCACTTGAATCAACTGTAATTTATGCAATACAAAGATTAAAATGAGGTTTACTTTGAAGACTTAAAGCATATACTGGAGGTGAATAATAGCCTTTTAAATTGATTAATTTTCCTGATTTATTGCACTCTATATCAAATGTCTATTTTACAATGATGACCCATCATAATATAATCTGTCCCCCACAGTTTTGAACACTAATCGAACAAAAGAAAAATCCTAGTCAACCTGAATTCACCCTACTCTTTTTGTTGTTTTAAACCGCAAATATTTTACTCATACCTTAATTATATTTTACTTATTAACTGTATTATAATTCTACATTAACAGTTATTTAGTTATTTGTAATGGTAATAATAATAATAAAAATAATAATAATAATTGAAAGTAGTTTCAATGTAGTTAGCTAGTTTTTGATACTAACTTGTAGTGTAGCTAGCTACGTTTTCAGAAGGGAAGCTTGAATGTAGCTTAACTACTTTAGCTTAACCAGCTACAAGCTACTTCTAAATGTTTCAGAGTAGCTTCCCCAACACTGCGTTACGCACCGTTTTGTGCTAAACGACAACATCCCTGACTCCGCCGTTGAGATGCACGGGCTAACCTGCTACAGAGCGGACAGAGATACAGCACTGTCTGGTAAGACTCGCGGGGGAGGACTGTGTGTTTATATCAACAAGGGATGGTGTAACAATGCCGTGGTAGTGGCAAAACAATGTTCATCGCTGGTGTTTATGTGTGTGAAGTGTCAGCCGTTCTATCTGCCGCGCGAGTTCACGGCCATTGTTATTGTTGCGGTTTACATCCCACCGTGTACAAACACTAAGGACGTGAACTTTGCAACAAGGGGAAACAACACTCTGGACTTGGTTTACACAACAGAAAAAAAATGCGTACAAAGCTGAACCCCGCCCCCCACCTCGGTTACTCGGACCACATCTCTGTTATGTTAATCCCAGCATACAGACCACTTCTCAAACTTACCAAACCAGTTCAAAAAGAGATCACAGTATGGTCAGATGATGCCACCTCAACACTACAGGACTGCTTTCAGTGCACAGACTGGAACATGTTCGGAGAGGCGGCCACATACAACAACCATACAGATCTGCATGAGTACACTGAAACTGTGACTGCTTACATTAAAAAGTGCACTGATGATGTGACAGTCACCAAGACCATCACCACACGTGCAAACCAGAAGCCGTGGATGACAGCAGAGGTTCGTGAGCTGCTAAAGACCAGAGATGATGCATTCAGATCAGGAGACAAAACAGCCCTAAAAACAGCGAGAGCCAATCTGTCCCGTGGCATCAAGCAAGCAAAACGCTTGTGTGCACAAAAAATAAATAATCACTTCACTGACAGCTAAGACACACAGAGTCTGTGGCAAGCCATTCAGACCATCACTGATTGCAAGCCCCTGCCACAGGCCTGCGATGACGACACAACCCTCCCAGACGCACTCGATGCCATTTCCTCCACCCTCCACCTGGCTCTTACTCACTTAGAAAATAAAAGACTCTTATGTTAGAATGCTGTTCATTGACTTCAGCTCAGCATTCAACACAATAATCCCACAACAGCTCATCAACAAACTAAACCTTCTGGGCCTAAACACCTCCCTTTGCAACTGGATCTTGGACTTTTTAACTGGAAGACCTCAGTCAGTCCGTGTCGGCCACAACACCTCCAGCACAGCTTGGCTGTGGAGAGAGTCAGCAGCACTAAATTCCTGGGGGTGCACATCACAGAGGATCTCACCTGGACCACCAACACCATGTCACTCTCCAAGAAGGCACAACAGCGCCTACACTTCACTGCCGGCTGAAAAGAGCAAGTCTCCCTCCACCCATCCTCACCACATTCTACAGGGGAACTATTGAGAGTGTGCTGACCAGCTGCATCACTGTCTAGTACGAGAACTGCAGTGCTGCTGACCGCAAGACCCTACAACGGACAGTGAACACAGCTGCAAAGATCATTGGTGCCCCTCTCCCCTCCCTTCTGGACATTTTCCTTGCACAATGCTCCGGTAAAGCCACTAGTATCGTGAAGGACCCCACCCATCCCTCCCATCATCTCTTCCAGCTCCTGCCATCAGGAAGACGCTACAGGAGCATCAGAGCCCGCTCTGCAAGACTGCTCAACAGCTTTTTCCCCCAGGCTGTGAGAGCCCTCAATTCCAACCACCTCACCCCCCTCTGAAACCTTATCCACAATGTAAACTGTTGAAAAACTCAAAACACAGTGCAATTCTGAGTGTGCTACACAGAGGTGAGTGGGCTGGACAAACCACCTGTAGTAACGCATTCTTCATCTCTATATGCACCAGACACTTTCCTATAAACACTACATGTTACACAGAAAAAATTGTGCACCTCTGAGTGTGCTACATACAGGTGAGTGGGCTGGACATACCACCTGTAAAAACGCTCTTTTTTTTCTATATGCACCAGACCCTTTCTTATTAACACTCCACGTTACAAGGACCTAATAAGGACATAACAAATGTTTAATTGTCAATGCACCACAAATCATATTGCACTATTTGCTTCTTAACCTTGAAATACCTTTTCTGCACATTATCATGCACAGTTATTATGTAAAGTACTAGTCTGTCTTAAGTTATGTGTATGTATAGTCAATTATTTATAGTATATGTATAGTTACATGCATAGGTTTAAAAAATTTGTTTCTACGTCTAGTGTATTTATGTTCATATTTATGTTTATTCATGTAGCACTGTGGTCCTGCGAGACACGACATTTCGTTCCAGTGTATGTCCACACATGTAGCGGAATGACAATAAAGCTCAACTTGACTTGACATGAACTGAGCTGATCTGCTTTGCTGTTGTATTCCTGCTCAGCAACAGCCACTTTATTCTTTTATTACTTTTATCTTCATTACTTTTCTCCCATACAGTGGCTACAAAAATAAGTGCATATGTGCCACCTGACCACTTGGTAAATTCACAGTGTTTGTGTTTCACCTGTTTGACTTTACAGGTGCTGTGCTCACTATTTGAGACTGACTGTTCCTTTGTTTTCTATATTTTTACTCTTTGTGTATTAATTAACATGCTATATCTCAGTGTGAAAACAATTTATCTTTCACTATAATCACTTTTGGCCATGTGTAACATCTTAACACACTTTTCACATTCCAGTTGAATTTGTCACTATATATATATATATATATATATATATATATATATTATATTTACTGAAGCAGCATTGACTGTAACAGCTGATACTCATGGACCACAGGAGAATGAACACCATAAATATCACAACATCAACATATCAAAACATTTCAAATTAGGTTTTGTGTTTGATAGCATGCACTGGTGGAAAACATTATGGTGAGAATGACATTTTATATATTTATGTGAAAAATTACAGAAATCACTACCTTGCAACTGCTAATTTGATAGTCATTTATGTGACGTCCTTATCACATAGAGACAAATGGGATGATGTTCAGTTTTTGCAAATTACTGAAATCTGGCATCTTTATAGGAGATGGCCTCTAAAAAATGATGGGATCAATACTGAATGCAGTTTTAACAGATTGTTGAGGAGTGTTCAAATGATTGGCAAAAGTTTGAAAATCCGTAATGAGTGAGTCAAGACCCCCCAATGTCATTCAGGATTCTGTAAAAGAACAATAATTTTACCAACCTTTTTAAAGGAGAAGTTCGCTGTTTAATTTTTTGTTAAGGGTGTTTGATCTTCTTTGCATGCTCACTTTTTTTGTGTCGATACTTCTGCAGCGATGTAGGATGATTTTGAAATGATTTTTGAAGTTGAGGGAGAAAATATGATTGGAGTTTTTCGACATACACTAACTGTCTTGAGTCAGAATACACAGAGTTCAATGAGAGTAAGTCAAGACGAGCGTTTGAAAAGTATTTAAATAGTATTTTTTTAATGAAAATAACTGATCGTTTTGCTCGATAAGACCCTTCTTCCTCAGCTGGGATTGTTTACAACTGCATTTGTGATCGTTTGAAGCTGCATTTAAACTACATTTTGGAATTTCAAAATCGGGGCACCATATCAGTCCACTACACTGTAAAAAATAAAAAACACAATTTGTTGAGTCAGCTTAAAATAATTTGTTACCCTGCTGCCTTAAAATTTTAAGTTCAGTCAACTAAAATAAGTTTAGTCAACTTGAAATGTTAAGTTGTACTAAGTAACAACTTAGATATTTGTGTTTGATAAAAAAACAGATGGGTAAGTAACCCAGCTGCCTTAAGATTTTAAGTTGATTCAACTCAAATATCTAAGTTGTCACTTTGTATAATTTAAAATTTCAAGTTGAAAAGACTTTTGAGTTGACTGAACTTAAAATTTTAAGGCAGCCAGGTTACAAATTATTTTAAGTTGACTCAACAACTTGTTTTTTTACAGTGTATATGGAGAAAAATACTGAAATATTTTCCTCAAAAAACAATTTCTTTACGACTGAAGAAAGAAAGACATGAACATCTTGGATGATAACGCGGTGAGTACATTATATGTGAATCTTTGTTTTGGAAGTGGACTTCTCCTTTAATGAAGTCGTATGTGTCTGTAAGGTAAAGCCTTGGGAAAAGGGATTAATATTGTGCTCAATAAATTCAGCTATGAAATAAGTGTCACTCTTCATTTCAAAGGGTTTACACTAGGCCTCGGGTTTTTGTGTATTTTAGGGAGTAAATAGAAATGATGGGGTCTGGGGGAGCCTCTCCCCATCAAATATGCCTTTTGTTCACTATTAATGATTCCTAAAGACATCACTTTATCTTTTATTTGTTTAACTTCAATCATAGATTCTAGATATATGGGTTTGTCTAAGGATTTACAATGGCATGTATGTTGGAGCTCTCTCTCACCCTCCCAAACATACTGCCCTCTGCCCAGTCAATTCACATGTTTAAAAGCATACTGTTCGGCCATACTGGTTTGTTAAACTAGTTTTAGAAACCTGCTCTGTGGTGTGAGATGACAAACATGAAAGTAGCGCCTACACCTGCAGATACCCAGGTGAGAGGTTTATTATGACAGTTTTACTGGTTGTTATCAGAGGATCACAAACCACTGGATGGTGCGACTGAACAGTCAGAATCAAGTATGCCAGAGATCCGGGTAATACATGAATAATAACACATGAATTTATTTTATAATTAATTAGAAACATCAAATAAACATGTACTTGTAATGTATCAGAGCCATAGGCCAGGTTAGACAAATAAGTTGTGAAGTAAAATGTATAATTTCCTGTTCAATGATGATTACAGAGTCATGGCAGATACAGAGTTCACGAGATGCAACATTCTTCTGGAGAGTGCACATGAGGGGTAAAGATGGCCATCATCAGTTCTTTGTGATGCTGCATTATCCTAGCCATTGGGTTTTCTAAAATCATTAAAAGACAGAGAAGAGATTCAAACTATGACATATTTAAAGGCTCCATTCTAATGTAAAACCTGTCACACACTGGACAAGAAGCTCCACATAGAGTTCAAGACAACAGCCCAAAAAAGTAAATCAAATAACTGTAGAGATAAGTGTTTAGTTAAAAAAAACTAAAGTTTATAATTCCATGTTCAATGATGATTACAGAGTCATGACATTTCATGAAATGCAACATTTACCTGTAGAGCGCATTGCCATCATCTGTTCTCTGTGATTCTGCATCATCAGAGCCATTGTTTCCTCATGTCTCCTCTTGGCATTTTCTAAAATCAATGCAAACTCTTTAGCTCTGTTATTTTCGGCTTCAGCAGTCCATCTCTTGAACTCTTCTATTTCCTGGTTCATCCTGTCTGCCTTCTCCTTAAAGCCCTTCTGCATCAGATCAGCCTGCTCCCTCAGTTTACTGTCCATGGCACGCTCAGCCTCCTCTTTCTGAAGCCTCATCTCCTCATCCATCTTCTCCTTCATCGGTCTCATCCTCTCTTCATTACTCTGTCTCTCTGCTTCCATCTTCTCTTCTAGCTGTCACTGCTTCTCCTTATTAGCTTCAATTTCCTGCTTCAGGAGGGACGCTTTCTCTTTTTCCTCTGAAAGAAAACAGACACTTCAAAGACAGAGAAGAGACTGAAACCATGATATATTCAAGCGCTATATTTTACTGTAAAACTGGTCACACACTGGACAAGAAGCTCCATGCAGAAAGCAAGACAGCAGTCCAAAAGTGTAAATCGAATCACTATATCGACAAATGTTGAGTTCAGGAACAGGGTCAGTGATTTTGAAGTTTGGTGTATGGAAATATTTCCAAAATACAAATGAAAGTAATAGAAAGGTTAATGTCATTTCATTATATGTGCCATATACAGTCTCAGGTCCCACAAAGCATTTTTGTGTATTTGAACACTTTTGAACAATGACTGTATGATTTTGAGATCCATCTTTTCATGCTGAGGACAACTGAGGGACTCATATGCAACTATTACAAAAGGTTCTGTAAGATGTGAAATTATTTCCTCATGAATTCAAAGTCCAGGAACCCCGACAAAAACAGATGCCATGCAACAAAACAATAAAACTAATCTGGAGAAGAGATCTTCAAAGAGGGCAAACAACACCACCCCTATTCCTCATTTACAACCTCCTTCCTCCCTCTCCTCTCCCCTCCCTGCATCTCACACTTTTCCCCCAAAAGGTTCCACTGAAAGTCACTAAGAATGTCCATATACTACATGTGTTACATTTTGTGAATATGTTGAAGTTTTCCCTTTCATGTTTGGTATCATTCTAAAGGTCTTAGTGCGATTGGTAAAATGGTCTCAATTTCACAGAAGTCACTTATATTATGAGGAAGACTGAACACTTTTGTAGAATTGTGTTTTGCTGCTGAGGGGTGTGTTTTCCCCTTAGGGTCGGGTGAGAATCTCCAGCCAGGTGTGACCCAGGGTCACGAGATCTCCTGACAAACCAAAAGGTCTTTATGTTTTTACAACTGATTGGAAGATTTGTTTGTTTTGGTCTGGTATATATTCTGTATTCAGAAGAACCCCACACTGTATGTGAGAGTCTCTGGAGTTTTGCCTCCAAATCTCTCACATGCTGCTGTGTATCTCTATGCGGTCAGGTATGCATCTCCCACTCTTAGATTTGTCTTTGCGTAATTTATGTTATGTATTTATTTTAATTGGAACTGAATTTAATTCTAAATTGGATTCTCATTGTTAAACTATGTAATTGGCATGATACATTTTTACCTGACAAATAAATTGTTATATTTGATTCAATCGGATCTCTCCTGAAATCATTATTTCTAGTAGATTAAAGTGTAGTCTGATCCAGAATAATCAAATATCCAAATTAAGACATAGTCTGTATTTGTGATTAGTTTAAATTAGAGAACCCGCCTAAATTTACGATCGTATGAAATTGGAGTCAGATTAAACATGGAGCTAGATTAAAATTGAAAGTAAACCTTGATAAACTAAGTGGACTTTGCAGAAGCGCTGTGAAAAGACCGAACATGCATTAAACCTTCAACCAGACAGCTGGACTCCGCGTTTGGGCCAGTGGATTTATCCTTACAGTTGGTGACCCCGACGTGATCTCCCAGTCTCAGGCGAGGGTTTTTTCAGCGCAATATTCAACTGTGCTCCGAAAAGAGGTTTGAGCTTCTCCTTCCCTTTCTTCAGCTGCTGCGGTAAGTCAGTTCTTATTTGCCTTTTTAGAAATGTTGAGGGAAAGCTTAGACGCACCCAATATAGACATATTTGTAGAATGAGTCATAAATATAGACCGGAGACCGTAGAAATCCGGTGGGGCATAAGAATTAGATGAAATCACATGAACTGACAGGGACATGATAGCGGCAGAGCAGATAAAGAATGAAGTCTCTTGAAACCAACATCCAACTCTCGTAAGAGATGAAAACTTAAAATTGGAATAACATCATCCAAATTTTATTCTGGTACTCAACAGAGGGCTGAAAATTAAAATCTAAATTCCGGTATTAACAATTTCCTTTCGTTATTGTTTAATGGCTTCGTAACAATAACTTTGCAACATTGGAAAAGCAAACAGTTATGTTTAAGGAATTTAAGGAAATTTGTGATTGGATTAACTCGAAAGATTATCAAATTCTCACTAGAATCTTTTGTATCTGAAAGGGAAGTTGGGCAAGACAGTGCAATGTAATTAAAAATTAGAGAATTTCGAAAGAAACTCTAATCTGGAGAAGATGTGTCTCAGTCCCAGAGAATTACTGCTGCCATGCAGAAATCTCGATTACTGTTAAAAGAAGAGACACTAGAAATTCAAAATCTGAAACTGGAATGCACATGAGGGCAATTGTGATGTCGCTGAGAGGCTTATAACCAGGCCTGGGGGTAAACTCATTCAGAGGACATCCACAACTTCAGTCTTAATAAATATAGCGTATAGCTTGATTTTATTTTAGACTTCACAAAATTACTACACTATTGTATGATTTTAAGTCTTTGGTCTTTAAGCAGACAGACAAACCATAAAAGACCATAAAACTATGTGTGTGCTCTGCATTTGCTCAGGGTTTGCCCAACCCCCAAACTTCCTAATACTCAAATAGATTCCAAAAAGATGCACTTAGTAACACCTTAGCTCATAAACAAAAGAATCTGGTCCAATCCCAGATTGTAGTCACAACAATCGGCAACACTTCACACTGGGGTGTCATTTGTTGATATTGATTAGTGTATTGGCTAACGTGGATAGGCAATGAACAACACACTTCATACTTCATGATGAGTAATGAGAATGCAGTTGTTCATTGTTTGCTCATGGTGATCCACAATGCACTGACTAATGTCAACAAATGTGATTTTAATAACACATTAGTGAATGCTGAAATTGGCATAAACTAGAATTCATAAATCCTGTAGAAGTATTGTACGTTCTTGTTTCATGTTAATATATTTAACTAATGAAAATCTTCGGACTGAGCTATGATTCAACCCATGCTTTCAGTATGTGCTTGCGGGGCATTGGATGTTCACAGCAACAAAGTCTACAACTGGATTCCAGTTTGGTTGTTGCTGTGCACATGATGAACATGCTAGGACTGCTGCAGTCACAGGGCCAAATCAAAGGTGTATCTTAAAAAAGATTAGTGAGATGATAATCAGTTGATCTGAACAAGTTGCCCAGAGGCCCTCCAGAGACCAGTAATAAAAGTATTTTAATTTATATTATTTTTAATGTAATATACTTCATATTATAACAAACTTATAATATATTATATTACAATGGCCAATAATGGCCGTTAATCTCATGATTATTCAGCATTGGTTTAGAAGAGGAAGAAAGAGTAGAGTAAGAGGAATGATCAGAATGTAGAAAGAAGGTATATACTGCATGTGAAAGAAGTTGGAAGCACTATTAGTGCTGGGGAAAAGATTAACAGAAGGTGGTTAGAAGCAAGAACCATTAAAGAAAGGAAAATGAAAGGAAGAATGATCAAACTAATAAGAAAGAACTTCTTTATCTTTTATTCTGTGCAAAAATCTTCAATGAGAAAAGCGAACATGCCCAGAATTTACCAACTAAAATGATCAATCTGATGGCAATATCTTGAATAGGCCAGGTCTATCCAAGGCCATAAGATGATGTAAATTTGATTTTGTTGACATGCAGCCCAGTAACAAGGGAAGGTACAAGTTTTGTTTTCCTTGCAACAAAACCATAAACACAGTAGTGCAAGTATTAGAAAACTGAACCGGCCCTCTCTGGGAGCACTAACTCCGAGGCTGATCAGAGAGCTCGTTTTTGTTTTTGGCATGTGATTAAAGTTGTGTGTAATGTTAAAATCAAGCAGAGATTTGCAAGTCTTTACAGACTGCAGACATGGAAATGCTCAATGTACACCCCCAACTTTCAAGTTATTCTAGGCTTCAGCAAAAGGTCCTGTGAAGTTTTATTATGCTAAATTTATGATTGTAATGTTCTGATCTGGGTACTTAAAGAGGATTGGCGAAAACATTTAAGGAAGCATCTGTAACCAGAACTTCCCGCACGATTGTCGTGTGCCTCTTTATTTGCCAGGTATGCTGACTCCTTGTTCTTATTTTATTTTATAGGTTTGAATTCATAGATAAATGTTAACTTTGACTTATTCTGGACTTCTTGGAAATTATTTTCTAGTAGGTTAATGTGTAGGGTGCTTTCCGCAAGACTGTGTCCAGGGCAGACCACGCCGGAAGTACCGACTGATGAGCCATGGGGACATCACTAGGGCTCCGGATGTTGAGCTGTCACTGGCTTAACACGATGTAGCTCTCGCGGTTATCGAGGATATATACTTTTTGTTGAGAGCACGCAGGCGCAGCCCACTTTAAGATATGATAATCGCTCTGCATCCTCTGAGTAAGTCAGAACTGGCGAGCTTGTGTCGACGAATTCGTCACGGCCGGGGTGTAAATCGAAAGCAGCACCAGTCCCTAAGGAACGAAATATTAAGGACTTCCAGAATATTCAAATGTCTAAATTATTATACAGAAAAAATAGCCGCGATCAGCAAATTACAGAATACAAACCAGAATTAACAAATTATTCATAATTGGAGCCAGACTAAATTATTCATGGAGTCAGATTTTTGTTTGGAAACTAAATTTTAATACTTCAAGGTAATTTTTACAGAAGTGCCGTAAAAAAAAAAAAAAAAAAAACCTACACGCAAGAAACCTTCAGCTGAACCACTAGGCTTGCCGTAGCGGGAGGAGCCTTACAGTAACTTAAGGTGCAACATGCTAAGACTGTGCTGAAACACCAACAACCAGATCTGACCATTGTTTATTTTGGCCTTTGTTTGCTAAAGCATGATCATGATCATGATACACGTATTGGTAAACTAAAACAAGTTTGCTCCTGATGGTATGGAGTCCCAGATTACAACCATCTCCAACAGCTGTGGGGCTATGTCCACCAGTCTTAAGGCAATTTGCGAAAAGGCTCAAAATTAAACTGCTTTCCTCTATGTCTGTTTTCCTTTCAGGCTGACTGCTGCCATCTCTGAGGGACAAATTCCACAAGGATGTTTGGTCCCACCTACACCAACTTACACACACAACAAGGAGATGGGTGGGGAGATACTTCAAGGGGTCATTCACACCTCATAGCACTGCAAGTACTTACATGACCTCCCAGTGTAGCACTGGAACTAAATTACACAACACAGATTATGATAGACGAGGCATCACCCATCTCCTATACACAAACATACATACATACAAACATACACAACACATTTTTACTACTATGACCACACAACACCCATAACCTGGCATTCATAAGAATATCCAGGTCCAAAATACCCATAGCATTCAAATCTATTACTTCACACATATAGTTCAAAAGAAATTATTTTTATAGTTTCATTTCAATTATAGCAAGCATTGCTGCAACTTTAAAATCTTGGGAAATGTTATAGTCTTGCGAACTTATTGTATGCAAGCACTGTAATGTGCATAGGACTTGCACAGCTACAGTCACACATCAACCGATTCAAATTCTATCTACAAACTGTAAAATGAGACCTATTCAGCAATGCAACTGGTCTCTTAGAACAAACGTTTATGTCCAATCATTAGCATTGTTGCAAACTAGGGGGCCCACTAGTTTACAGCATATGTCTAATGATAATACAAATTTATCTAAATAGATAAAAATCAGTCAGTTACAAAAATTCCAATCAAACTGCATTATCAAGTGTGATTTTAGCCTGCATATCAAATGCACAGAGGATGGAAAAAATGCTACACAACAGATTTGAAATCTCTGTTTCTGTGAATTTCATTCTCTAATGAACTTGATTAAAACCTTAGGTCTGCATTAATGATTTGCAATTAAAATGATTAATATAGGCAATTTTGTGATGGTAATTATGAAATTGTGTATTTCTATGTTTAATTATATGATATATTTTAATTATGCATACCATGGTAAACATACCAGTTATATTGATTTTGCTACTTCCCTTTTATTCATCCAGACCAAGTATCTAAATCCAAATTACTTTGCATATTGGTAGTAAACAATCTGACAACCAAATGAGACCTGTTCACTAAATATTTGACTCTGAAAAAATGGAGACCTCATTTACCACTCGCACTTTTGACATGATTGTTTTGTTTATCTCATAACCTTCTTTTCATTCCATTACATCACTAAAGTCATCAGCATTCAGTTATTTCATGGTTACTCAGGGGTTGTATAGATGTCTTGCATGCATCGGAGCATCGTCAGTGAAATAATTCCTTCACCTACGAATATCTGACAAATTCGGCGAAATACACCTTCTACCTGAAGGTGACTGAAGACTTCTTCAGGTCAGATAAACATCCTGGGGAGGATGGCACTTGACGTAGATGCTTCCCCAGAATGGAAGGACACTTTCAGCTCATGCTTGATCGGCTCAACGGACCTGATACAACAAGTAATCCTGCAAACTGACTACCACCACTGTCAGTGCAGGTGAAAACGCACCTGACCAAAAGACTGCAGCAACGCAGAACGCCTTCCTTCAAAGAGACTTTGTTTCACTGATGTGAATTCTGCAGTGCTTTCATCAATGTGTCTTAATGTTATTATTTTAGGTAATCACCATGCTCCTGCACTCATCAACTAATGCTACCTGCCCTGCAAAGACTTTGACAGTAGACATAATTCGGAAATCATCAAATTGTGACCCCTTAGGGACTGCTTGGGATTTGCCCCAAGGGGTCAGGGAAGGACTGTAAGATGTGAAATTATTTCCTCATGAATTCAAAGTCCAGGAACCCCGACAAAAACAGATGCCATGCAACAAAACAATAAAACTAATCTGGAGAAGAGATCTTCAAAGAGGGCAAACAACACCACCCCTATTGCTCATTTACAACCTCCTTCCTCCCTCTCCTCTCCCCTCCCTGCATCTCACACTTTTCCCCCAAAAGGTTCCACTAAAAGTCACTAAGAATGTCCATATACTACATGTGTTACATTTTGTGAATATGTTGAAGTTTTCCCTTTCATGTTTGGTATCATTCTAAAGGTCTTAGTGCGATTGGTAAAATGGTCTCAATTTCACAGAAGTCACTTATATTATGAGAAAGACTGAACACTTTTGTAGAATTGTGTTTTGCTGCTGAGGGGTGTGTTTTCCCCTTAGGGTCGGGTGAGAATCTCCAGCCAGGTGTGACCCAGGGTCACGAGATCTCCTGACAAACCAAAAGGTCTTTATGTTTTTACAACTGATTGGAAGATTTGTTTGTTTTGGTCTGGTATATAAGCGAAGTGACAAAACATTACGGGGGGATTCTGTATTCAGAAGAACCCCACACTGTATGTGAGAGTCTCTGGAGTTTTGCCTCCAAATCTCTCACATGCTGCTGTGTATCTCTATGCGGTCAGGTATGCATCTCCCACTCTTAGATTTGTCTTTGCGTAATTTATGTTATGTATTTATTTTAATTGGAACTGAATTTAATTCTAAATTGGATTCTCATTGTTAAACTATGTAATTGGCATGATACATTTTTACCTGACAAATAAATTGTTATATTTGATTCAATCGGATCTCTCCTGAAATCATTATTTCTAGTAGATTAAAGTGTAGTCTGATCCAGAATAATCAAATATCCAAATTAAGACATAGTCTGTATTTGTGATTAGTTTAAATTAGAGAACCCGCCTAAATTTACGATCGTATGAAATTGGAGTCAGATTAAACATGGAGCTAGATTAAAATTGAAAGTAAACCTTGACAAACTAAGTGGACTTTGCAGAAGCGCTGTGAAAAGACCGAACATGCATTAAACCTTCAACCAGACAGCTGGACTCCGCGTTTGGGCCAGTGGATGGATCCTTACAGTTCAAACACTCACTGATGCTCCAGAAGGAA
Organism: Cirrhinus mrigala; assembly: GCA_036247105.1. Lineage (NCBI taxonomy): Eukaryota > Metazoa > Chordata > Actinopteri > Cypriniformes > Cyprinidae > Cirrhinus > Cirrhinus mrigala. The sequence continues at coordinate 270,126 of JAMKFB010000053.1, forward strand.
AACAATATACATTAAGAGCTGGGGGTGTAAACTTTTGAACAGAATGAAGATGGAAATTATTTCTTTTTTTTTTTTTTATGTAGTACTACCCTTCAGAAGTTACAGAAAATGTTTACATGTTTCTCAGAAGACAAAATAAGTTAAATCTCCCCCAATTTCCCCTTCTCTAATAGTTGCATATGAGTCCGTCAGTTGTCCTACCATATAAAGGTGAAAAAAACAAAACATAGTCAGTAATGGGGAAGAGTTGTAGCATGAATGACAGAAAAGCTTGTGGTGGGGAAAAATTAACAATACTTTCTTCCGTTTTCAACTGGGATATTTTACTAGAAGAGTTTTTCGTCTAAAATGCACTCTTTAAATAATAATGATAAAAAATATAGCCTAAAGAGCTACTAGTATTGCTCTTGATTGTGTCTCTATCTTTCTCTATCTGTCATAATATTTCATTATGCAGAAACACTCTCACATGTACTCAAACCTTTAAGCACCATTTTTCACAAGTAAACTAGTAAGAATTCTAAAACAGGGAAACTGGGATTTTATTAAAACTCTTTTTTTATTAAAAAAATATTTACTTAAAACTCTCACCCCTAATCTTTTGCTCCTTCACAGTCAGTTTCTTGTCAACCTGCAGAATGGCTTCAGAATCCACAGACTTCTGCTTCAGGAACTCGTCTAGGACCTCTTCAGCCTATTGATGTGCACACATTCAGACAAAAAAAAAGGAGAATTACGACAAAGACGATGATGATAAAAGTGGTCACGTCTTGTGATGTTGTCTAATATGGGCATAACCTTGACTTGTTTTTTGGCCTGGCTGTTGTATTTCTTCTTAATGTCCTCCAGATGTTTGCAGAAGAGATCATAGCCACCAGGTTTGGCATAGAAGCCTTGCTTGAGTTTTTTCATCATTGGTGCAGAGAGGGATGACAGGATTATCTCACATTGTTTCTTAGAAGCTTGTTCGTTTTGGCACACATATCCATCAAAGAGTTTAACTGTTTGTTCCTAAAAAAAAAAAAAAAACACGTAGCATTGCAATAACAGTTCCTTTTCGAATGGGAACTTGCACTGCATTCCCTGGAGGACACTGTGGACCCCGCATGACAGGGTATCTCAAGCACGAGTCTAAACGTGACAGTAAACTTGACATTGGCTGGAGATAGCCTATTACACCACTTTTGGTGTATAAAAGCACCATCCTATTATTGTCTTAAGGTGACCATTTGATTAAGGCAAGTAGGAGACTGAAATCAGGCTTGCAGGTGGACCTCGGTGAGGAATTTGCGAACGGTATGCATTTCTCTGATGCTTTCTCGGATGCTGATGACATGTTATCTCTCATAATCTGATCCGGCAGTGAGTGTACTCATGGCTTTGAGCCAAGATAAGCAGAATGAGGCTGTTGAGACCCAAGACGTATCTAAGCCAAGGGTTCTCGGCTCTGGCCAGTGAGATCCATTTTCTTGCAGAGAAATCAGGCTTGCATAATCAAACACACCTGAACAATCAAACACACCTGAACAAGATAATCAAAGTCTTTAGGATCACTAGAAAGGTACAGACAGGTGAGTTTGATCAAGACTGGTGCTAAACTCTGCAGGAAAATGGATCTCGAGGGCCAGAGTTGAGAACCTCCGATCTAAATGATCACAGCCCGTCTGCTCCATGTAGGATGAGTTTCTGGAGGTTACATGAAGTAAACAGCTACTGCGATCTGCTGAGAAATGGTGGCCACAGAAATGAAATTCTGGGTGAACCAGGCCAACATTGGGGTTAGAAAGAAAAACACCTTGTTGTGTTGGTTTCGCCTTCAAAACATTTTGGCACTGGTTGAGACGACCCTTATCCGGTCTTCTGGGTCTTTTTTAACCCGCAAATGACTTTTGCTAAAATTTAAAAACAATTCTCGTTGTCCAAATGGCATAAGACTTTGTACAATGGTCAGCACTTTCTAGATCTACAAATAAAAAAAAAAATTGGAATTATATCTTGAGTTTATTTTAGTGTTAAAAAAAAAAAAGTCACATTCATGGTCTTTGGGGTCTCTAGAGACCCCACGCAACAAAATTTTATTTTGTAACAAAATAATAGGTGTTTAAAAAAAAACAAATGTAATTTTCCTGTTTATTAATGTTTTTACTACATTTGTGCAGTTTTCAGAGGATTTATTATATGTTTTTAAATTTATCTAAGTTAATAAATAAATATTTTTTAAATTGGTTTTTATACAAAAACAGCTTTTTATGTACTTTATAAAAGACCTTTCATTTGGTCCCTTTTCTAAGTGGGGTCTCCATATAGACAGAAATGAAGTGGCACACAATGAGCTGACTTTCATTTGCAGGTGTAAGTGGCTACGCAATATTACAAGCACAGACAAACACACACATTTAGTTCATCTGCTGTTCTCTGTACTGTACTTTGCACTGAATTCATACGTGCTGTTGTCTGGCATATGTCCAGAACGACACTGAGGGAAAACCTTCAAGAGAAGGCTCTTTCTGGAGGAGCTTGGAACAGCTCTGCTGGCTCCCCTTATGGTGAATCCACATTTTGTTGGTTTGATTCTAATCATAAAGTAACATTATTGACAAACCAATTTTTTTCAGTACAGAAAATATTAAACTTTGACAAAAAGTAATTTTTATTGGTATAATTGTGATTTCATAATGTGTACATATCAATCCAACTGAAAAAAACTTGTACAAAGATATCTTTCAGTTGGTCAAATAGCAAATAGTAAATAGTGGAGCTCTGCAGCCATCTACTGGTAAAAGTGATCATTTTTTTATTTTGTTGCGTGGGGTCTCTAGAGACCCCAAAGATCATGAGTGTACATCCCAAAATGAAATCAAGTTACTAGGCTCTAGGTGAGCTTCCTTCATTACTGCTTTAAAATAGAGCACTGCTAATCCTCCTCTCACTACAGATCCCTCCTGTCTCTGAGCTCTGCACAGAGAGCAGTTCCAAGTTATTAAGATCTACAGGTGCCTTTTTATACTCACTTTTGCACCAGTAGTGACATTGTAAACTGTTGCTCTAGCCATTCCCATAGCAATTTTCAAAAGGGATGCAGTGTCTTGTTCCCCTTCTCAGGAAACCATGGTTACATGCATAACCTGAGTTGCTCTTTATTTTATAATGAATCAGAGAACATTTCAGCTATCTGTAACATCTCTGTATACCATTGTGCCAAATGAGAGGGCACTAAAATAATTGCACTGATTACTGATTTGTTCAGAACAAAAAATATTTCAGCTGGTTGCCCAGTGTTACTGAGTCAACCGTTCACCATCATCCAAAATAAACAGACACTGCCTACCTCTAGAGATTTCAGGTACTTCCCATCAGTGTCCCTGAAGAAACGCTTCATGAAGGCTTGTGTTGCTGTGCTGCTGAGGTCTTGGTGTTTTGAGGACACATCCTTCAGTTCCAGAGGGAAGGAGACCTTCAGCTTCTCCATTCCATTTTGGTAAACCTCAAGGCCCTCCTTCACTGCAGCCTCATTCTCAATCATTGCCATAGCAATCACAGCGTTCTCCAGACATGGCACAGAACCACTGGAGATGGTGTCCACGTATGTTTTTGCCAGATGACCCAGAACTTCAGCAACAGAAAGAAATCCAACACAGAGATAAAATGGCATTGATAAGCACATGGTATTCTGTATGAACATACACATTTTCTTTCGACTCACCTCTTCCAGTGACTGTGTATTCATCTTTCAGCCTCTTCACACTGCTGTCACGAAAGACAAACTTGCAGAAATGATCTGTGACCTTCAGGAACTCAGAGGAAATGGCAGCAACATCCAAGTTTTCCAGGCAAGACATATTTTCTTGGGCTGTTGGAAAGGGGAAAGTGAAGCACTTCCTGGAAGGGAAGAATTTTTGGATGCACTCCCTGGGAAAGTTGTACTCCATCACACGTCTTGAAGTGCCTAGAAAAGATGAGCACATTCTGTAGCTGCTCTCAGTTCTGGAGAAGAGCACGTCTATTCTAGGAGTGTAGCTGGTTGAGCTACCGGACATAAAATGCTGAGACAGGAAATAGTAAGCTTGAATACCAAACAATTCAGCACAATAAACTATAAATATTACCTTAAATTCAGAATTTTTAAACAGTAATACAAAAGATCTGTTGACAAGACACTGAGTCTGGAAAACTATTCACAAACAAATTGTGATAGTAATTGGGAGGATTCTTATTAATAACCTTTTGCAGTATTTTAAATTACCATGTTTCAGCTTCAGAGCAAAATCTAGGTACTCATCCTCTGTTACATCTTTGTCATCAATCTTTAGCTCCAGTGTGAAGTCCCTCACAGCCCAGATGAAAGTAGGGAAGAACTTCACAAATTCACTTGAATCATCAATATCTGATGATTTGACCTTGATGCAGTCTGTTAGTTCAGTCACATATCTGACAGTTTGTTCAGGCATGAACACAAGAAGACAACAACTCATGACGCACAGTCAAAACAAATGTCTATGAGGTACTAAGCAACAGTGTGACAAAATTTACATTTGTATTTGTATAATTCCAATTTAGAACATCAACACTGCAGTTCTGGAGTAAAGTTCATTACCCAAAGAGTTTTTTAGAATTATTTTAAAAACAGAGCTGTTCACACAGGGCAAATGTGTTTGCAGAGTGACAAAGAAACATGAATGGGGCATTTGCAGCATACCGTTTCATTTTACGAGACAAAGCAAAGCATGTTTCTTTGAAATCATTGAAATTATGAAATAAAAACAAAAACAGTAAAGTGATGTTTAAATGGCAAAATTTTAATGCTTTAATTTATTTTTTATAAAAGGTAAATGTGTTGTAAAAGATGTGAATCCAAAATCAATAATAAATGCATTTTAATTAAGTTCTAAATATTGTATGTATTTAAAAAGAATAATTAAGTATAAGATGAAATGTTCAGATAATTGAAATGTTCAATCTAAGTTTGCAATTGCTTTTGTAGGAGTTTAGAATTAAGTTCCTCCTAAAAGCTAAATAATGTGTTTATAGTTGGGTTTTGCGATATATGAGGATGCATAGCGGCATATACTTTTGTGTTCTTCATTTGCATCAAGTTGATTTTAAAAAAAATGTGTAATTATTGGCAACTTACAAGTTGTTTTTACAACTTAGGGTGGTGTTTGGATGAATACTGAAATGTTTTGCTGTTTCTATTTATGCAGTCTGGTGGTTTTTAATTAATAATTTGTTTGAACATTCTATTTATGTGTCTATAAATGGTTAGAAGGATACTGTAGATCCATTATGGCCTTGTTATCAATCGTCCCTCGACTGTTGTAGACCAGAGTACTGCTGAGTAACACAGCCAGACAGAAGATGTTGGTGTCATGCTTTGGGTTTCCCTGTGATGAAGAATGATTTTTTTTTAAATATAAGCATCACCCGGTAACTTTTCCTTTTGGCCAGTAAGTGTTCTAAGCAGGACTTTTATTCAGAAGCTGCTACGCTCCATCTTCATTCATTTACCCATTTTAATTGTTTGTGCATTTGTAGCCTTCATGAAACGCTTGTACTCTGTGGTTTGGCAATCTGCACAATCTGAAGACAGACAGGAGGAGTTCTGCTGTCACTGAGCAACAAATTTTGAATCCTTGATTTTAATTTCAGGTCAATTTCAGATATAGAAGCACCTTAATTTTGTCTTTCAGCTATGAAACGGCACAGAGGAACACTCATTACACTGCGGTTTTTAATATAAAGATGGTTATCTCTGCATTGAAAGTGACAGTATTCTTGGACTCATGAAACTGCTTGTGATGCTAGTTGTGTTTTCTTGTCACGTCACCTTATCCACGTCTCCGAGTCCCTCTGTGTCCAGCAGCACTAGAGTGGTTCCTGCTTCAGTGGGATGAGGCACACACCACATCCAGATGCCCTTCGTCTTGGACTCAATTGTGCTGCCCAGCGCAAACCCTGATAATGACAATGACTTTTCTGCATTTAATGTCATTCACTTGAACTGCATGGTGTTTGCTATGAGCACTAACCTGTTTGTTTCCCAGCAAGACGGTTCATCAGGTAGGACTTCCCGGTCCAATAGAGTCCCACCACAGCCACCACCACCACCGGCTGCTGGATCTGCTGCAGGATCTGCAGTGCTGACTGCTGCACACACAGCTTCCCATCTGAGTCCGTGTCAATGAAGCACACTGGTTTATCCATGGTCACTGGAGACTCATCTGCCAACAGAACAGATACACACATTTTAAAGCCTATAGAAACTGAGTTAGTCACAAACTGTATGTAAGCTGCAGAGGTGTGCATCTGTGTATCTGTACGTGTGCCATGGAATTTGATAGCACACATACATCTCGGAGACGTCTATTTGACGTCTGCATTTACATCTGCAAGACGTAGTTTGCCCATCTGCAATACGTCTACTTGGCAAGTAAACACATCCCGGTTAAAAGAATTTTTAGATGATATTTATACTAGAAAACAAGACAAAAATACTAAGGAAGATTTTTATTTTTTTTTTCAGACACAGAATGAGACACAGAGACCCTTAACTCTCAGCTCTCAACTTTCAGCTTCTTTTAACCATTAAACACATCAAAAGGTTTTGTCATCATGAGTTAAAGCATACACTGTTTATTTCTACGGGGATCATTTAGTTCAGTGTGTCAGAGCAGCATTTCTGTCGATTCACAGACTTCACTATCCAAACTCTGTCCACGTGTGTGTTTAAGACACGAGGAGTTAAACAGTATATGTTGATATGAGGCGCCACGTAGGATTTAAATCAAACTTTGCTTATCAATACATACATAAAACACGTGCATATACACCTATAAATTACTCACATATACATGTATACTATTGGACGTTCAAATATATATATATGAAATACACGTGCACACTAATATGAAATCCACACCAATACATCTTATGTTAGTAATGAATGCATATACACTTGTGAATAACTTGCGTATATACATAAACTTGACGCGTGCATACACCCAGACACACTCGCATATACATTTAAACTCGATCCATGCATATACACCTACAACAACACACGCACATACATATAAACTCGCTGCATGCAGACACACCTATACATACTTGCATATACATATAATCTTGATTCATGCATATACACCTATAAACAGTCACACATACATTCACACTCGATGCGCGCATACACACCCATAAAACACTCGTGCAAACATACTAAATAAAATTCACAAACCTATACAATTCTGATTAGTAAGACGCATGCTTTAGTTGTATATACATATATGCAAATGATTTCATACCCAGCAAACATGCCCGCGCGGGCCCGCTGTGGGTTTACTGTGGGACAGTGCGGACAGAGCAAGCCCACACTAAACCCGCTGTGGGACCCCTTTGGGCTAGCCCATGTGGGCCCATAGTGGGCTTGCCCATTTGGGCCCCCATGATAGTTTTCTGTGGGCAAGCCCGCAGTGGGCTTGCCCACACTAAACCCGCTCTAGGCCCCCTGTGGGTTAGCCCATGTGGGGCCCATAGCAGTTTGCTCAATTGGGGCCCCATGTGGTTCCCTTTCGAGGAACTCGAACTGCGTCCTCTAGGGGGCGCTAGGGGGAACGCCGTCTGCGTGAGCTGTGTCTGAAGAATACATACAAAAACACCAACGGGGTTGGCCGGCGACAGCCTATGACGTCACTTCCGGTGCGACTCGTCGCTGCCGGAGCGTCACTACCGGCGCGACCACAGTATAAAAGGGCGCCGGTAGAACAGGACGGTCTCTTCTTCGTCTTCACTGACCTTTTGTCTGTAACCAAAGCTCGAATTGAGTGCATGTTTCTCACCAATGTTTTAATTATGGCTCTCGTGTGACGATGCGTGGTAAGGAGCAAGCGCTCTTTGCTCCCGTGGAGTTTATTGCGCTCTTTGCTTGTCTCTTGCGAGAAACAAGCACGCTCTGATACCCGCACCTATCATACGGTCCTTATATGGTGAGGATTAAGCGAATATCGGCTCTCGAGGGAGTTGAACGAGATCACCGCATTTATTGCTTGTTGCGAGAGGCACACACGCTCTCATACTCGCTTACACAGGGCTCGCGGGACGTGTGTGGGGTAGCCAGCCACGCTTTCAGCTCTCGAGGGAGTTGAATGCGATCGTCGCATTCAGTGCTTATTTCTTGCGATGGACTGGTGTGCTCTCGTAGCCGCTTGCATGAAGCTCGCGAGCTGTGTGTGTGTGGTCGGGAGCAGCGCGTCCAGCTCGCGAGGGAACTGAATGTGCTCATCGCGATGCATTCGCAAAGGAGGGAGGTGAGTCTTCTCTATACCCGAATTTGCATGAGTGTGCTGGCCTCTCAGGCATTAACAACGCATTCGCGGTGGCGGCTCCTTTCCGCCTGATTCCCACGGGAGTCTGGCGCGTGGGCGGAGCGTGTTCAGCTCCCCAGGGGGTTGAACATATGCTGCGCGTTGCGATTGTGGTGTTAATTTTCTGCCATACTCGAGGGTATGGACAGAAAATGAAGAGGAAGTATAGCCATCTGAGGATGGTTATAGCTTTTTTGTGTTATTTATGTGGTTAAGTGCAACTATCTGAGGATAGCTGTGTGTTAACCTATCCCTTTTCATAGAGCTGGCTATCTGAGCATAGCCAGGTATTAGCTCGGTGATCGCTCCCCTTCCTGGGTTTCTAAGTAGCGATCTCTTTGAGCTCCTAGTCAGGTAAGTGCTGTCTCCCCTGCCTGGGATGTGGGTAGACAGCCCATTCTTTGTGGTCAGGTCAATCGTGGTTGATTTCACTTTTCTGTTAACTCTGTGATTGCTCCCCTTATAGGGTTTTTAAGCAGTGGTCTCCCTGAGCCCCTGCCTAGATGGTGTTATCTCCCCTGTTAGGGTTATAAGTAGGTGACCCACTATGGTGGTCTGGCAGTTTCTCAAGAAGGTCTTTCTGGTAACTGGAGTCAGGCGTGGGAACCACGGTGGGTGAGTTCGATCCCTTATTTTGTGTCTACCATGCTGTATTTCTGGGACCTGTCTTGTGCGTTCCTTTGGTAGGTCCTCTTCAAGCACCCCCCTCTGGTCTTTCACCATGGTTATGGTTTGCTTGCCTGGATCTGCCTTCGGCATATTGATTGGGAAACTTTCAGGTCCCCACTACAGCACTGCATCTAGGGCTATGGTCCTACCTTCAGGTAAGCTCTTCGGAAGTCTTTCTCGCAGGGAGCTCCTGAACATGCTTTATAGACACATGGACCTAGACCACCTGGCTAGACCCTCTTCTGCTTCCCGCCCTTAGGGCCTTCTGTTTCTGGATTTCCACCCTTTCATACAGACCTGTTCTCATGCCATTTGGTGATCTAGCGAGTCGCCCCTCCCAGGAGTGGGTTTGATCACGCTATGTCTCGCCATCTTACGAATCAGGGTCGTTTCTGCGGAAACTCTCTGGTGCTCCAAGGAGCCTTTGGCTACATTGTGGCCCTTGTTCTCGAGGATCTGCGGGCCTTGTTAGAGCAGGGCCTTATGCTTTCCATTGAGATGGTAAGCACAGGTCTGTGTGGGGTGAGAATGGTTCAGGCCTCCCTTACAGGGCTCGTATGGCGGGAACCATGGAGGGGTGAGTTTGATCCATTTTTATGTCTCTAGAAACCTTTCTAGATCTGTCTATTATTATAGCCAGATAGGAGCTTGGTGATCGCTTCCCTTTCAGGGTTTCTAATAGCGGTCTCTTGAGGCGACCAGGTGAATGCTGTCTTCTCCCTGTGGTTTGGGTAGGCAGCCCATTGCATGTTCTGGTCAATGCGTGATTACTCCCCTATAACCTTGCTTTATTATCTCCCCTGCTAGGGTCATAAGCAGATGGTTGGGGTGGTTCCTCCAGGAGAACTTATGAGCTATCGGAGTCATGTGCAGGAACCACGGTGGGGTGAGTACGGCTCAGTACTATGTGTCTATCCTGCTGTATGTCGGGGTCCTGCTTTGTTGTGTGCTTCCTTGGTAGGTCCTCTTCGAGCACCCCCCTCTGGTCCTCGGCCATGGTTATGGTCTGCTTGCCTGGATCTGCCTTCGGCTTTGGAATAGGAAGCTTTCAGGTCCCCACTACAGCACTACTTCTAGGGTCTCGGTCCCATCTCTGGGTAACCCCTTTGAAAATCTTTTCACAGGGAGCTTCCGTCGTTGGGATAGACACATGGACCTGAGGCCACCGGGTTGAGACCCTCTATCTGCATCCTGCCCTGAGGGGTTTTCTGCTGCTGGGGTTTCCGCCCCTTACACAGACCTGCTCCTGACAAGGTGGTGTTCTAGCGGGTTGCCCCTCTGAGGAGTGGGCCGGATCGTGCTATGTTTCGCCATCTTACGAGTCAGAGTTATTTCTGGGGAAATTCTCTGATCACGTCTAGGAGCCTCTTTCTCTGCCCTCGCTCCCAGGGTTCTGCGGGCCTTGGTAGAGCAGGGCCCTTGCTTTCCATCGAGGTGGTAAGCATAGGTCTGTGTCGGGTGGGAAGGGCATAAGCCCCCTTGAGAGGTTACCCGTAGAACAGCCTGAGGGCTGGGGATGTTGCTGCTTTCCTGGCAGCCTTTGAGAGGTGCTCCCCTTCAGGTCTGGTCTCCGTATCTCTTTCTGGGCAAGGCGCGACGAGGCTCCCCTTTCTGCGGGAAGGGTTTGCTGAGACTCGTCCCCCTTGGGGCTTCAGACCTCCCTCCCGTCTTTGGGAATACAGGTCTGTTCTGATACTCCGCCTTTTTGGTTAAGGTGTATCGACTTTTTGGCAGTTAGACAGCCAGCTGCGGCCGCTGTCTGCTCGATGCATGCTCCTCTCCTTTCGGGGAGTATTTGAGTCTGCTCGAGCATTTCCCTCGGGCTACTGAGGTTTGCCCTTACTGCCGTTTTCCCCCTTGGCCCCATGGAACTGTTTACCAGGACCAGATCTCATCCAAGGCTCGACGATGCTCCCCTCTTTATATAAGAAGTCTCTGAGCTCGTCCCTCCTGGGGAATCAGTGGCTCCTCCTTCCGGGAGTGGAAGCCTTACCCGATACACTGCCGTCTCCTGGGTGGTTACGTGTTTTCGGCTCCTGGCAGTATATTGGATAGATAGCTGAGGCTACTATCTGCTTGGCATCTTTGCTCCCCTCTCCTGAGGGTTTCGTTTGAGCATTGCCTTCTCGGCGATGAGATCCGCCCCTACTGCCTTCCCCTAGAGCCTTGTTAAGCCGGCAGTTTCCCCTCACCTTGAGGGTCTTTTTATTTCACTGTTTCTCAATGGTACGTCTAAAATCCATGACTATGGTAAGTGCACACGTGAACCTTTGGGCACTTTTCTCAAATCCACGCTGTGGTATGGAATGCACCGGTGTTCTGCGTCCATTCTAAAATCCTTTATGGTAGGGATTCACGCGCTTTTGCCCGTACCCTTTCTCGAGATGGCTAAAAAACCCCGGTCACCCTGGGTTCCTCTCCTTAACATCTGCCAGGCTAAAAAGGAACGGTTTGCGCGCTCTTCCAGCGCGCTCCTTATTTACGCTCACCGAGGTGAGCAGGGAGTTACCGCTGCGCTCCGTTTATGACTCCTGAGGGAATCATACGGAACTACAGTGGCTCCTGAGAATCAGGCCAGCCTAGATTTCCTAGGCCTTCGGCCATGTCCCCTTAAAGGAATACCTCGGTTTCCAAGCTTGGGCTCTGCCTCGGGTCAGCCTCGACCCTTACAGGTAAGTTAGGTATGTAGCCCAGGCTCTGGCCGTAGGGGATATTTCTCTGACAGCCGTCACTTATTCCAGGGGCAACTCCCTTAAAAATGGGTACTTAGTGCTGGTCTCTTCCACAACAGGCACTCCCCTCAGCATGGCAGCGTGGGTATAACCGTTCCCCCTAGCGCCCCCTAGAGGACGCAGTTCGAGTTCCTCGAAAGGGAACGTCTCAGGTTACGTATGTAACCCTGGTTCCCTGAGAAGGGAACGAGACACTGCGTCCTCTAGGCTCGTGGCCATGCTTCAGGATGTGAGCTTCAGACGAAGAAGTGACCGTCCTGCTCTACCGGCGCCCTTTTATACTGTGGTCGCGCCGGTAGTGACGCTCCGGCAGCGACGAGTCGCACCGGAAGTGACGTCATAGGCTGTCGCCGGCCAACCCCGTTGGTGTTTTTGTATGTATTCTTCAGACACAGGTCACGCAGACGGCGTTCCCCCTAGCGCCCCCTAGAGGACGCAGTGTCTCGTTCCCTTCTCAGGGAACCAGGGTTACATACGTAACCTGAGACGTTTTTCTGTGGGCAGTCTTGTTAACAGCAAAAGACAGCTAAAACTAAACTTTTTAAAAATGTTTTATGATTGGATTCTAATCAAAATTGTTGTTGTTTATAAATTATTTTTATATCTACATGCAAATGTTACATTTTAAATTGCATTTCTGTGACAATGGCAGTAAAATGTAAACAATAGGTTGTCCATAACAAAAATTGTTTGTCCTGAGCAGTTTATCTGCCTGCTGTTCTTCAGAAAAATCCTCCAGCTCCTGCACATTATTTGTTTTTTTTTCCAGCATCTTCTGCTTTTTTGAACACTTTCCAAAACTGACTGTATGATTTTGAGATCCATCTTTTCACACTGAGAACAACTGAGGGACTCATACATAAATATTACAAAAGGTGAAAACATTTACTGATGTTTAAGAAGGCAAGACAATGCATTAAGAGGAAGAGGGTATAAACTTTTGAACAGAATGATGATGTGTAAATTCTGTATTTTATTTACAGCTTTTGTTTTTCCATTTAGTATTGCACTTCAGACTACAGAAATATTTACATGTCTGGCAGAAGACAATATAGGTGCAGATTACCCTGATCATCCACTTCAAAAAGTTTACACCCACTGGCTCTTAATGCATTGTATTGCTTTCTTGAGAATCTTACATTTACTTCTGAAAAGGTATCAAATATGCAGATGCTGCTGGAAAATCAATTATTATATATATATTTGTTTTAATAATGTATTTATATTTGTAAATACATTGCAGGCTATCATAAAATTAAGTTATTTGAGACAATTAAATCATGTGAATAATCAGATCATTGATTTGTTAATTTATTCATTGTTATTGCTGGTATTGATTAGTGACGTTATCTTTTAATAAATATTTCTAAAAGGAAAAATAAATATGTAATGATATAATACATTCAATGGCGCGTCAGCTCTTCAGCACGTGATTAATTCTAGCCAATGAGAACGCGAACTGCTGGAACTCTGCATCGTTAATGAGCGGTCATTCAGACTTCGACTGGTACCGCCCAGACTCAACTCAGTCAGGTAAGATTTTAAATTTCTTGGATAATTTCTTAATTTTCTATTAAAATTCGTCAAAATGGTTGAGAATTTATTAATAGGAATTAAATTACACCCGTTTTAGTGGTAAATTTGATTACAAGTGTCACTTGTTTAAACGACGAACGGTCATAACGGTCGAAAAGCGGTTTTCTGAGGTAACGTTAATCTCTGAGGTAATATATCCTTCAAAATTGCACTTAAATTCACTGAATTAAGTTAGTTTACGTCCATTTTGGTGTTAATTTGGATTATTGTCGTTTTCCGTTGCTGTTTACGCGATGAATTAATAATAGCCGAGCAAGAAGGAGCTAATCTGTGTTTTAAAGTCTTAAATAGCAACACAAACAGGGATTTATATATAGCACAACACAATACCTCAGCTACACGCTTATAAAATCTTGTTACATATCATTAATGTTTCTGTTTATAACTGATAGACATCAGTAAATTCTCCGCGCTGACCGGAAACTGTTAACGTTAGGACAGTTTCGCAAACAATATACATTTGCTTAAAGATTATTGCAAAGGTACAGCCATACTATCATGTTATTGTTACTTCAAAATGATAAATCATACGATTATATCAAAACTATCTTTGTAGGAGTCGCGTCTTAAACAAGCTGTGGCCTGAGAAAGAGAGAGAGAGAGAGAGAGAGAGAGAGAGACTCTCGTTAGAGTACAGTACGGGTGCGTCTCAAACAAAACTCGTGAATCAGTATGTAGCCATAAAGATTATCGCTGTCATATGTAATCAGCCATCTGGAATAGTAATTTAGTAAAAAAAATAGTAAAAAAATATATATATTTATTTGTTTTTTATATTTGTTTGTTTGTGTGTTTTATATCATTAATGTAATGTTTGTCTTCTTTCTCTTTTGAGTACTGATTTCAATCTAGTCCTGAGTGCAAAGTTTAGCTCAAGCCCCAAACATGTACAGCTGAATCAGCTGATCAAGGTCTTCAGGAGAACCACAGACCTTCAAGCAGGCGTGTGGACGGGTTGGAGCTGATCTCTGTCGGATGTTGGTCCTTCAGGACACCACTGCTGTAAGTGAGTCAGGTAGTCAAAACCTTAATACTTTTTCCCCCGGTTTCACAGACAAGGCTTAAACCTAGTCCCAGAGTAAAATGTAAATCCAAGCTGTTTCAGCTCAAAGAAACTTGCACTGACTGATCTTAAAATATATCAGTGCCTTTGTTTTCCTTCAAGATGGACACCAGTAATGTTTGTAACATTTATAATGTTTAAACATTTATAAAAAGTTACTTAAATGTCCTAATTGAACTATGGCCTAATCCTGACTTAGTCTAAGCCCTGTCTGTGAAACCAGTGCCCGGTTGCATAAAGCACCTTAAGTGTAATTTTCCCTTAAGATCGCCCTTATGTTTCCCTTACACTTAAGGGCGTTGCATAAAATATCCCTTAAATGTTACTTAAGGGTTTCTTTAGTTGAAACATCATAGACCCTTAGAATTTCTATTAAGTCTCCCTTAAACCCCTTTAAGTGTTGCATAAAGCCCCTTAACTGCCATTTCCCTAAGTATAACATAAGGTATGGAAAATGTCACCTTAAGTGTTAAACAGCGCGCTGATTCAATCCACGATCGTCCTCTTTATATGTTAAACAGATTAATTTAGGCATTTATTCACATATAATTATTGATTAAATTACATTCACACATAATACCTCAAACAAGAGTCCGTCACACACGAGAACAAATTTATATTCGATATTTTATTCCTGTATTTTCCTACGTATTACCTGGAGATAACTTAAAAACACACACATAAACCGTATATTGTGGCAATCGTGTGTTTATTGTGTTTACGTTTCAGTTTAGCTGCAGCCATTATTGCTGTATTCCATCATAACACTTTTATGAGTCCGGATTGGACTTTCAGCGCAAGAGCGCCCTCCGGCTACGAGTATGAATGAAACATACGCTTTATAATGTTCACATCGCCTCGGAAACTCAATAAAATGATTTTTCAGAATTTTTCGTTTTGAGTGAATAATCAGTTTGAGTTTCCGTCTCGCTTGGTCCTTCTCGTTTATATTTGGTTTATATTTTGTTCTC
Organism: Cirrhinus mrigala; assembly: GCA_036247105.1. NCBI lineage: Eukaryota > Metazoa > Chordata > Actinopteri > Cypriniformes > Cyprinidae > Cirrhinus > Cirrhinus mrigala. The sequence goes on from JAMKFB010000053.1 coordinate 285,514, forward strand.
CTTACCCGTGTTATACTGTTTTCTGTGAAAACTTACACCGCTAACTGCATTACAAAATAACGTGTCCATAGCAACAGTAGATTTTTTTTAACGGCAAACCTTGAATCGCTGTCGTAAAACACTTAACGGTTTCACTTTAGTAAGGGAAGTGTTTAAGGGATTATATGCAACACCCTTAAATCATCCCCTTAGGTAAGGGGAAATCATGCCTTAAGTTTCATACTTAAGGGAAAAACTTAAGGTTCTTTATGCAACCGGGCACAGGGCTTTAAGTTGTATTGTTATATTTCACTAATATTTTTTTCTCTCTCTCTTTTTCTCCCTTTGGTTTGTCAACTTCAGCTAAACAAAGAGCCACCAGGTCGCTGCATCTTTTGTAATGTAAGTGCATTTAAGTTTATTTAAAGCTGCACATTCATGCATCAAGTTAAAGTCATTAGTAATTTCTTACAGTGCACCTTCCTCCAAAAATTAAAGTTCTGTCATCATTTACTCACTCTGTTGTTGTTTAAAAAAAAAAAAAAGATTTAGAAGAACATTTCAACTATTTTTATCATTGTTCATGCTATTGACTTTCGTAGTATTGACAAAAACACTGAGACAATGTTGTATTATTTAAGTTTTATATATATGTATATATATATACACATTTTTAATTGTTCTTTTCTTTCTCACTTAGACGATGGAACAAAAAGTAGGCTGGCCGCAGCATCTGAAATCGAAACATCTATTAAAATGCCTCCGCAGTATAAGACACTTGGGATGGTGGAAGGAGCAGAAGAACAGTGATCAGGCAGAGTTCTACTGTTGCCCTTTAGGGAACTGATTTATGATCTACTTAACGTTCTGATTTAGTTATAACTGATCATTGCTCTGTCCTATAAAATGATTTAATACATTCAACTGTTCCATAGTTTGGGGTCAGTTTTTTATTATAAATTTTTTTTAAATCTAAGAAATACATTTTTACATTTGAAATGTTTAAGAAGTTATTTTTATTCAGCAAGTATGCGTTAAGTTGATAAAAACTTTTACATTGTTGCACAAAAATCCTATTTCAAATAAATGCTGCTCTTTTAAAAGCATTATTTAAAGGATCCTGAAAAATATATATCATGGTTTCCTCAAAAATATAAAGCAGCACAACAGTTTTCATGACTGCAGATGATAAGAAATGTAGTGTTGTTAAGCATAAGAGAGCTCTTTCAAAAACACTGACAAATCTTACCGACCCTAAACTTTTAAACAGTAGTGTTTTCTGCTTTTTTTATTTTTTTACGTGGCTGTGAATAAATGAAAGTATTTGAAATCTATGACTCTTAATTTATTGCTTCTACTTTCAGCATGCAGTTATTCTGCATATGCATTAATGGTAATATTGTGGCATTTTGCAGGTACAAAGTAAAAGCAAACTAATTTTGTTATTTGTTAAGGCCACAATGGCCATTCACAGGTGCCCCCACCCAGCCCACAGCATCCCCACACTATCCCTACAGTGCCCACACCCCACCCACAGCATGCCCACACTTTATGGGCCCACAATCGGCCCAATTGTGGGCCCACTCTGCTTTGTGTGGGCCAGCCCACACTTAACCCACTTTTGGGCTGTCCCACTCGGGCCCCACACGGGCCCCATAGTGTGGGGCCCACACGTGCCCCGCATTTCACGCCGGTATTGGGGCCCACAGAGGGCTGCCCGCGCGGGTTAGATTTTTTGCCCACAGTGGGCCCACGCGGGCCCCAAACGGGCATGTTTGCTGGGTATGTGGATGTGCATGGACTTTTCAGTGTAAACGGAAGGCATTTCAGTGTAAAAAGAAGTCTTTAAGGGACGCCGCCTTCATACAGACCGTGAATCAGAAACATGAATTTCAGAGTGACCTTAATAGCTGTGACGTTTGTTAGTGCTTTATTTGCTTGTGCACGTTGCAATGAAGACGATATAGTCGATTTCTTCAACAGCGTACTACAGTGCCTAACGCGTATACAGCAAGAGCCGAGAGAGACACTTCATCGAGATTTAGAGAACCACGCCAGAACAATTAACAGTCTTTTGTCCGTGGTTCGTTATGATCAAAGTGCCGAAACCAGAGAATGCATCGTTATTCTCGAGACGCTGTGCAGCACACTGCGCCAAATCACAAACCCGCTTGATATTGGAAGAGCTGCTGGCGCTGGACCAGGAGCAGTCCCACCACCTACATCTAGCACAGGCCACAGAGGTCGTCCAACTGGCAAGGTATCGCATCCTTATTAGGAATAAACCGCCGCACTTTGTTCCAGCACAGGCAGCGCCTTGGAATCAGACCGTTGGAGTATGCAGAACTGTCTGACTATGAGTTGAACACACTTGTAAGACAGATTTTGCAAAGAACCCCAAATGCAGGCGAGACCTACATTTTGGGCAGTCTCCGGTCTCGCTCCATCCGCATCCAGCGTTGGAGGGTGAGACAAAGTTTACACGAGATAGATCCTAATGGAAGGTCACTCAGGCACCGACGTGCTGTCAGAAGAAGAATTTATCCTGTGCAAACTCCTAACCAACTCTGGTATGTCCAAATGTTATTTGACAGCTTCATTAAATTGTTCCTTAAAACAGGGGCGGACTTAGTGATTTGATGGCCCTAAGCAAATTCCAGGTATGGGACCCCAACACAATAAATGTGCTCTTTTATGCCTAACCCTTTTTTTGCTCGCTCGCTCTCAAAGTTTATAGTTATAGTTTATTTTTCCCTTCCCAACCAGCAATTAGTGAACCTGATGCTTTTGTAAAGCCATGTTAAACTAGGCTACCTTATGTTTATTTATTTTTATTTTTTTTTAGGATTACAAAAGAAGATTAAAAAAATGCTTGCACTTGTCCATTTCATGTTCGTAAAAAGACTTTATTAAATTGTAAACCTTTTCTGTCTTTTTACAAACATGAAATTATCCCATGTAACTCATTCCATATTCCAAGTGTTCTGAAGGCATACGGTAGGGTTTTCAGAGAGACAAATGGAAAATGTAAGCTATTATTAGCTGAGCGAAAATCTCCAGTCATCGCATTCATGCATATACGAATGCATTTATAGGAGTGCGCGGCTGTTCGCGCCGGCGCGCCTAGGAAGCACACAAGAGAGTCATTTTGAAACATCAAGACAAATAAAATTATGACTTGAAACAAAAAACTTTATTTACTGATTTGAATATCTCTGTTCCGAAACAGTCAATGACTACAATGCGCGCAAAGAGCAAAAACTCTGCATTTTGAGCGGCGAGTGGATTCTAACTTAAACACTTCTGGTCATTGCGTTCAAGAAATTAACCAATATGTCTGCGATTGGCTACATTATTAAACGCTGCCAATATGATTGCAATATCAGATAGGGCCCCCTGATCAGGGGCGGACTTAACCAATAAGCGAGGTAAGCGGCCGCTTAGAGCCCCGGGGAATTAGGTGGCCCCATCTGATATTGCCAGGGGCGTAGCACCAAATTCTGGGCCCTATGCACAAGCAGTGGCCATGGGCCCCTGTAAGTAATGTCATTTCTAATTTTGTGTTATGCTGTTGTGTTATTAGCACCGATAATTGCGGTGGAATTGAAGTGTTTTGTAACCACAGCAGGAGTTCATTTGTAGACTGTTTGCTCTCACATTTTGGGCTCACCTTTCTTGGGAAAGAAATTTGTTAGCAGTTGCTTTCCCTCATTTCTTTTTTTATCCCTTTCTTGCCTCTCTTTTCTTTTCTGAGAACCGGATTTAGCTTTCTTAGATATCATCTTCCACAGCACAGTTCTGCACTGCCGTCTGCCGCTTTAGCAGAATGAACGCTACTTCAAATGCGCCTAGTCAAAAAGCCTGGTGAAGGTGGACTAAACCATTTCGTGCAAGGGAGAGGGTGCCTGTCCTCAGACACTATATGTACTTGGACACCATTTAATACATCAATCAACTGATGCATTTACCCAAAATAATAGTTAACATTTATTATGATCTTAAAATTATATTTAAAATAAAATTTCACTCCTCAGGGGCCCTCCCCCCACTTGGGGCCCTGATAATTTAGTCCCACTTTTCACCCAACTACGACGCCCCTGGTTATTTGGATTGTATGAGAGTCTTGTAAACCCCCGTACGGCACCATCCAGCACAGATGCACGGTTGATATTAAACTTGCAGGTTTGATTGGAGTTTATTTTTGTAGCAAGTTCTTCCAATATTCGCTTGATGGGGATTTCCACTGCAGGGGGAATTCTAAAGAAAAACAGGTTTTAGCATTTAAACTTCATTATAATATGTAAATATTTATCAAATAAGATCAAAATATGTCATGTCTATTAGTTACATAAATTGGCTGCATTGTAGGGAATACATATGCCAATAACTATTGAATCAGATGGTGTTACGAATCTGGTCGGTGTTCTGCGGACCGCTCACCACCAGATGTCGCTCTCACCCCTTCATCACACTCTGACTGTTGTACCACACCCCGGACTACATCTCCCGTCATGTATCACGCTGATTGCGTCAGCTCATGTGACCAATCAGCAGCACCATAAAAGCCCCGGTCTTTTCCCATGCATCACGGATTGTTGAATTGTTGAATTATAGTGTTTCTCCCTTTGTGTAGCGTTTCATAGTTCCTTGTGTTTTTGATTCTCTCGCCTGGCTCCTCGTTTCCGACTGTTCGCCGCCTGCCTTTTCGGACTATCGCTCGTCTTTCTGGACCATTCTCTCGTTTCGCCTCCGACATTCCTGTTTACTGTTGTCTGACCTTGCCTGCCCGACCATGTATCTGTCTCGTCCCATTAATAAAAGCGTGCATGTGGATCCGCTCATCTCTCGTCACTCATTCCCGGTTACAGAACAATCCGTCACAAAAGGATCCAGCAGCTTTTCACCCGGACATTCTGCAGATATGGACACCAACAGGACTTTATTTCGGATCAAACAGAGATCACACACACTCGAGCAGTACACCCGTGAGTTTATTTCCATTTCAAATTATTCCACCCTCCCGGACTGTACAATTATTGAAATTTTCTGTGATGGCGTAAATCAGCCTTTAAGGGCGAGGCTGAGACGCAGGGTCCGCGTTCGTCTCTCGCGGAATTTATGAACTTTGCCTTATTGTGTGTGGGCTCGCCGTGTGCTGTGGGGGTCGCGAAGGAGGAACGCGACAACGCGGATATGGCAGCCGCGCATCCCGCGCGCAGATTGGCGGTAACGCCGGATCACGACGCCACAAACAAGTTTTCCGCCTGGATCTGTGGTGCCCGTTCACAAGATGGCGGCGGCGCCGGCGTGCGCTCACAAGATGGCGGCGACGGCGGAGCCCGTGCGCAAAATGGCGGCAACTGCGATGCCCGTTCGCACGATGGCGGCGGCGCCAGTGCGCGTTCACCAGATGGCGGCGATAACGGAGCTCCGTCACGTCACAGCTGCCATACAAGAGCCAATTAAAGGTATAGTTACATTTCCTGAGTCAAGTCAAGTTTCTAAGTCAAGTCAAGTTGCAGCTGTGTTTCCTGAGTCAAGTCAAGTTTCCAAGTCAAGTCAAGTAGCAGCTGTGTTTCCTGAGTCAAGTCAAGTTTCCGAGTCTAGTCAAGTTGCAGCTGTATTTCCTGAGTCAAGTCAAGTTTCCAAGTCAAGTCAAGCTACGGCTGCTGTTCCAGTGTCAAGTCAAGCTACGGTCATTGTTCCTGTGTCAAGTCAAGTTAGAGCTATCGCTCCTATCTCAAGTCAAGGAACAGCCATCTTTCCTGAGCCAAGCACTGTCAAGATGGCTGCCACGCCAGAGCCACTGCACAAGATGGCTGCCACACCAGAGCCACTGCACAAGATGGCTGCCACGCCAGAACCACTGCACAAGATGGTTGCCACGCCAGAACCACTGCACAAGATGGCTGCCACGCCAGAACCACTGCACAAGATGGCTGCCACGCCAGAACCACTGCACAAGATGGCTGCCACGCCAGAGCCACTGCACAAGATGGCCGCTGTCTCCAAGCCACTCCACAAGATGGCCGCCATTCCTGAACCTGTGGTCAGCACCCGGACGCCACCTGTGGTCATGATGGCCCACGTGCTGGACACACCCCTAATGACAGTACGGGCAGCTAAAGTGGCGCTCCTTCATGTCGCGGCGGCTACCCCTGAGTCAAGTCAAGACACAGCTGCTGTTCCCCACGAGTCAAGTCACGTAACAGCTGTTGTTCCTGAGCCAAGCCATGTTGTTCACGAGTCAAGTCCCGGTACAGCGGATCTCCATGAGCCAAGCCAGGTAATAGCAGTTCCTCATGAGCCAAGTCAAGCTGCTGCTGTTATTCCAGAGCCAAGTCAAGCTTCAGCCGCTGCTCCAGAGTCAAGTCAGGCTACAGCTGTAACCTCCAAGTCCAGTCAAGCTTCCAGGTCCAGTCAAGCTTCCAAGTCAAGCAACGTCAAGGCTGTCGTCCCTGCGTCAAGCAACGTCAAGGCTGTCGTCCCTGCGTCAAGCAACGTCAAGGCTGTCGTTCCTGGGTCAAGTAAAGTCACTACTAATCTTCACGAGCCAAGTCAAGTCATTGCTGATCTCCAAGAGTCAAGTCAGTTCACTATTGATCTTCACAAATCAGGTCAAGTCACAGCCAATTTCCACGAACCAGGTCAAACCACAGCTGAACTTCATGAGCCAAACAAAGTTATTGCTGCTGCTCCAGAGCCAAGTCACGTCTCGTCTGACCTTCCAGAGCCCCGTCACGCCCCGCCTGCCGGCCCAGAGTCCAGTCACGCCCCACCTGTCGGCCCAGAGTCCGGTCACGCCCCGCCTGCCGGCCCAGAGTCCGGTCACGCCCCGCCTGCCGGCCCAGAGTCCGGTCACGCCCCGCCTGCCGGCCCAGAGTCTGGTCACGCCCCGCCTGCCGGCCCAGAGTCCGGTCACGTCCCGCCTGTCGACCCTAAGTCAAGTCACATCTCGTCAGACCTCCCAAGATCACGGCCTATCATGATAGCCAGCGTACTGGACCCACCACAACCTCCCGCAGCTGCTCTTCCTTTAATGGCGGTTGCCATTTGGTGTGTGTGGGCTGCACACTGTGCCCCTGAGGCCACGTCTGTTCACAAGTCAGCTTCTGAGGCCACGTCTGTTCACAAGTCAGCTTCCGAGGCCACGTCTGTTCACAAGTCAGCTCCTGAGGTCATGCCTGTCCCCAAGTCAATCCCTGAGGCCACGTCTGGTCACAAGTCGGCTCCAGAGCTCCCCTCACTTGGAGAAGCCATGCCAATGCCTCCTGAGGTGTCAGCCTTGGCTGTAGATCCTCCCATGGAGGCGGCATCCCCCTATAACCTCTCTGCTTCTCCCCTTGTTCTATCAGCCTCTTCTGTCTCTGCTTTTCCGGGTCCCAGGCCATAACGCGGTCTCCTGCTCCAGAGGTCCCGCCTGGTCTCAAGGCAGCTCCAGAGGCCCCGTCTGGTCTCAAGTCTGCTCCGTCCCAGCTCCCGCCTGGTCACAAGCCTGCTCCAGAGCTCCCGTCTGATCTCAAGCCTGCTCCAGAGCTCCCGTCTGATCTCAAGCCCGCTCCAGAGCTCCCGTCTGATCTCAAGTCTGCTCCAGAGGTCCTGTCTGGTCTCAAGTCCGCCCCAGAGGCCTTCCCCGTCGGAGAAGCTGCGCCAATGCCTCCAGAGGTGTCAGCGTCAGCTGTAGAACCTCTTATGGAGGGGGCGTTAACCTCAAAACTCTCTGCTTCTCCCTTTCTTCTGTCTGTCTCCTCTGTCACTGTTCTCCCCAGGTCCCAGTCCATGACGCAGCCACCTGTTCCGCCCCAGAGGGCTGCGGCACCTCCTGTTCCGCCCCAGAGGGCTGCGGCACCTCTTGTTCCGCCCCGGAGGACTGCGGTGCTTCCTGTTCCGCCCCGGAGGACTGCTGCGCCTTCTCCCCCTATTCTGTCTGCCTCCTCTGTCCCTGTTCTCCCCAGGTCCCAGTTCGTGACGCTGATTCCTGTTCCGCCCTGGAGGGCCGCTCCGCCCTGGAGGATTCCTGTGCCTTCTGCTCTGCCTCCGGCTCCACCCTGGAGGACTCCTGCGCCTCCTGCTCTGTCTCCAGCTCCGCCCTGGAGGATTCCTGTGCCTTCTGCTCTGCCTCCGGCTCCACCCTGGAGGACTCCTGCGCCTCCTGCTCTGTCTCCAGCTCCGCCCTGGAGGATTCCTGTGCCTTCTGCTCCGCCTCCCGCTCCGCCCTGGAGGACTCCTGTGCCTCCTGCTCCGCCTCCTGCTCCGCCTCCCGCTCCACCCTGGAGGGTTCCTGCTCTGCCGTTCCTGCCTCAATCACCGGATCCTCCGCAGGGACCTGGTCCTCCAGCCCTCGCCCTGTCTCGCTCCCGCCCCACCACTCCCCTGGACTGTTATTCTGTTGGAGCGTCTGGAAGCCGCTCCTTGGGGGGGGGCTATGTTACGAATCTGGTCGGTGTTCTGCGGACCGCTCACCACCAGATGTCGCTCTCACCCCTTCATCACACTCTGACTGTTGTACCACACCCCGGACTACATCTCCCGTCATGTATCACGCTGATTGCGTCAGCTCATGTGACCAATCAGCAGCACCATAAAAGCCCCGGTCTTTTCCCATGCATCACGGATTGTTGAATTGTTGAATTATAGTGTTTCTCCCTTTGTGTAGCGTTTCATAGTTCCTTGTGTTTTTGATTCTCTCGCCTGGCTCCTCGTTTCCGACTGTTCGCCGCCTGCCTTTTCGGACTATCGCTCGTCTTTCTGGACCATTCTCTCGTTTCGCCTCCGACATTCCTGTTTACTGTTGTCTGACCTTGCCTGCCCGACCATGTATCTGTCTCGTCCCATTAATAAAAGCGTGCATGTGGATCCGCTCGTCTCTCGTCACTCATTCCCGGTTACAGATGGATTGAAAAAAGGTCCTTACAGGTCCTACTGTTTGTAGTTAAAAGGTTATGTTTTTATTAATCAAATTCTATACTTACTTACATTTTGTAGTTTTGGAAGAGAACAACATATTGTTAAGTGAAGTTACAATGACTGAATCCTCTGGTTAGTGACAATGCAACTACTGAAATGAATAGGAACATTTATGGTAAGCAGTATTAAACAATTCAAAACAATGAGAATCCTATCACAACTGAACTGAAATATTAACAATAAAGAAAAATACACCTAAAGAAAATGGTGTACTTCGTAGTGTAATGGTTTTAAACACATTTCCAATTTTTTTTTTTTTTTTAATTAAATGCCACCTGTGATTTTAAATTACAATTAGACTGAATAATACTCACATCTGGTCCTCCATGCTTGCTATTATGGCACAGCAAAGATCTTCATCCTCTTCCTCATCTTCAGATGCTCCCCGAATAAGGGAAAGGATAAGGGGACTGAACTCTAGTGGAGGACTGAAAAGTAATGCTGTCAAGTGAAAACTAAGAAGAGATAAAATAATGTACATTAGACAATGTCTAAAAGTGCTAGAAAATAATTGAACCAAGTTAAAGCAAGCACTCAGAGTCTTGTGTGGAAGACTGGTCCTTTAAGTCAATGGTCATATTCTCTTCAGTTGCAGGACCTGATGACTGGTAGACCCTTTCGCCAGGCATGTCCACCTCAAAGCAGCTGTCATTAGAGCTGTCTATTTCAGCCTTGAAAAATAATAAAGCACAGATGAGATCTCTTGTTAAGCAATGTATTTCGCACAGTTTGTAGTATTGTTGGCACTTCCCAAGAGTTTTCAACAGTGACTGCAAAACAGGAAGCTAAATTAATTTATGAAGTATAAAACAAGAAGTTGACATTGCATAACATACATTTAGATACAATATGGCCCAAAATAACCCTAAACTATATAAGAAAGCCCATATGGGAATGAAAAAAAATAAAATTTATTAAAAATACACCAGTCTTACCATGAGTAGTGGTCTTGAGGGTCTTACATATAAGGCCTTCAACTTGAACACCTTTAAAATCAAGCTGCCATCCAGTTCCTGACCTTCACTTAACTTGGGTGCAATGAGTTTGTTGCCACATCCCATAAGAATATCTAAACTGCACACAGTGAAAACCAGTGATACTAATACACCATTAAATAATACATCACAAAGTAATACATTTACAATATAATAACTATAACTTCTTTGAAGAAATTAAAGACATACATACCTTACATCAGGTGGCACTTTTTCTTCAAAGCCTTCTTTGATTTTTCTTAAAACCGTTGTACTGTCCCAGGATTTGTCAAATTCAAATGCATTTAATATGTGTCCAATTTCATGTAAATGCTGTTTTTTCCTTTGCTTTACTACACCAATATCATTAGGGGAGGTCAACAGTATAACACCTTTATTAAAAGTTCGATGGTGTCCTGGGCCTGTAAAAATAAACACACCTTAACAAAAAGCAAACTCTAATTAACACACATGATAATAATAATTAACAGTAATAATAATTAATAGCATTTATCATAAATTACTTGACATTCTAAGTAATTATATTGATTCCTGGAAATGGCTGGAGCTCACTAGTGGGACTGGGACTTTAGTTGGGAACAAATGTTTAACTATAGAGGCAGAAAATTGCACTGTGTGTGTGTGTGTGTGTGTGATTTGCATAACGTTTGGAAGATTTCATACAAGTTCTACCCCCCATCTCCACCATTTTTTCCTTAACTTTTTCTAGATCGAGACTGCCAATTACCATACTGCTGGCGAGTGTGATATCGTGGTCCATGAACTTCGCTGGCAGATGAGGATGGCATCGTTTGCCTGTTATTGATGCTTTGTATGCCAGAAGTCGATGGCCTAAACAAAGTACGCAGTTCAGACTCTGTTTCTGACTGCAGTTGACCGGAAGGCGACGCATTAGATTCAACTGAATTAGCAATTGATCTTATAATAGTGGGCGAAGCAAGAACATTTCGCAAAATGCTAATTGCTTCAGTTGTAGCACAATCCCTATCCATCATGGCAACCGCGGCAAATAGGCAAGTTACTTCCGGTTACGCTCAAACGGCTTCCTTTTACACTGAAATGCCTTCCGTTTACACTGAAAAGTCCACGCACATCCACATATGAAATCATTTGCATATATGTATATACAACTAAAGCAATTCTAATCAGAATTGTATAGGTTTGTGAATTTTATTTAGTATGTTTGCGCGAGTGTTTTATGGGTGTGTATGCGCGCATCGAGTGTGAATGTATGTGTGACTGTTTATAGGTGTATATGCATGAATCAAGATTATATGTATATGCAAGTATGTATAGGTGTGTCTGTATGCAGCGAGTTTATATGTATGTGCGTGTGTTGTTGTAGGTGTATATGCATGGATCGAGTTTAAATGTATATGCGAGTGTGTCTGGGTGTATGCACGTGTCAAGTTTATGTATATACGCAAGTTATTCACAAGTGTATATGCATTCATTACTAACATAAGATGTATTGGTGTGGATTTCATATTAGTGTGCACGTGTATTTCATATATATATATATATTTGAACATCCAATAGTATACATGTATATGTGAGTAATTTATAGGTGTATATGCACGTGTTTTAATGTATGTATTGATAAGCGAAGTTTGATTTAAATCCTACGTGGCGCCTCATATGTTGAAGGTTTTGTTATTTCCATTTAAGCTTTCAAGTTGTAATTTAATAGTCATTTACTCACTTAGCTAATGATTTCACTTTTCCAAAGGGACACTGACTTTAATCCAAACACATTTCATTCATTAATAAAAACAATTCCTGACAGTGAACTCTTGACCTTTGTCTTGTGAACAGCACCAAATAATCACATATGTGTGCTACAAAGAAGAAAACCCTTTATCTGCAGTCACATGGTTTCTAGTATGTAGCTGCTGATTTTGAAAGTGAAACCATGTTTTAATCTGGACAGAAGGAGGAAATGTGAGTGACCAGAGCAAATAAGCAGAGAGAGAGAGTGAGAGAACAGAGACAATCCCCTGATTCACTCTGACCAATCAGCATTAAAGGGCTGAACTTAAACATGTGTATAATACATGGTCAGATTATCATGAGCACACAACACAGAACTCAGATCGAGCTACTGTAAGGTAAGGAAAGGGACATTCACTCCATTTATACCAAATCAAAATATATAACACAGAAAATACATGTTTGTGATGTATTTTAAAAAGTAGATATATTATACAAGAGGATCACAAGATGCATCGCTGTGCACCTGTTTCCCCCTGCGTAAATGATGGATGCCAATCAGACATTATTCCTGTGAAGAGACAACGCCAATCCAGCAACGAGAAGGAAATCATGGCTCAAGATGAAGCATCTGCATCACTTTCAGGTAGGCTCATATTCGCAAAATGGAAAAGATTTGTAGTAGTAGTACAATGAAGTACCCGATTAACAGATGCAAAAATGTTAATGTTTTCTTTTCAACTTTATTATGCTTTTCGAGCCAAGTCACAAAATTAGGTGCTTTTACATTTCTAAAAGATTAGACTTTTATTCACATAATAACACCAAGCCTTTATAGCCATGCATAATAATTAAAAGTCATTTTAAAAGTCATTTTTGCTTCCCTTTAACTATTTTATTAAATTATTTGAAAACTCTTCCCAGATGAAACACATACGTCTGCCAGATGTCTGTTAAAGATCACTTGATCTGGTAAGCATCTGCTGTCTACAAACGTCTGGCAGACGCCTGTAAGATGTCAGTTTTATATACATTCTAAATCATAAACATCTTAAAGACATCTAATAGACGTCTATTTGACATCTGATAGAAAACGTCCAGTAGACATATTGCAGATGAGCAATTGTCGTCTCCGAGATGTACGTGTGTTACCAATTCCACGGCACACGTACAGATACACAGATGCACACCTCTGCAGGTTACATACAGTTTGTGTCTAACTCAGTTTCTATAGGCTTTAAAATGTGTGTATCTGTTCTGTTGGCAGATGAGTCTCCAGTGACCATGGATAAACCAGTGTGCTTCATTGACACGGACTCAGATGGGAAGCTGTGTGTGCAGCAGTCAGCACTGCAGATCCTGCAGCAGATCCAGCAGCCGGTGGTGGTGGTGGCTGTGGTGGGACTCTATCGGACCGGGAAGTCCTACCTGATGAACTGTCTCGCTGGGAAACAAACAGGTTAGCGCTCATAGCAAACGTCATGCAGTTCAAGTGAATGACATTAAATGCACAAAAGTCATTGTCATTATCAGGGTTTGCGTTGGGCAGCACAATTGAGTCCAAGACAAAGGGTATCTGGATGTGGTGTGTGCCTCATCCCGCTGAAGCAGGAACCACTCTAGTGCTGCTGGACACAGAGGGACTCGGAGACGTGGATAAGGTGACGTGACAAGAAAACACAACTAGTATCACAAGCAGTTTCATGAGTCCAAGAATACTGTCACTTTCAATGCAGAGATAATGCACAAACATGTAAAATGAGTAAACAAATGAATATGGAGAACTTCTGAATAAATGTCCCACTTAGGACACTTAATGGCCAGATAGAAACATTATTGGGTGATGCTGATAATTAAAAAAAAAAAAAAAAAAATTATATATATATATATATATATATATATATATATATATATATATATTTCTCTATCACAGGGAGACCCAAAGCATGATACCAACATCTTCTGTCTGGCTGTGTTACTCAGCAGTACTCTGGTCTACAACAGTCGAGGGACGATTGATAACAAAGCCATAATGGAGCTGCAGTATCCTTTTGTTCATTTATAGGTACCTAAAGATGTGTGTGCAGCATTAGGAGTGGTAACATTTTTTATAAGGCATGGATTAGTATGCTTTGTCTCATTGTGACCATGTTATTTTGTCCCAAATTCAACACTTCCTTTTGTTTTTGTGTAGTCGGCAGGGATGCTTACCTCAACAGTTCATGGATAAAATATCATATTTTGTATCATTACACACTGCTCAGCATTATAAACGCATATTGAAGCAACTGCAAGCTTGGATTGAACATTTCACTCCATAGAATTCTTTAATAATACACTTAAATACACTTTTTTTTTTTACATTTATTTATTTATTGTGGTGGTTTAAGTGTACACCTGATCACAAGTCATGTTGAAAAGTATTGGTGTAGTGAATTTGCTTATTACCTCAAGAAATGACACATTTGATTTGATACACTGTGCATCATGAGTTGTTGTCTTTTTGTGTTCATGCCTGAACAAACTGTCAGATATGTGACTGAACTAACAGAGTGCATCAAGGTCAAATCAACAGATGAGGATGCTGTCGATTCAAGTGAATTTGTGAAGTTCTTCCCTAGTTTTATCTGGGCTGTGAGGGACTTCACACTGGAGCTAAAGGTCGATGACAAAGATGTAACAGAGGATGAGTACCTAGATTTTGCTCTGAAGCTGAAACATGGTAATTAAAAATACTGTAAACGGCTATCACAACTAGTTTTTGTTACTCTACTGAATTGTCCAGTAGCTCAACCAGCTACACTCCTAGAATAGACATGCTCTTCTCCAGAATTGAGAGCAGCTACAGAATGTGCTCATCTTTTCTAGGCACTTCAAGACGTGTGATGGAGTACAACTTACCCAGGGAGTGCATTCAAAAATTCTTCCCTTCCAGGAAGTGCTTCACTTTCCCCTTTCCAACAGCCCAAGAAAAGATGTCTTGCCTGGAAAGCTTGGATGTTGCTGCCATTTCCTCTGAGTTCTTGAAGGTCACAGATCATTTCTGCAAGTTTGTATTTAATGACAGCAGTGTGAAGAGGCTGAAAGATGGATACACAGTCACTGGAAGAGGTGATTTGAAAGAATATTTGTGTCTGCATACAGAACAACATGTGCTTATTAATACCATTTTTTCTCTGCATTGGTTTTCTTTCTTTCACTGAAGTTCTGGGTCATCTGGCAAAAACGTATGTGGACACCATCTCCAGTGGTTCTGTGCCATGTCTGGAGAACGCTGTGATTGCTATGGCAATGATTGAGAATGAGGCTGCAGTGAACATGGGTCTTCAGGTTTACCAAAATGGAATGGAGAAGCTGAAGGACTCTTTCCCTCTGGAACTGAAGGATGTGTCCTCAAAACACCAAGACCTCAGCAGCACAGCAACACAAGCCTTCATGAAGCGTTCCTTCAGGGACACTGATGGGAAGTACCTGAAATCTCTAGAGGTAGGCAGTGTCTGTTTATTTAGGATGGTGGTGAACTCAATAACACTGGGGTAACCAGCTGAAAATGAGATGTTACAGATAGCTGAAATGGCCTTTGATTCATTATAAAATGGAAAATGTCTCAGGTTGAGTGTGTAATCCCCTAGAGGACACTATGGGTAATGGCTCTGGCCTGACTGGTGTCTGAAGCTGGAGTCTAAATCAGGGATAGGCAACGTCGGTCCTGGAGTGCCAATAACCTTAATTAAACACACCTGAACAAGCTAATCAAGGTCTTCAGGATTACAAGGGCTACAGGCAGGTGAGGTTTTTGTTCAAGTTTGGATCTAAATTCTGCAGGACATCGGCACTCCAGGACCGATGTTGCCTATACCTGGTTGAAATGCTTGACATTGACGTCAATACTGTGAGTATAAAAGGGCTCCTGTAAAACACATGATCCATTTGTTGTCTAAAGGATGCATGTCAAGGGGATAGAGTATATTGTTCCCTCTTTTAAGGGAACCATGGTTACATGCATAACCTGGACATTCCCTTTTTAATTAAGGAGCCTGCAACTTAGCATCACTGTCTGAACAAGCTCAATAAAGAGCTTCCCAAGGAGGCTCACCAAGAACCTAACGACTCAGCATTACTTTTCAAGCAGAACTCAGGGAGCAGAGGCCTCAGTAGGACAACTCTGTGTAACCAAAGGAAGCCTAGCAACACTTGATACTTACTGCCAGGCTGCTCAAAGGGTGGAAGCTTTCCACATAGAGGCTTGAGGCGAGGACTTAAGACAGTCCGTATCCTCATCCTATTTATCTTGACTCAAAGCCAAAAACACACTCGAGTCAGATGATGTGAAAGATAGCATATCATTAGCATTCATGTTATTCATGTTATGTTTTCAGGAAAAAATCAATGAACTCTTTAATGGATACCTGTGCCAAAACGAACAAGCTTCAAAGAGACGATGTGAGGATCTCCTGTCATCCCTCTCTGCACCAATGATGGAAAAGCTCAAGCAAGGCTTCTATGCCAAACCTGGTGGCTATGATCTCTTCTGCGAAGATCTAGAGGACATTGGAAAGAAATACAACAGCCAGGCCAATAAAGAAGTCAAGGTTATGCCCATATTAGACAACATCACAAGACATGACCACTTGTATCATCATCATCATTTTTGTCACATTATATCTTTCTCTGTACACATGTGTATGTCAATAGGCTGAAGAGGTCCTAGAGGAGTTCCTAAAGCAAAAGTCTGTGGATTCTAAAGCCATTCTGCAGGCTGACGAGAAACTGACTGAGAAGGAGAAACAAATGAAAGGTAAGAATTTTAAGTAATAAAATCCCAGTGTCACATAACGTCTGAGGAACAAACGCAGCACAAAAATGAAGGTCAAAGATCAAGTCTTTAATATAAATCCACGGGTAAAACTGAGCACCAAACACAACTAATAAAGTGTTGTTAACGAGAGACAGACAGGTGATACTGATAAACTAATAAAGACGCAACAAGGACAGAAACAGAAACAACCAATGGGCAAATGAGGGAGAAACCAACACAAACAGTCCAGGGGTGTGACACCCAATTTCCCTGTTTTTAAATTCTTACTAGGTTTCCTGTGAAAATGGTGCTTAAAGGAGAAGTTCACTTCCAAAACAAAAATTTACAGATAATTTACTCACCCCTTTGTCATCCAATTTCTCCATATAGTGGACTTCAATGGTGCCTCCAAGTTTGAACTTCCTAAATGCAGTATCAATGCAGCTTCAAATAACTTTAAACGATCCCAGTCGAGGAAGAACTGTCTTATGTAGAGAAACGATCTGTCATTTTCTAAACAAACTGACAATTTATGTACTCTTTAACTTCAAACGCTTGTCTTGTCTATTCTCTGTGATTCACGTGACTTCTGTGTAATCCGGGTCAAGACAGTTAGGATATGTCGAAAAACTCCCATCTCATTTTCTCCTTCAACTTCAAAATTGTTCTACATCACTGTTTTACCTTTTTTATAAAGGACTTTTGACCTTCTTTGCATGTTCACTTTGTAAACACTGGCTCGGTACTTCTGCAGCAATGTAGGATGATTTTGAAGTTGGAGGAGAAAAAGAGATGGGAGTGTTTCAACGTACCCTAACTGTACTGACAAGGATTACAGAGTTCGCATGCGCATCACAGAGAATAGCCAAGAGGAGCGATTAAGGTTAAAAAGTGCACAAACTGTCAATTTGTTAAAAAAAAAATCACCAATCGTTTCACTAGATAAGATTTTTTTTTCCTCAGCTGGAATCGTTTAGTGCTATTCGAAGTTGCATTTAAACTGTTTTAGAAGTTCAAACTTGGTGGCATCATTGAAGTCCACTATATGGAGATAATTCCTGACATGTTTTCCTAAAAAACACACAATTGCTTCCCGACTGAAGAAAGAAAGACATGAACATCTTGGATGACAAGGGGGTGAGTAAATCATTTGTAAAAAAAAATTTTTCTGGAAGTGAACTTATCCTTTAAAGGTTTAGGTACTTGTGAGAGTGTTTCAGCACATGAAGGACTCAGAGACATGGACAGGGTGATGTAGTAGCCAAAACAAAATTTCAAACATCCACAAGTGGCACCAAAGGGTAGAAGCAGTTTCAAGGGTCCAAGAATAGTTTCACTTTCAGAGCACAAATAATCTGCAGTCCAGGGTTTAGTTTCCAGAGGGGCTACTTATACCATTATCAATACGAATAAAGATCATTGTGATCAAGACCAATAACATTCCAGTTTTACAGTAAAATAGAGCCCTTAATTATATCATGGTTTGAGTCTTTTCTCTGTATTTGAAGCATTTGTTTTCCTTTTGCTCTTTTTGTCAATAAATGAGCAGAGCAAAATGAGAAAGCAGCCCTCCTGCACCAGGAAATTAAAGCTAAAGAGGAGAAGCAGCGACAGCTAGAAGAGAAGATGGAAGCAGAGAGACAGAGTAATGAAGAGAGGATGAGACAGATGAAGGAGAAGATGGATGAGGAGACAAGGCTTCAGAGAGAGGAGGCTGAGCGTGCCATGGACAGTAAACTGAGGGAGCAGGCTGATCTGATGCAGAAGGGCTTTAACGAGAAGGCAGACAGGATGAGGCAGGAGACTGAAGAGTTCAAGAAACGGAGCACTGAAGCTGAAAATAACAGAGCTAAAGAGTTTGCATTGATTTTAGAAAATGTCAACAGGAGAAATGAGGAAACAATGGAACTGATGATGCAGAATTACAGAGAACTGATGAAGGAAATTCAGGAGAAGAATAGTAATCCTCCAAATGTTTGTTGCATCATGTGAAATGCCTTAACTCTCTGATCATCACTGACAAGGAAATTATATATGTCACTTCTAGTCTGCCCTATGGCTTTTTTCCATAGTGTTACATGTATTTTTTTGTGGTATTGCTAATTAATTCTAAAATAAATTCTTTGTATGTTATTAATCTTTTATTACATAGCTCTCTGAAATACTTGATTCTGACGGGTCAGTCGCACCATCCAGTGGTTTGTGATCCCTTGATAACAACCAATAAAACTGTGATAATACACCTCATGGTCTCTGATTAGCATGCTAACAGAATAACATGCTAAACTAACATACTGTAACATATGACAACAAACAGGCATTTTCGACTTCACAAAGGCATCTATCGTAAACTAGTGAATATCAAAAATCTGTACGGTCATTTCTGTGCAGATCAGACCAAACATCTCCTGAGGCCATTTTGGACAAAATTGGACAAGGTTTGAAGTAGTAATGAGTAATGAAAAAAGTGTTTCACTTACTTCAAAATGGCAGACAAACAAAATGATGGAAACTGAAACATGAGATATTGCCAAAGATGGGACAAGATGTCGATGATCCTTACCAAATTATGTGCTCACAAATGTCAAAACATTAAAAAGATATAGCAATTTATAACAAAAGACATCTGGGGCCATATGTATGAAACCGCTCAGATTAAAATTTTAGTCTTAATTGTGCCAAAATTCTAAGAATGATGTCATTTTACTCTTATTCCTAGACTTAAGATTAAGAGTGATTCATAAAGGTTCCTAAGTGTTAAGACTAGGTCTCAGCTCCTAAATGATTTAAGACAGCTGGAGAGGTCTCCTGGAAATGTGTAACGAGGGACTGTAGGACGTGGATTCAGATGCAAGCTTTATTAATCCAATAACCGTAGTCGTACAATCCAAGTTAATAACCAGCATACAGGGCAATAGAGACAATCCAAAATCAACGTTCAAGCAAGAGGTCAGGGCAGGCGGCAGGCAAACAAAACAACAGGAAACAGTCCGGGATCAAACAAAACACAAGGGCATGACTAGGAAAACACGGGAAGGAAAAACACAGGAACTAGGAACTAGGCTATTCAACGATCAGCAAACAGAAGAGTGAGTGAGAGACTTAAATACCAAACATGAGGGAGCACGTGACAAAACAAACCAATAGGAAGGGGACGTGCGGAGGGCGGAGCCGGAGGCCCAGCAGGAGCAGGAGGCGCCGAAGCCCTCCAGGGCGGAGCGGGAGGCGCCAGGGCCTTCCAGGGCGGAGCCGGCGGCAGAGCAGGAGATGCAGAAGCCCTCCAGGGCAGAGCAAGAACGCGCATCATGAATTGGGACCTGGGGAAAACAGGAACAGAGGAGGCAGACAGAATAAAGGGAGAAGCAGAGAGTTTAAAGGATAACGCCCCCTCCATAAGAGGTTCCACAGCTGGCGCTGACACCTCTGGAGGCATTGGCGCGGCTTCTCCGACAGGGAAGGCCTCTGGAGCAGATTTGGGACCAGACGGGACCTCTGGGGCAGACCTGAGACCAGACGGGTCCTCTAAAGCAGGCTTGAGACCAGACAGGAGCTCTGGAGCAGGCTTGAGATCTGACGTGGTCTCAGGGGCGGACTTGTGAACAGACGTGACCTCCGGGGCGGTCTTGTGGACAGATTCATGGACTGACGAGGCCTCTGGAGCAGACTCGTGGACAGACTCATGGACAGACGAGGCCTCTGGGATGCAGTGTGCAGCCCACACACTCAAAATGGCGATTGCAATCACAGGTAGCGCAGTAGGCAATGGGATGCCCACCGGGCTGGAAGGCGTGAAGCTTGGGAGCGTCGGCTCTGCGTGGCTTGGGAGCGAAGGCTCTGTGTCCTGTACTGACATCAGAGGAGTGTCCATCACACTGGCGATCAAGACATGCCGTGGCTCTGGCAGGTCAGACGAGGCATGGTGTGGCTCTGGTGGATCAGACGAGGCATGGCGTGGCTCTGGCAGATCAGACGAGATGTGACTTGGCTCTGGATGCTCGGGCGAGACGTGACTTGGCTCTGGGCGCTCGGGCGAGACGTGACTTGGCTCTGGGCGCTCGGGCGAGACGTGACCTGGCTCTGGGCGCTCGGGCGAGACGTGACCTGGCTTTAGTGGAACAGCTGTGATTTGACTTCGCCTTAGTGAAACAGCGGTAGCCTGACTTGGCTTGGCTGGAACAACTGTGGTTTGACTTGGCTTGTGGGGATTGGCTGTGACTTGACTTGATGTGAACTGCTTTGACTCATGGAGATCAGCGGTGACTTGATCTGACACGTGAAGACCAGCGGTGACTTGAACTGGCTTGTGAAGATCATTGACTTTACTTGACTCAGGAACTATGGCTGTGACGTTGCTTGACTCAGGAACGACCGCTTTGACGTTGCTGGACTTGGAAGCTTGACTGGACTTCGAAGCTTGACTGGACTCTAGAGCAGCGGCTGAAGCTTGACTTGGCTCTGGAATAACAGCAGCAACTTGACTTGGCTCATGAGGATCTGCTGTAGCCTGGCTTGGCTCATGGAAATCCGCTGTAACGGGACATGACTCCTGAATAACAGCCGTAACGTGACTTGACTCGTGGAGAACGACAGCTGTGTCTTGACTTGAAAGCCTGACTTGACCCCGGGGTAGCCGCCGTGGCGTGAAGGAGTGCCATTTTAGCTGCCCATACCGTCATTAGGGGTGGATCCAGCATGTGGGCCATCATGACCACAGGCGGCGTCCAAGTGCTGGCCGAGGGTTCTAGGATGGTGGCCCTCTTGTGGTACAGCTTGGAGACAGCTGCCATCTTGTGGACAGGCTCTGGCGTGACGGCCATCTTGTGCAGTGGCTCTGGCGTGACAGTCATCTTAGCGACAGGCTCTGGCGTGGCGGCCATCTTGGCAACGGGCTCTGGCGTGGCGGCCATCTTGTGAGCAGACCCTGGAAGGGCGGCCATCTTGTGAGCAGACCCTGGAAGGGCGGCCATCTTGTGAGCAGACCCTGGAAGGGCGGCCTTCTTGTGAGCAGACCCTGGAAGGGCGGCCATCTTGTGAGCAGACCCTGGAAGGGCGGCCATCTTGTGAGCAGACTCTGGAAGGGCGGCCATTTTGTGAACAGACTTTGGGCTGGTGGACATCTTGTGCAATGGCTCTGGGGTGACAGACATGACGTGAGGCTTGTGCAATGGCTCAGGAAGTGCTGCTTGACTTGACTCAGGAAGTGCTGCTTGACTTGACTCAGGAAGTGCTGCTGACCTGATGTGAGCAGGCTCAGGAATGGTGGCTATTCTGTGGAAAGTTTCTGAGCTGGCGGCCATTTTGCAAACAACTTCTGTGTTGGCAGCCATTTTGTGACAAAGCTCCAGTGTAGTGCTATGTTCCTCAGCTATATCCACAGTGAATGCAGAACCACTCACAATTAGTGCATAGTCCATAAAATCCTATAAACTATAATTGAATTTTCCTTCAGGGAACCATGATTTAATGGGCTCATAAAGTCCAAAACGGAATAAGTCCTTAAACATAACTAAATCAAAAAACGGTACCTGGTGGCATAGTTTGCAGAACTGGCAGACGTAATCCTCAATAGAGGAGTCTCTTTGTCGCAGATGCAGAAGCTGGTCAACTGGGTCCATGGCTGGGGATTAAGCTGCTGGATCTCTGTTGGCTGATCGTTCTGTAACGAGGGACAGTAGGACGTGGATCCAAATGCAAGCTTTATTAATCCAATAATCGTAGTCGTACAATCCAAGTCGATAACCAGCATACAGGGCAATAGGGACAATCCAGAATCAACGTTAGAGTTCAAGCAAGAGGTCAGGGCAGGCAGCAGGCAAACAAAACAACAGGAAACGGTCCGGGATCAAACAAAACACAAGGGCAAGATTAAGTAAGGTGAGGTGTTAAATATTGTGGCACTAACCCCACCAAACACAACAGTGACCAAAAGTGATGTGTGGAGGGTTTTTATAACCCCACATTGAGAACAAAATGTTGTTGTTCCTCTCTTGTTTTTACATGTGTTCATAATTTCTTTGTTTGACAGCATGGCCAATAATTATGACCACACAATTTGGCATGTTTCATTGTTATTATCACAAACAAAACAACTGACCCTAAGCAAATATGCAATATGTTTACAAAATCTTAACACATTTTTTTTTAATTAAGGTTGAAGATGTCAAATTTCCCAGTCTGGACATCACTCTTAGCCACTACAATATGGCAGTTCATTGATTTTCCAACTGAATGTCAAACCATGCTACAAAAACAAGCCACTTTTATGAGGATTGTGGGCTTTTCTTATTGGAGCTGTTGATGAAACTCATGTTCACATCATTGCTCTAACTGTAAACGAGGAGACACACCAATAGAAAAGAATTTCAAAACATCAATAATAATTTGTGATCATTTTGCACAGTGCAAATCAGTTTTAGAAAATACATTTACATATTAAATAGTGCCTTAAATTATTTTATTGTAGTTACATCAAACGATTGGTGTTGTGCTGCTGTGACTTGACATGAGCAGGCTTACTATTGGCTGATTCAGAGGGCGGCAATTTTGTGTTGACATTATTGTAGTTCTTAGTTCACAACACTTACGCCCAGGGCCTGTATGTATAAAACTTCTCAGAAATGCTCTTAAGAATAGTCTTAATCTTTGACTTGAGTGTCAAATAATTCTTAGTAAAAAGTAGGACTTTTCTAAGAGTAGGAGACTTTTAGACGGAAGCTAAAAGTAAAGTTTTTTTTCAGTAAAGTTTATGACTGATTCTTAAGTGTTGACTGAGGGGACACTTAAGTGTTGTGAACTAAAAACTACAATGATGTCAACACAAAATGGCCGCCCTTGACCTCATGAGAAGTCACAGCAGCACAACACCAGTCATTTGATGTAACAACAATAAAATTCAATTCAATTCAATTCAATTCAAATTTATTTGTATAGCGCTTTTCACGATACATATCGTTGCAAAGCAGCTTTACACCAAATTGACATTTTTACAATATATGTAGTAGTAGCTTGATGTACATATGGTAGAGATGTGTGGTAAAGATCAATTAATGACGTAATCAAACAGACAAAGAACACTATAAATTAGTAGCAGAATTCGGTAGTGCTGTATGTTGTTTCAGGGTTGGCATCATCTGAAGTCCTCTGAGGGGTTGGCATCATCTCTTCTTAAGTGTTCTGGATCCACACTGGAGCTTGTGAATTCCTAGTTACCATGGGATGTCAATCCCATGGCAGAAACAGAGAACAAATAGGAACATAATTAGCGTAGCTGCTGTTCAAACTAAGAAAAGGAAGGTTTGTTAAACCAGAGCTAAAAGATTAATAATGAACATTTGATCAGATATAGCTGAAGGAAAAGTTTGAGATGCATTATTTGAATGCTTGGCTAAAAAGATGCGTCTTTAATCTAGATTTAAACAGATTTAAACAGTGTGTCTGAACCCCGAACGTTATCAGGAAGGCTGTTCCAGAGTTTGGGTGCCAAATGTGAAAAAGATCTACCTCCTTTAGTGGACTTTGCTATCCTAGGTACTAGGGAAATCATTTAATTAAGACACTATTTAATATTTCAATGTTTTTTTAAATGCTTTGCACTGTGCAAAATTATCACAAATTATTATGGATGTTTTGAAATCCTTTTCTATTGGTGTGTAACATTTAATGTTGAATGTTCATTAGGTTTCTTTTTATACATGTCTTGATTCTGTTCCAGAATTTCCCTTCTTTTTTTCTTGTAATTATGATCATTTAAATTCCCATTACTATGTACTATTTTAAAGGTTTTAACACATTTTCTTCCCTTTTAACTGCTGCTCTCCTAGTGTACTTGTAGCCGGGGAGGTGATTAGTAGTGGAGGGCGTGTCAATGCAGGTAGTTTGAGTTTTTAAGCGGGCATTTGAAAGGACGCCTGGAGACGGGGTCCGATCTTTTGTGTGGAAGCGTGCTGTTTGGCAGCACTTCCCTGTTTGTTTGAGTATGGATATGGTCTGGGCTAGCAGGTAGGCTAAGTGATTATCGATTGTTTGGTTTTGTATTCACGAGGGTTTTATTAAATGAGGTTGTTTTGTTTTAATGTAGATGTAAGCGTCGTGGATTTGATTGCTGGTGGTCACGCTGCTGCTTCTTTAATCCGGAGTGCTTTTGGAAAGTAGTTCGGGATTGATGGTTGTGTTGCAGGTAATTGCAGAATTTTTAGGATTTGCAAATGTTTTGTTTTTATTATTTTAATGTGATTAAAATAATACATTAAGTATTGTAGTTATGTTTTTCTTTGAATATGGTTAATTGTGTTTTGTTTTTTTTGTATTAGGTTTAGTTGATCGCTGTTCCTCCAGTGTTTGTTTGTGTTGTATTTTCTCAGCTAGCCGGTATGGATGTGCGCGCTGTATACCTTCAGCGCAGTTAGGATTTGATGAATTGTTGTGAATTAGACTGGCTAGCTGAGTATTTTATTTTTTTCTATTTGTTTGTTTGTTTTTTTTGTTTGTATACCATTTCCCAGCCTCATGTTGCCAGCCAACCTCTGTATTTTCTATACATGAAGATGCTTTCAAACACGTGATTATTTACTTGTATGAGGGTTATGTTTGCAGTGAAATTAACTTGGTTTTGAGTGTCCTTCTTGAGTGAGGTGTGTCTTACATGTAATAGGAAGTGGAGGGTGTTTATGTAATTTCTTTTCTTTTTTTTGATTACTTTGTGTGGAGAAGCCTGGATTGTATTGGGGGTTTATAGAGGATGGGCTGGCTAACAATACCTTTTATTTTGAGGGGCAATGAGTTTTTGGTATTTGATGTATGTAAATTATATTTGTTTTTGTCATATTTGCTTATTTGTAAAAATAAATTCTATTTTTTTGGACAGAAGTTGATTATCATTTTTTTGTGGTCACCCTTCGCTTGAAGAGTTTTTTTGGGGTTACATACTGTTGGATCGATAAACACCATTCATCTTTTTCAACATATTCCTGTCACGTGTCTCTGTAATAAAGGACCCAGATGCAGTTAGATGCTCCAACAAATTTATTAAGTAAGTGCGCACAAACCGGAGAGTAACAGAATCAACTAAATAAATAAAAAGAAACAAAAAACAACAACGTAACTCATAACTAAGAAATCAAAACAAACGTGCAAGAGAAGCAGGAGAAACAAAACACACTGGCAGAGGAAAAAGTGAGAGCAAGAAACTTAAGAAGAGAATTGATAAGAAAATAACAAACAGCTGTGAATACGTGCACGGCCGTGCTGATTGTGAAACGCATTCAGCTGAAAGCACGTGTAGACAAAAACAAAGCCTTGTGCAGGAGAGAAATGAGGTCGATCAAACCTGAGCCCTGACAATTCCATCCATCATCTATTTGTGTTTCTCTTTCTAACGAAGAGCAGAATGTCCGCCAGTATTTCCTTTTTGCCTCCTTAACAATTCTCCACATCTGAGCTCTTTTCCGCTGATAATTAATGAGACAATTCTCTAGTAATGTCCTTCTCAGAACCATAAATGCTTAATTTCTTTGTTTAATAGCTTCAGAGCACTCCTGATTCCACCAGGGAACAATCTTCTTCATTTCTCTGTCATTTGTTGTAGGAATTGCTTCCTCTGCTGCTTTAACTATAGCCGAAGTTAATTTATTATTGCATGTATCTATATCCTTTGTAATGTGAAAGTTATTTAGATAATTGCTACATATTTTATTAAACTTTATCCTATCTGCCTTTTCAAATCCACTTTGTTGGTTTAAAAGTGGTTTCCTTGGTCATTGTTAAACCAATATTAGACCTAATTGGGAAGTGATCACCCCCTATTGTAGAATCCCCTAATATATAATTGACATTTTGATGCAATGGATCCTGAAACTAATGTTAAATCTATACATGACATTTTCTAATATTAACTGTAGTACCTTTTCCAATGTTTAAACATACCAAGTTCTGTTCATCCATATATTCTTCTACAACTGTCCCATTTCTTTTTTTTCTTTCCTTTTTTTAAGATCTATTTTGGCATTTTTTGCCTTTATTGTGATGGGACAGATAAGAATTGACAGAAAGTGAAGGGGGATCAGGAAAGGTCCTCGAGCTTTGAACACGGGGCGCCAAAAAGCACAATAGCACTGTATGTTGGCACGCTGCCCACAAGGCTATCGGCACCGATAAATGATCTATTTCTATCACTATAAGAGCTCATCCAAAGAACATTGTGAGAGTTGAAATCCCCACACCATATTATTTTTCCACCACCTCCTACTGCATTTAAGCTCTTCATTGTTAGTTGATTGCATGGATTTATCTCCATTTTTAACAAATGTTGCACAATCGCCACCACTCGTTTCAAACCTATCCTTTCTTATTGTTTTATATCCAGGTATGATGAAAATCATCTGAGGTTTAAGCCATGTTTCTTGTATGCATATGATATCTGGTAAATCAAATATATATTTTTTGAATTTTTGTCCATTTGCAATTATACTTCTTGCATTCCATTGTAAGAATGCAATCATTATTTAGTTTTACTTCTCTGACATCCTGCTGAATCCTGTGAGATCGATGCACCCTCTGGCTGACCTGATCAACTGATGTGTTATTTTCTGTTACCCAAGTGTCGGGCCGCTGCAGTGATTACAATTTTCAGTTTTTCAGTTCTTTTGTTTGTTTGAGCAGTACAGTTAATAACTTCAGCAATAAACGCTATGAACTTGACTTCATCAACCACAAGTGTATTTCCATTAACACGGCAATGATGCTTACAATCCCCTTTTCCTACCACTCCTTGTCTTTGGATAATGTTACTGTTCCTCACATCTCTGTGAACAGTCTGAACTTGTTTTACTGCCTCTGCATATGATACATTGTTTAGATTCATATATTTCATAACTTATATTGCTTCTGAGCCTCACATCCTAGATAAGCAGCACTATGAGGTCCACCATAGTTGCAGCACTTCACTTCTACACCCTCTGCCATTTCCCATATTCATGGTCTCCCCCACATTTGCAACACCTCCTTTCTCCTTTACACATCACTGCTACAAAGTCTTTGACATTTAAAGCATCTCAAAAGTGGTCGTACAAACGGATGTACTGTATAGGAAACATACTCTATTTTAATATGCTCAAAATGTCACATGTTTGCTCTGTTTAGGTTTAGTTCCTGTTTACCCTCATTTGGTTCTGTTTCTTTTCTCATTAGTCTATCATTAATTGCTCCACACCTGTTTCTGTTCTCACTGATTACGTTCCCTGTGTTTATACGCCTGGTGTTTTCCTCAGTTTTCTGGTCTTGCGTTCAAGTTGTATTGGGAGTTATTTCCTGTGTTTGCTTTTGGATATATTAAAAGATTATATTTTGGATTACTCCTTTGTTTCATCCTACATACCCGTGACAATCACATGCTAAAGAATATTTTTTAAGCACAATATTAAACATTCAACTAAAAGATTATACATATTTAATATGAACATTTAATATTCATGGATAATTTACGGAAAATGTGTGTGTGTGTGTTTACTACTCACTACTCTGTGTGTGCACTTGGATGGGTTAAATGCAAAGCACAAATTCTAAATATGGGTCACCATACTTGGGCACACCTCACGTCCTTTCCTTCCCTGAAAGAGAAAGCAGTGTAAGCATTACATTTTTTTTTTTTATTCAACAGTGCAGGACCTCTCAGGCTTCCATACTTAATTATTGCAGATAAAGTAAATTGTGTTTTATTTTATTGTTAAATTTGAATAAATGTGCAATGTATCTACAAAACAAAAGATTGCAGTTAACTAAATGTGTTTGCTTAATTACTCAAAAACTGAGAATATCAGCTGATAAAATACACTGTGAGCATGTGTTTTGGTCTCAAAATCATTAACAAAATCCATTAACAAGATATAAAAAAAATTAGCAGGATTCATTACATTTTATAACAAGTTGTTATTGAAATGTTCAATATCAAACTTCTTTCTAGAAATGTTTTGTCATCTCAGTGACGACAGCAGCACTTCAGACAATAGTAGTGAACTACCTCCTTCATTCAACTGTGAGTCACTAAAAGTCAGGCTATGCTTGTATGCCATTCAACATTGATCACTACATCAGCAACACACTACATAAGTGTAACGTAGGGATGAGGCAGACAGAGAATCCACTTGCATGCACAACTGTAATTCGGAAAAGACAAAAACTCAAAAAGACTCTAATAAACTTCACATAAGAGGCAGGAACATCCAGGGAACAATACAGGGAAACATGAAACAATGACTAAGGAAACAGGGACTAAACTCAGGAAGTGAAGTCAGAAACAACAGGGCAGAAAAACACTTCATTTAGACATAAGTCTAAGCACAGACACAAAGCACACATGACACTAATAAAGAGTCTGTCTGGTTAATAGATTAAGTATGCGTTAATTCTGTAACAACGTACTGTTAACTAATAGTGTAAATTAATGTCAATTTCCACAATGGGTCAAAGATATGCTTTTCAACTTCTAGTTGTCAGCTTTATTTAATCATTAGCTAATAATTTACAAAAATATCATTATGTTATGATTGTACTTGAGGGACATGATGTGACGGATATATAAATCTATAAATGTATACTCGTTTAAAGAAGTGATACATTTTTGGAGGTACTTTTATTTTGACGAGTGTTCCAGTTTTTGTGCGTGCCTAAAGAGCCGAAGAAGAGAGCCGAAGAAGAGGGGATCAGAAGAGCGCTTTATATGAGTGTGTCGCACATAGAATTGAGTGTCGTGTCGTGTCGTGTCGTGTCGTGTCGTGTCTTTAATGGGAAGCTCATTCGATAAAGTTGCTTCAACGGAAGATTATCGGGGCTTACGTCGGATAAAGGACGACAGCACAAAGTGAAAGTGTTGAGAGTGACTCGCGCTAATAATAGAAAGTAGTGTTTTTCTCTGTTTAGGTTTCGTGGTTCGCGTCAGCTGTTAGTGACGCAGTAATACAAAGTATGGGCCACGAAAACTGTGAATACGCTTAAAGTGCAACTCCCGCTTGATTCTCGTCATCCGAGTAGACTGGTAACGTATTTATTTTGCTGCATTTTGCATGTCTCCTGTTTTGATTGAAGGCAGCGCCAAGAAATAACTTTCAACGGGACTATTCGCGTGTATTTGAGTTCCCGCACGTGTGAGACTGCGACCGCTGTAAGATAAGGTTGATGCAGAGACGTAACTTTTAGAAGATTGCAGACTGTTTTGTTGCCCTGCCCTCCAAGTGACATCTCAATTTGATTCATCTCGTCTCCAGTTTAATTCTGTTTTTTTTATTTACATTTTATCTGTGGAACATCTTTACAAAGTTGAGTGAATTTTTAAAGTTAACCATTTCAGCTACGTGATCTTCAGCTTATTTCAACGCACCCCACGTCCAGACAACGCACTCCAATTCATTATTTGGTATTTTTCTTCATTTTCCCCATTTTTTTTGGATGACTGAACTGATAAGTGAACGGTGGTAATTCAAGTGCACTACAGAACTGTGAGTAAACGTTTAAAGAAAGGACGTCTCATATAAGTGCTCATCTTAAAGTGAGATTTCTTCGTGAATGCTTTAATTTATTTATTTGTTGTATTCTTCAAATGTGATTATTCGAAGGTGATCATTTGAAACTGAAAATTGGTGAGTTTACACATTGATAAATTGGAAGTGTTTCATTTTGACGTTTGAAAGGGGATTTCTCATACTGTAAGTAAACGTTTCAACTGTTGTATTGAAAGGTGATAGTGTGATTTCAGAAGACAACACAACAACTGTAAACCCTTTTATTCTTTTGTTATTTACTTGATTGCTCAAACAGTGAGAATAAGTAATCATAGGAAAAGGAAATCTAAAAGAATAAATCTTATTTCCTTTTGCACCTATCTATGGTGTATCTTTTTGTGGAAAGCTGTCAGGGAGTAGGGGAGTCTCACTTACTTTATTAGATCCGGGAAGGGAGGGGCATATCAGACAGTATTCTCACATATGCAAATTACTTCAGGAGGCTACCGTGTAAACCTGGAGCCTACCCTTGTCGGTCTTTGGTGTCATAACACAATAAGGTGAGGAACCACATACATACATAAGTGTGTATAGAGACTAAAAAGCTTGGAGAACGGGGACTAAGATCCTTTCGCTATCCGAACTGCCAGGGCAGCCGTTATTCATTTTCCCCTGCACAACGGGCTAAAACCCCCGTTACAATGACATGTCATTATGGTTATGGGTTTTGACATCCCCACTAAGGTCTGTGAAACAGTTTGGATACCTACAAAGTGAATGTAATGCAAATATGTTTGAAGGATGGATAAGTTTAGCGGAACACAAATAATTAAGCACCAGGAACTACTGACAGATGTTACATGGTGTTTGAACCGAATGCAACTCTCATCATGTCACACTGCAACAGCTGTCTGAGAGAGAGAGAGCATTGCAAATCCATTAGTCCTTCGTATCCGAAGCTTATTAGTTGCTGATGTAGTAATCAGTGAATGTTTTAGTACTTCATTGATCATACATTAACTCAGGATCATCTGTGCATTAGTTATAAATGAATCAATGCATATTTCTACACCTGTATTGTACCAAAGTTATTTATATTAACTATTATTTAAATATATATAATCTTTTGTAATGTTTAATATCAAATGCAGGTGATGGAAATCAAGAGGATAATTTTTAATGGTAAGCATTCCTTCAAAAATGACTGTCAAAAGTGAAAACAAGCTTCACAATAATTCTGACAAACGATCTGATGTTTCAGGAAACTTAAAGCTTTTAATGATGAACTGAAAAATCTAATTAAGGAACTGAACTCAGACTTTGACAAAAATCATCCAACTCTCACTGATCAAATAAAGAAAGTGCAAAACATCACAGATGAACTCGAATCCATACACAAGAAAACTACAGTGGGCAGTTTGACAGGAGCAGCACTGGGAGCAGCAGGAGGAATCATATCCACAGCGGGTCTGTGTTTGGCTCCGTTCACATTTGGTGCTTCTTTAGCTCTTACTGGTGTTGGTGCTGCTGTTGGAATAGTTGGAGGAGCAACAAGTGCAACATGTACCATCACTAACATGATCAAGCACCACAACCTGCGTGAGACTATTGAGAAGATCATTAATGATGTCCAAAACACAACCAAGTCAATGATTAAGCAAATGAGAGAAATTTATGACAACATAGAGGAGACTGAACAGCTGGAGGAGACAATGGAAAAGGAAGGTGTGACAACAGCAAGAGGTGCTACAGACATATCAGAACTAAAACATGAAATTGGCGAAGTGTCTGCACTGGCGGTTAAAGATATGTTAGTGTTTATGCAGGCTGCCAATGTTGCCTCTGCATGTGTAGATGCTGCAGACGCTGCGGCTGCACAGGCTGCCAAATTTGCCCGTGTTTCTGCAAATGCTGCCAAAGCTGCACATGTGTCTGCAGACGTTGCCAAAGCTGCACGCGCATATGCAGATGAAATTTGCAGGAATTGCTACTGGCATACTTTCAGCTGTATTTGTTGTTTTTGATGTTGTTTCTGTTGTTCAACATGCAACAGAGCTCTCAGAAATCAACCAACCAGCAGACAACAGAAACCAAGAAAATATCAAATCAGACACTTTGAAATTTATTCATCAAGCAAGACAAAAAGCTGCTGTATTTCAGAAGAACTATTAACCAAGAGATTACTAAAACGTTGCAAAGCAGCACTTCCTCTCAGGCCAAGCCCAGAGGCACAATTATCAACAAGGATAACATGATCATTAAGTGTGTTTAAATAGGTTTGTTCTTGTTTTTTTTTGGTTTTTTTTTTTCCTGTATTTATTTGCTTCTAAATAAAGCTACATGACCTGGGGCATTGATTATGTTTATTTTGCACGTCTTATGGAGTTTTGAGTAAACAAACTTTGACAAAATATTGTTGCCTCTTTGTGATCGCTTGCTGTATTAAGTTGTTTGTTAAATAAATGTAAATGTTACCAAAATAAAAAAAGGAGACCTAAAATGAAGCAACATTATAAATGTGTAAACAATCTTATAAATGTGACTGGGTATGAAAGCATCTTCAGTTCTCTGCTCATTTGGTGATTTCATTTGGTTATCAACTCATGGTGTGGAGCAGAGTGTTGTAGTGTTATGCACTTCCTTATGAACTGTTATTTACATATATTCTGTATTAACCTTGGTTGTGAATGCTAATTATATTTCTTTAATAATGTGTAGGGGTTGTGATGTTCATTGAATAAACACTCTGGAAAGTAAATGTATGAACTGGCATGTAGACTCCTTATTTCTTAAGCTCTCAACATCAAGACGAGCTTAGTCTTCTCTATTACTTTGTTCTATCTTTTTACTCTTCTGTATCTGCTTGAATTAGGGCTCAAGAAATGAATGAAACAATGCATATATAATTCAAGATTGTATTTTTGTATTACAAGAGCAAACATTTTTATGTAACATGCTTATTTTGGCTTAGTCTACTTTTTATGAATGAGTAATCCAATCATGTGCTGCATTTATAGTAGCCTATGCAAAGTAACCTATTGGATTTTATCATTTTATTTAAGAAGTTTCTACTGTATTTTTCATGAAAATCCAAATAAAACTTAATGATAATCTACATAAAAATCCACTAAAGTTGTATGTAAAGCAATGGTAGGACACTTTTAAGCAATGGAATTATAAAACAATTCTGGTACTTTATCTGTCGACACTATCAGTGTTACGAGTAGTGCTGGACGAACGAGACGAGAAACGACATACGATGCAAACAAACAATAATTTAATATCAATCTTCATACGAACAGGCAGGAACACAACGATACATCCACACACTTAGAAAATAACGTTAAGGACCGACAGCGAACTCAGAACACAAGCAGACATCTAAAGGGTGGGGCTAATTACAGACAGGTGTCGACACTAATCAGGGAGAAACCAAAGTAAATACAACAACAGGGGGAGACAATGAGGAAAAACCAACGACAAACATAGACATGAATGTGACATTACGCCCCCCTCCGAATAGGCGCATCTCACGCCGTACAACATACAAAAAAAAAACAAGAGAGTAGGTGGGTGGTTCAGGAGGCCATGGCCGGACAGACAGTTCAAATAAACATAAGTCCAGGGGGGTGACGAAGGTGGAAGGAGCTAAGGAGGAAACAGGAGGGACCCAGAGCAGGAGAAGCAGAGGGAGACCCAGACCGCAGCCATGATGACGACCCACGGTGGACCGATGGAGGCGGAGCTGCTGGCGGAGGAGCCCGAGGCGGAGACGGAGAGCCGAAGATCCAGGGCGACACAGAGGAACCGGAGGGCCAAGGCGGAGCCCTAGGCTCTGGCGACCGAGACGTAGGCGGAGATCCGGAGGTCCGCGGCGGAGCCGGAGCGATAGAGGATGGAGGCTGTGCCAGAGGGAGGGAGGAGTCCTTATGAGCCGGCGGGACGGAGTGATGAGGCGCAGCCGGAGGAACAGAGTCCTGAGGTGACGGAGGGACGACGACCGACCAGGGCGGAGCCGGAAAGACGAGGGAGCCCGGTGGAGCTGGTGGACCGATGGGCGACGATGGAGACGAGGGCGCTGAGAGCCGTGGTGGAGCCGCAGGGTTTGGTGGGCCGAGGCGGAGTTCTGGACTCTGAGGCTGGAGTCAACCTGAATGTATCCTACTCTCTTTGTTGTTTTAAACCCCAAATATTTTACTCACAACTTTATTGTATTTTACTTATTAACTGTATTATAATTCTTCATTAACAATTATTCAATTATTTGTAATAGTAATTATAATAATAATAAAAAAATGTAAAGTAGTTTCAATGTACCTACTTTCTGATAGTAACTTGTAGTGCTAGCTACGTTTTCAGAAGGGAAGCTTGAATGTAGCTTAACTGAAGCAGCATTGACTGTAACAGTTCATTCTCATGGACCACAGGAGAATGAACACCATAAATATCACAACATCAAAATATCGAAACATTTCAAATTAGGTTTTGTGTTTGATAGCATGCACTGGTGGAAAACATTATGGTGAGAATGACATTTTATATATTTATGTGAAAAATTACAGAAATCACTACCTTGCAACTGCTAATTTGATAGTCATTTATGTGACGTCCTTATCACATAGAGACAAATGGGATGATGTTCAGTTTTTGCAAATTACTGAAATCTGGCATCTTTATAGGAGATGACCTCTAAAAAATGATGGGATCAATACTGAATGCAGTTTTAACAGATTGTTGAGGAGTGTTCAAATGATTGGCAAAAGTTTGAAAATCCGTAATGAGTGAGTCAAGACCCCAGAAAGTCATTCGGATTCTGTAAAAGAACAATCATTTTACCAACCTTTTTAAAGGAGAAGTTCACTACCAGAGCAACAATTTACAAATAATTTACTCACCCCCTTGTCATTCAAGATGTCTTTCTTCAGTCATAAAGAAATTTTGTTTTTTGTTTTTTTGGTGAAAACATTTCAGGATTTTTCTCTATATAATGGACTGACATGGTGCCCCGAGTTTGAACTTCCAAAATGCAGTTTAAATGCGGCTTCAAACAATCCCGAATGCGGTTGTAAACAATCCCAGCCGAGGAAGAAGGGTCTTATCTAGCATAACGAACGGTTATTTTAATAAAAATAATATAATTTATATTCTTCATGCCAAATGCTTGTCTTTTCTTACTCTTCCTGATGTAAACTTCTTTGAACAGAATGAAGATGTTTACAGTTTTCTTATGTTGTCTAAAGATCTTTTTTTTTTTAAAACAAAGTACTGCCCTTCAGAACCTACAGAAGATACTTACATGTATCCCAGAAGACAAACTAAGTAAAATTTACTCTTAATGCATTGGGTTTCCTTCAGGAGCTTGAACCTTCCCTAATAGTTGCATATGAGTGCCTCAGTTGTCCTACCATATAAAAGTGAGAACACATTGTAAATAGTGAGGAACATTTGTGCCATAAATGACAGAAAAACTCGTCTGTGTTCGGAAAAATTAAGAACACTTTCTTTTGTTTTCAAATGAGATGTTTTACTAGAAGAGTGTATTTTCATCTAAAATGCACTCTTTCATAAACATTAATGACACACCTAATGCATCATCTGCTAATGTAGATCTGGCCTTAGAACTTTAGAAGCACTAAAATAGAGCCTGAAGAGTTACTAGTATTGCTCTTGATTACACTGATCTTTAAAATTATATGATTGTCACAATTGTAGTGGTATAAGCCCCTCTGGAACCTGAACCATGCACTGCAGATATTACCTGAATAAGATTACCTGTGTTCTGTGAAGTGAAAGTCTACTTGGACTCTTGTAACTGCTACTACCATTTGGTGCCACTTGTAGCTGTGTTTTAAACATTTTTGGCTGCCACCTCATCCTGTCTGTGTCTCTAAATCTTTTATTATGCAGAAACTTATTGGAAGGAAAGAATGTTTGGATGCACTCCCTGGGAAAGTTGTACTCCATCACACGTCTTGAAGTGCCTAGAAAAGATGAGCACATTCTGTAGCTGCTCTCAATTCTGGAGAAGAGCATATCTATTCTAGGAGTGTAGCTGGTTGAGCTACCGGACATAAAATGCTGAGACACAGGAAATAGTAACCTTGAATACCAAACAATTCAGCACAATAAACTATAAATATTACCTAAAATTCTGAATTTTAAAATAGTAATACAAAATATGTGACAGTAATTGGGAGGATTCTTAATAATAACCTTTTCAGTATTTTTAAATTAACATGTTTCAGCTTCAGAGCAAACTCTAGGTACTCATCCTCTGTTACATCTTTGTCATCGACCTTTAGCTCCAGTGTGAAGTCCCTCACAGCCCAGATGAAACTAGGGAAGAACTTCACAAATTCACTTGAATCATCAGCATCCTCATCTGATGATTTGACCTTGATGCACTCTGTTAGTTCAGTCACATATCTGACAGTTTGTTCAAGTACAAAGCGGCAACAACTCATAATGCATAGTCAAAACAAATGTCATTTAAGATATCAACCTAGCAGTTCTAAAGTAAAATAATGGCGATAATTCTTTTATAATTATTTAAAAAAATGAGCTGTTTACACAGGACAAATGTGTCGTGTTTGCAGAGTGACAAAAAAACATGAATGGGGCATTTGCAGCATACCGTTTCATTTTACGAGACCAAGCAAAGCATGTTTCTTTGAAATCATTGAAATTATGAAATAGTTTAATAATAACAAAAAACAGTAAAGTGATGAAAGGTGATAAAAGGTAAATGTGTTGTAAAGGATGTAAATCCAAAATCAATAATAAATGTATAATAAATGCATTTTAATTAAGTTCTATAATATTCTTTATATTTAAAAAGCGTAATTAAGTGTAATATAAAATGTTCAGATGATTGAAATGTTCAATCTAAGTTTGCAATTGCTTTTGTAGGAGTTTAGAATTCAGTTCCTCCTAAAAGCTAAATAATGTGTTTATGGTTGGGTTTTGTGATATGTGAGGATGCATAGGGGCATATACTTTTGTGTTCTTCATTTGCATCAAGTTGATTTGAAAATGTCTAATTTATGGCATGCAGAAAAAATATCAACTTACAAGTTGTTTTTACAACTGAGGATGGTGTTTGGATGAATAATTTTTTTGAACATTCTATTTAGGTATCTATAAATGGTTAGAAGGATACTGTAGATCAATTATAGCCTTGTTATCAATTGTCCCTCGACTGTTGTAGACCAGAGTACTGCTGAGTAACACAGCCAGACAGAAGATGTTGGTGTCATGCTTTGGGTCTCCCTGTGATGAAGAAAGATATTTAATATAGAAGCTTCACCCAATAACTTTTCCATTTGGCCAATAAGTGTTCTAAGCAGGACTTTTATTCAGAAGCTCCCATGCTCCATGTTCATTTGTTTACCTATTTCAAATGTTTGTGCATTTGTAGCCTTCATTAAATGCACTCTGTGGTTTGGCAATTTGTGCAATCTGAAGAGCGTTTTGCTGTCACTGAGCAACAAACTTTAAATTCTTGATTTTAATTTCAGGTCAATTTCAGATATTGAAGCACCTTAATTTTGTCTTTCAGCTTTGAAACACTGCACAGAGGAACACTCATTACACTGCTGATTTTAATATAAATATGGCTATCTCTGCATTGAAAGTGACAGTATTCTTGGACTCATGAAACTGCTTGTGAAGCTATTACACATCTTCTGTATAGATTTTCCAAAACACAAGTGAAGAAGAAACCAAAACAGATGTTTCCACACTCTAAAAAATGCAAATACATATTTTCCATTTTCCGAAACATTTTGAGTCTCAAATACTAAAAAATGCTATTTTCTTGAAACTATATAAAACCCTTGTCAGACCAACAAAGTTAAAGCAAATGTTGTCCCAACTAGTCAAACACAGAATTTCATATTGTTGAAATTTTAAGGCTTTGTAAGTTCCCAGCATGCATTGCAGCATGAATAAATTATCCAGTTACTATTATAGGATTATTGTTTTGCTGTTTGCTGACTTCATTTAAACTTTGTTGTTGTTGTTTTGTCATTATTGTTAGTTATGTGTTGTACTCTGACGTACAGATCTAATCTTTTTAATATTTGCTATTTGCCACCGTTCTTGAGGTTTGTGTATCTAGTTTTGAGGCCTAAATACTTTCAACCACTTATATCCATGTAATCTTGTAAAATGCTTTACAAACAAAGACAATGTTGTTGACATATCAGATTGTTATTCATAATGTTTTGTATATCCAGATATTCATATAACAAAATGTATACAAATTAATACCTAAATAGGGACATAGTAGTATACTTAAAGTATGATATAAAGTTCACTTAAAGAAAACTTACAAGTATACTTGCAGTATAAAACTACTAATCTTGTAGTTTACTGAGACTTTACTTCAAAGTGTACTAAAAATGCATAAAAATGTATTTAATTAGTAAACTATCAGTATACCTATTAGTTCACTTTTAGTATACTTGCAGTACAAACTGAAAACATAAATACATAAAGTATACTTAAATATACTTAAACTTTACTTAATTGTACTTAATAAAATAAACTTGAAGTACACTTCTTTTTGGTAAGGGTTGTCTTGGACTCAATTATGCTGCCCAGCGCAAACCCTGATAATGACAATGACTTTTGTGCATTTAATGTCATTCACTTGAACTGCATGACGTTTGCTATGAGCACTAACCTGTTTGTTTCCCAGCGAGACGGTTCATCAGGTAGGACTTCCCGGTCCGGTAGAGTCCCACCACGGCCACCACCACCACCGGCTGCTGGATCTGCTGCAGGATCTGCAGTGCTGACTGCTGCACACACAGCTTCCCATCTGAGTCTGTGTCACATAAATATTTATTTCAGAAATATTAATCTGCATCATCATAACTTCATAACTTTCCTTTTAGACATTATATGCTCAGTTTTGGACAGTGCAAATACTGTGGCCTAATTCAAATCGGCTGAAGGTATCAAGGATGGAGAATTTAATTTTTACTGTACTGTATCATAGCCACGGGAATGTTTCATTTTGCCAGGATTTAAGTTATAAGTGTGCACATGCAGTGTTTGAAGTTTCGACCATTCCAGCAAACTTTAATTTTTCTAAGAATTATATTCTTTATTTTATTTATTTTCATGTTTCATCATACATGAAACTATATGTACGCCGTGTATCTTTTGTTTCAAAATAATATATTTGTTTTTTTTTTTTTTCGGTGTGATGTCATTTCCCATTTGAATTAACCAATCGCGTCCCGCTCTGGTCAGAACGGTTTTGGACTTGAGCGAGAAAGACCACAGAGCTGAGAGTGTGTGTTTGCGTGGCTCTAATTACTGTCCTGTCTTTAATAAACTGCAGACGTGGTCCACCGAAGCCAGTGGTGTCGTGGAGTTCTTTGTGGTGCGAGACGAAATACGCTACAAAATTGGTGCCGTGACCCGGATCTCAAGGGATCAGCCGTCGCAGATCTCCGGGGAAAGTCATCTTCACCGACATCACCAGTCAACAGAACTTCGGGGTAGATCAGCAGTGAGATTTAAACATGGACAGTCACAGCTTTGCACACAACAAAACACAAGAACATATGTCAGACACTGATGTTAATTCTGCAAACGTGACACCTATTTGTGTAAGGAGTGGTGTTTTAAGCTCGCAAAGGTTTTCTACTGGAATTGGGAGGGGGGCCCAGTTAAATAGCATGTTAGAACAAAATATGGCAGCTTCTCCAGTTCGCCCATCAACCAGTAGCACAACTATGCAAGGCATGAGCAGTGACACAACAGTGCCTCATAGAGAAAGACTATACAATTCCCCAGGGGGTGAACAAGTGAATCAGTGGCAAACAATGGCAGATTTAATGAAGCAGCTAGGAAGTGAAATAGGGAACCAAATTGCTGCAAACCTTAGATCTGCAGGGCACAGGGTTCGTACGGGTGCTGGAAATCCTGGAAAATGCTTGATTTTTAATATAGTGTTTTCAAGGTTAGAAAAGTGCTTGGATTTTGGACAAAGTGCTTGAACCTGCTTGAATTTGAAATTGCATTGCTTTCATAATAATTCGTTATCTTACGGAGTAGTTTTCCTTTTAGCTAAAAATGCATTTTGCACATAACGAAAATAACTCCGCTCGAGTCCACGCTTGTGGCTGTAGTGGTGTAATCTTCCAGTGGATGCGCGCCCTCTGTTGGAGCAGAGTGGGAGGTGAAAACATGCCGGGAGGTTGCCGTTTCAATGCTTGTTGGCTGGAGGACGAAAAATACAAATTATGGCTAAAACGTGGACCAAATCCTCGATTAGCCACTTGCAAAATATGCAAAAAGGACGTGCAGCTCTTCACCATGGGAGAGGCAGCGCTTTCAAGCCATATGAAAGGTAAGTTTTAAGTTAAGGAATTTTTGATTAGGCCAATTAGCTAATTGATTTTCACGGTCACGGTACATTAAGTTTACATTTCAGTTTGTGTGCTTACTGATTGAATTCTGCAGTCGCGTGAATTCTTTTATCAAA
Source organism: Cirrhinus mrigala (assembly GCA_036247105.1). Lineage (NCBI taxonomy): Eukaryota > Metazoa > Chordata > Actinopteri > Cypriniformes > Cyprinidae > Cirrhinus > Cirrhinus mrigala. The sequence goes on from JAMKFB010000053.1 coordinate 325,954, forward strand.
CAACAAAGTGCTAATACGATGTAAACGATATTTATTTTTCCATTTCTACCGCCAGATTCAGTGTTTAACGGCAGTTTTGCAAGTGCATAGTGAGCTCGCGCTAGACTTTTTTTTTTTTTTTTTTTTTTAAGTTTTACTGTACGTTTCAGTAATGGGGAACGTCTATTGTTCACTTATATGATTTAATCCCAATTTGAATAACCGTTTTGGTTTTGATGTTACTTAAAAATAACCAATGTAATGAATGTCAAAATATGATGTGTCGTTTAAACGGCATTAACCAGCTAAATTCTTATTAAATAACATTAACAAAGATTAAGACATAATGTAACAAATGCATTGTTCATGGTTGGTTCAAATGAAACCTTATTGTAGTGTTAATATAATCTTTACTATATCAAGAGCAATAATCAACAAAACATATTTTCTCATAATACTGCAGCCCTGCTCTCTAATTAATTATCTCATTCTTTTTCTTTTTTTCACTTATATACATTATTATACAACTTATTTATATTATGTATCATTATATTAAGTCTTCTTATTTTTTTATTGTTGTTATTTAGGGAAAAAGCATCAAGATCTGATGAGAAGACTCCTATATCCAGGTCCTGGATTGGGGGATTTTTTTCAGCAGACAAGCAATGTGTCAAGCAGCACAGCTACATCTACACCATTAAGCAGCAGTGCAGAGGAAGCTGCCAGTGGAGTAGCAAAGGAAATTGCGCCTCTACCATCCCCAGATTCATCTAATCCACAGCAGTCAACCAGCAACTCCCAAGGCACCATAAAAACATTTGTTAGCTCTAATCCAACACTTAAAGCAGAAATATGTTGGGCAACAAAAGTTGTAACAAGCCATTATTCTTACAAATCATGTGAGCATGTAGGGGATCTTTTCCAAACCATGTTTCCCGACAGTAACATAGCAAAGCAGTTTAAATGTGGGGAGAATAAAGTGGCATACCTCACTGTGTTTGGGATAGCTCCTCATTTCTCTTCTCTGATGAAGACCAAAGCCATAAAAGAATCTGGTTATGTTCTTCTATTTGATGAAAGTTTAAATCGGGAAATGAAGAAAAGCCAGCTAGATGTTCACTTGAGATTCTGGAATGATAATCAAGTAACCTCAAGGTATCTGACATCTTTTTTCATGGGTCATCACACTGCAGAACAAATATATGAGAAGCTTGAGACTGTGTGTTCAGATATAGGCTTCCACAACCTGATTCAGCTGTCGATGGATGGCCCAAACGTGAACTGGAAGCTCTTCTCCATGGCCCAGCAAAACATAGAACAACAAACAGGCAAGAATATGCTTAATGTTGGAAGCTGTGGTTTGCATATACTAAACAATTCCTTCAGAGCCGGGTGTGCATCCACAGACTGGGACCTGGGAAATGCTCTTTCAAACCTTAAATGGCTATTCAAGGATGTACCAGCACGTAGAGAGGACTATACAGCAGTCACTGGTTCCACATCCTTCCCTCTTGACTTCTGTAGTCATCGATGGCTGGAAAACGTAGAGGTGGCTGAGCGTGCCCTACAGATTTTGCCTTCTCTGAAAATATACATCAAAGCTGCAAAAGCGAAAACTATAACAGAACCATCTTCTAAATCTTTCAAGACTGCTCAGATGATTGTTCAAGATGACCTCTTCCAGGCAAAGCTCAACTTCTTTCTAATGGTGGCTCTGGAAATCACACCATTTTTGAAGTTATACCAGACAGACAAACCCATGCTGCCATTTATGAGTGGGGATCTCACCAACATGCTTAGGAGTCTCTTGGAGAAGTTTATCAAGCCCAGTGTCATGAAGAATGCAACAACTACATTAACCCTCTGGGGTCTGAGGGTGTTTTGGGGGCCTGGAGAAGTTTTGACATGCCCTGACATTTGTGATTTTTTCAGTTACTTATAAACCTATAAATGGCTAAAGTTTTATATCACTGTATTCAGTACAAACTAGGCTACAATAATATGTAAACAGCATATATGTACATGATTGTGTTTTTGAGAAAGCAACGTTTATGCGTGGCCATTGAAAAACTAAAATTTTGAAGTCACTGAAATAAGGCCATAAAACACATACAGAGAATTTGTTCACAAGACTTTTAACAATTTGATCTTGTAGCCTAGAGTTTTTGCTTCAAAATGATGTGAAAATCATCTTGTTTACTCGCTCACAGAAAACAATATGTTGATTTACATTTTCTAAGACACTTTTTGTTTTGAAAGGGCATATGCGAGGAGGCGTGAACGATCATGCATAATGCTGTGATTTACACCTGAGAATACAAAGGCCCGCATAATGAGCTGCATAATGAGCCATTCAGTTAGGTGTGTGACTGTGAGGGAATTGCTACTAGAAAAAAAGTGAGGACAAAAGAAATGTAGATATTTTTTGTTTGTGGTTTCTTTAGAATATATATATATATATATAATTATCACAACAAATAACGTGAGATTCACTGGTGAGTGCAGTTAAACAGTTTATTAAGAACAAACAAATAAACAACACAGAAGTCAAGATAAATAAGGGTGTAAGGTTTGTAAAGCCCACTCTTACACCCTATGAACAACCCACTTGCTCACATAGTGCTGAGAAAATGTCCAGGATTGCAGAAATATGGGGTAAAACAGTGCAAGAGAAAAGGTGCAAGATAAATAAGGGTGTAAGGTTTGTAAAGTCCACTCTTACACCCTATGAACAACCCACTTGCTCACATAGTGCTGAGAAAATGTCCAGGATTGCAGAAATATGGGGTAAAACAGTGCAAGAGAAAAGGTGCAAGATAAATAAGGGTGTAAGGTTTGTAAAGTCCACTCTTACACCCTATGAACAACCCACTTGCTCACAGAGAGCACAGAAATGAACAGCTATACATCTTTGTGCCACTCTAGGAAACAGTTCCTTTTCAGCTGAACACACAAGTGAACATCACATGCCTGGCATTTCCAAGGAGTGTCCTGCCTCTTACCATGCTTTGCTTTGCAAAATACACAGATCCGGCGACCAGCAGTAGCATCTGAGGCCTGATCAGTGCCTGGAACTGGCACATGGTGTGCACTGGTCCGTTTTGGTGTTATTTTCTGTGACACACCACAGAGCTCTGCAATTAGTTCTTCCATAAACTCTTTGTGGGTCATGGTGCCGTAAAGCTCTTTGTGTATAATGAAAGAATTGGTGGCAGCAATGTCCAAGAAGTGCAAAAAGATCTTTCTGTACCACTTCATGGCTTTGTGCTGTGTACTGTAGTACTGTATCAGCTGATCAGACAGGTCGACTCCCCCCATGTGTTGGTTGTAGGCAGTCACAGGTGCAGGACATGGAAAACTTTTGGTCCTCCATACATCTTGTGCTTTCACCCTCCTCTGCACAGTGTCTCCTGTATAGGCAGCATGGATGGTGGAACATACAGAGACCTCTCGTGTGTCCATCCACTTCACAAAGACAAGATGTCTGTCCCGAAGCCACCTGATGGAGCCCCTCACAGATTTTTTGGTGAGTGAGTTAGCTGCATTCCGAGGGCAGTCCTTCCTGTTGTCTCTGTAGGTCCCACACGCACCAAACTTCAAAGCAAACAAGTCCGTTAGGAGTTTGGGACTAGTGTAAAAATTATCCATGTATACATGGTACCCAGAGCCCAAAACCGTGTGGTCCAGAAGAGATGTCACAGCATCATAAGAAAGTCCATGGCCTGTGGGAAAGTTTTCTCTTTCCTGTGTACACAGCAAAATCTACAGTGTATCCATTTGATGAGTCCGCAAGAACAAACAACTTGAACCCCCACCTGGTTGGCTTGGCTTTCATGTACTGAGTCATTCCTGTGTTTGCTTTGCATGCCACCATTCTTTCATCCACTGCCAAATTTTTCCTTGGATGGTAGATGGCCTTACATGCATGCCGGATAGTGTCCATGAGGGGTCTGACCCTGAAAAGACGGTCGTGTTCAGCTGTGCCCCTCTTTCTGTCATTGTCCTTGTCTGCATCTGGGTGACTCATGTGCAGATTCCATGAAATGGTGCGGTATCTGTCCCTTGACATGATTGTGGCTGGAAAAGGAACAGAGAAAAGACTGTCCTGCCGCCAGTAGTCTCTGATGGACGTCATCTTCACCATGGCCATGTAGAAGAGTAGCCCAATGTAGCAGTACAGCTCACTGATGCCAAGGTCTGTCCATTTATATTTATGGCCCTTTGCACATGCCCTGGCAGCCTGAGCATTGGTGTTTTGACACAGAGTTGACACAGCAGTTTCAGAAAAAAACATTTTGAAGAGACTCATGGGAGTGTGTGCATCACATGGTCTTAGCTGTGGACCAGGTTCCTGTGCAGGCAGGAATTTCAAAGCCTGTGGTACCATGTCGACATCAGTTTCTGTTTTCCATGACAGAGTGGGTTGCTTATTTGCTTTGCATCTCTTTGAAACAGGTTCTTTTGCACTGTTATACTCACATCTGAAATACAAATAAATAAATAAATAAATAAATAAGCTTGCTGTTTACACAAAGAAACTACATTATTAGCATTATTGTGATGTTCACTGATACTGGTATTAATTTATAGAAAAGGAGACAATTACCACATAGCACACATATTTTGCCATACAGTAAATAAATTAGAGTAACATCTGTAAAATAATGAATGCACACTTACTCTATAAGATTCTGAATGGAGCTGAAAACTGATCGAGGCCTGCGTCCTCTTCCTGTGCAAGATGCCGGTGAAGGTGTGGTCACTGTCCTAAAAGAATGTTGTAAAGGACTGTTAGCATTTATTTTATAAAGTACGTTAGTATATGCATACTTGATGGAAAAAAGGAATAGCAATAACAAAGAAACTATATTCTAACACTATCAACCACAAATAATATTACCATAGGCATAACAAAAGTACAATTTCTATAAAACCATACAGAAGGTTTACTTTTTGTGTTATCCCACCGTTTCTAAACTAACTACTTACTCAGTATGATTTTCCAGCGAACTCAAAACTGAACGACACCTGCGTGCCTTTCTTGTGCAGGAATCCGGTGATGGAGCCACAGTCCTAAACGAAAAGTGAAACAGTCGTTAACGATTACTATTTGCTAATAAGTTGCATCACAGATAGGAATGGATGCGCGTATGTCTGTTGATGGGTCACTTAGCGGTAACATTTACAGCTTACTATGTTTACACCTCAGACGATGGCCGGGTATAACACATTCAAAACATTTACACCTGAGCAGATATTCGCGAACAGAAGCTTAGTGAACAATTTCGCCGTTTGGAAAAATATAGTCTAAACATTAAAGAATGTAAAAATACATGCGCTTTGTACATTATTAAAAAAATAAAAGTGGCCTGTAAAGAAATAATTCATATTTCAACCAGTTTTACTCGGAATAGCTGATTTTAGTCTGACAATAGCCTGTTTGAAAATTTCCAATTTTAAATACGTTGCTTTTTATATATATCCGAGCAACATTTTAAATCATGAAGGTAAGAATAAAAGACTTACTCGTCAGGAATTTTATCCTCCGCTGGGTCCAGACGCTCTTCAAAATGCAAACGTTCGTCATCCGAGTCGCGTTCTTCGTCTGAGGAGATGGTAAATTCTTCGTCGCTGTCCAGAACCATCCGAAGTGCTTCTTCACCCGTGTAGCGTGCCATCATTCAAACGCGCAGACAAAGTAAGTAAATTCTATGATGTAGCTTGACGCTTTATGCCAGCTTTTCGGGGGCGTGTACATGATTACCTGGCTCACCTCAGATAATTTTCATATGAACAGCGCGCTCACTGCGAGGCGGGATCACATTAACTATAATGAGGTGATAGAGGAGAAACTGTACCTCTTCTGACCAAAGACATTGTGAGGACATGTATCCGCAACAATCCTTTGATTGATGTGACTAGAGACCCACATGTCATCTTTTCGATACTAAGACAACATTTTGGAGACGCAATTTCCTCCACAACCCCTATGAGAGACTTCTATGAAACCTTGCCAAAGCAGTCAGAGAGTGGCTTAGAGTACTGGATCAGACTGAATAAGGCTATTGACCTAGCTGATGAATGCCTAAAAAGACAAGGGAAAAGAGTTGAAGACCCTAGTCATGAAGTGACGATGATGTTTGTTAGGCATTGCCCTGAGCCCGGTCTGTATACAGCGTTTCGAAGTAAACCACTGGAGAGTTGGAATGCAAGTGAAATCCAAGCATTAATTGACAGCCACCACAGAGACAAACAGTCTGTTCGAGTTGATAGAGAGAGAAGGGTTGATGAAGCTCCTAACGCCTGGTGCATGACACAACAGCAGCCTACTGCTCATAACCAGGCAAGTGGTTTAGACTCAGCTCTCCTTGGGCGTGTAGTTTCTCTGCTAGAGCAGTTCCTTGTTCAACAGAAGGGGCAAGAACAGAAAGCTGAACAGGGTAAGGTTGTGCCTGTAGACTCTGCAGTCCCCTGTAAAATATGTAGAGCTCAAGATCATACAACAAAGACTCACTGTTTCAAAGAGGGGCTGTGTTTTAAGTGTTTCAAGACAGGACACAGAGGTTTTGAATGCCCTGAAAAGAAACAAGTGAAGCCAGTCACAGCCGGTGCCACCGTGCCCGAGCACCATTTAAACTAGAAAACCTGCACTGCAAGGGGAGCAGTGTGGGTGTCAGACAAGCAAAATCCCCAGATGACCCATTGATTGTTCATGTCACTACTAGTGACAATCTAAGTCAAAACTGTGCAAGTGAAGTAATTGCAGTTCAGCAAAAGACTCCCGGTGAGATTCCAAAAGCTGCCTACCAGAGAATTAATGATGAAGATGATCTGTTCTATGCTCCAGTACTGGTTGAGGGGAAAGTGAAACTGTTAGCCCTTGTGGATAGTGGATCTGTTACCTGTAATTTGAGTGAATCAGCTGAACGCACACTTAAAGACTGGAATTTGATCTGTGCGGATTCGAGTAAGCCCACTAAAAAAGTACTTACTGGCTGTGGAGGGAATGAAACTAAACCAAAGTGTACATATGAGTTGAGTGTGGATATGCTTGAAGGCAAAATGGTGATCAACTTTCTAGTTGTTCCAGGTCAAAAGGATGACATGATAGTTGGATCAAATGTCATCAGGCATGTGACTCGTCAGATGAAGAAAACCGAGTGGTACTGGAAAAGCTTATCTCAACCGGTTCAAGATAATAGTCAAGAACCCCTTCTGAATGTGCTTTCTAATGTGGATCGCTGGCATGGAGATGAGATACCACAGAAAGTTGGCACAGTAGTGTTGAGACAGTGTATTACACTAGAGCCACAACATGAGCATTTAGTCTGGGGAAGGTTGAAAGAAGTAGTCCCCTTGTCTGTTGGAAGCACTATAATGCTCGAACCCTCCACTTCCCATTCTGCACCAAGAAATGTCATGGTAGCTCGCAGTGTTTGCCCTCTCTGGGGAAATAAATGGATTCCTATGAGAGTGATCAATATGATTGACCGCCCCATTGTTTTGCGCCGCAATACTAAACTAGCAGATGTGCACCCATGTCTTGCGCTAGAGGAGCTAGATCTTGCAGAGAAGGGCTCAGAACACCAGCACCAAGGGTTTCAGCAGAATATTGCCCAAGTGAATGAGCTTAATGAGAAAACTAAGCTGCAGACTGACTATAAACTAAAGCTGAGAGAATTGGGGCTAACAGAAATTGACATTGAATCTTGTGAAGTGAGTGATTATTGGAAAAGAGAACTGGCTGATCTCATAGGACGGTATGAAAGCACCTTCTCTCGTGACAAGTTAGATTGTGGTGAAGTAAAGAATACCGTTCATCGTATAAGACTCAAAGATGAAAAGCCTTTCCGATTGCCTTATAGAAGGGTTCCGCCCACCCATTATCAGAAACTAAGACAAACATTGAATGAGATGGAGGAGCGCGGTATTATTCGAAAATCAAACAGTGAATGGGCCTCACCGTTAGTCTTAGTCTGGAAACCCTCTGGAGAGCTAAGGATATGCACAGACTGGCTCAACCAGAGGACAGAGAAGGATGCATATCCTTTACCCCATCAAGCTGATGCCCTTGCATCATTAGGGGGAAATTGTTATTTTAGCACCATGGATCTAACATCGGGCTTCTATAACATTCCAATTCATGAGGATCCTATGGGCAATGGGCAGACTGAAAGATTTAATCGCACCCTCGGCAACATGATCCGCTCTTTGCCTCCTCGAGCAAAGGAGAGATGGCCGCAAATGATTCAGACACTCACGTTTTCCTATAATTGTACTACCCATGAAACAACTGGGTTTGCACCGTTCTACTTAATGTTTGGAAGGATTCCAAGGTTACCTGTAGACGTCATGTTTGGAAGTACGCTCAGAAATGAGGATGTTCAGACCTATGATGAGTATGTGAATTCTCTCCAGAAAGATCTTAGAGAAGCCGTGCATATTGCTAAGGGCAACACTACGGATGCACAGAGAAAACAAACTGAAGGGTATAATAAAAGGTCTAAGGGTGCTCCTCTGGAGGTTGGAGACCATGTCCTCTTGGCAAATAAGAAGGAAAGAGGAAAAGGAAAGTTGGCGGATGTGTGGAATCCAGCAGTTTATGTAGTAACATGGAAAGATTCATCATTGCCTATCTACAGAGTTGAGAATCCCACAACGAAGAACAGCAAAGTGGTCCATCGTAATTTCCTCCTCCCAGTCAATTTCCTTCCATTGGAAGAGCTGGACATTGAATCTACAGTCCTGTCAGCAGTGTCGGAGGAGGAAAGAAATCAAACAAAGAGTCAAAGCCAAAGGTCTTTTCTCAGTACAGGAAGAGAATCAAGAGCCAGTAGAACAGCTGTATGGATTTTACAAGGGGTAGCCCCCAAAGCACCTCAGAGTACTGGAGAATGTACTGTGAAGGAGACGACCAAAGAACACGTCACAGAGTTGGGTCATTCGGACTGTGTGAGTCAAACAAGAGAGAAGAATCCTTCTCCCAGAAATGAATGTGAACACACTGAGAGTTCTAGTGATGAATGTGAAGCTAGAGAAACGAGCAGCGAACAGTCTGATGATGACAAAAGTGTACATGAATTGGAACCAGATCAATTGTGCATCAGTGATGGAGAAAGGCCCCGAGAATCTGTGAGCAACCAGAGTGTTCAAACTGAATCCAATGTCATGTCAAATGATGCCAGTTCTATGAGCGGATCAGTCAGAAGCTCTAAGCATAAGACCTCAAGTTGCAAAAGTGGACATGAACAGAAGAAGTCCCAAAGAACAGTGACTGTAACAGATACTGCCTTTAAACCCAATGAAGGAACAGTGAGGACCAGGGCGGGAAGGCTGGTGAGACCTGTGAGACGGCTGCTTGAGTGTATGAGTATGATATTGACTGAATCAGGGCAGAGAGATCCTCTTGCAGAATTGTTCAAAATTCTATCAAATTTTATTGAGGGTTGAACTGATGTTTGAAGTCAAATGTCAAGAGTGGACTAAGATTTAGACTTCAGTGAGCTTTAAGAGGATATGAGAAGTACTTTGTGTGGGGGTGTATGGTTATATGTATAAGGGCATATTTCTACCAGGCAAAGTGTCTTTGCTATTCATTTGAATGACTCGAGTCATGGTACCCCCCCTGTTAAAGGAAAATGCCTCACCTACAGTCTTAAAGTTTGCTGAAATTTAGTAGGGGAGAGTGTAGTGTTTGAAGTTTCGACCATTCCAGCAAACTTTAATTTTTCTAAGAATTATATTCTTTATTTTATTTATTTTCATGTTTCATCATACATGAAACTATATGTACGCCGTGTATCTTTTGTTTCAAAATAATATATTTGTTTTTTTTTCCGGTGTGATGTCATTTCCCATTTGAATTAACCAATCGCGTCCCGCTCTGGTCAGAACGGTTTTGGACTTGAGCGAGAAAGACCACAGAGCTGAGAGTGTGTGTTTGCGTGGCTCTAATTACTGTCCTGTCTTTAATAAACTGCAGACGTGGTCCACCGAAGCCAGTGGTGTCGTGGAGTTCTTTGTGGTGCGAGACGAAATACGCTACACACAGCCTGTAGGTGTAGACGTAAAATGTTGATAAATGTTGATAAATTACGGTGACCGGGAGGGGACACCTTCGGTTCACTTAAATTTGTCGTGGCCACGAGATATTAATTCGTGGAAACGTCATATCAACTCGTGGGAACGTCATATCAACTCGTGGGAACGTGATATTATGTCGTGGCCACGAGATATTAATTCGTGGGAACGTCATATCAACTCGTGGGAACGTCATATTATGTCGTGGCCACGAGATCATTTTGTCGAGGTAACGACATCCTTATGTCGTGGCCGCGAGATGCTGTGATGAGGGAACGACATCCATTTCTCGTGGCCACGTCTTATTATGTTGAGGAAACGACATGCGCTTCTCGTGGCCACGAGTTTAATGCGTAAACAAACCTGCGTCACCATAGTAACACGGGATTATCAGAGATAGATTTATTACCCTTTTATTTTGAATTAAGGAATTATTATATTAATTATTATAGAGATTAATACAATATTAAATGATAATATTATGCGATGCTGTCTTCCTGAAAATTTCCTGAAAAAATATTATCCAAATTTTGTTTGTAAGATAAATTATCTGTCAATGGGGTAAGAAAAATAATCTTAATTCAAAGTCTAAACGAGATTATGTTTCTTTCCCCATTGGGAGATATTTTGCTTGTTTTAAGCAGCAAACAAGAATTGGTTTGTCTTCTGTATTCATATATATTATTTTTTTCTTTCATATTATGCTAATTTTACTTGCACTTATTTCTATCTATATTACGGTTTCATTTTGTGTTGTGTGTTGTGTTGTCTTCACAGCTTTAAAATCTGCTCATGACCATCTTAAAGGTGCAGTATGTGAGACTGACAGCTAGCGGTTGAAATGGGTACTGCAGTCCAAATTCACAATATTGGAGAGAGCCTTAAAAATGAAGATTCCAAAATGAAATTCTGTAATAAATCATATTAAGACATCTTTAAAACTTTTTGATATACAGGCATGCAAACTTTAGGGAAAAAAATCAGAAACAAATATGGCACTCAGATATTTTCTATTCCAATGTTTTGACAAACAGAAACAAGATTGATTTCCAATTTCAACATTATTTGTTCTTTAGACATTCCTCTTTAAAAGAAAACATCAGCTTAATGCAAAGTGACCCACATTTTGTATTTGACGAGTGAAATTTTTGTACCGTTCAACAATTAAAATTTGTATTAATTTATTAAGATTTATTAAAATTAAGATACCAAACGAAAAGTCTGTTAAGCACCCAAATCTAAAAAGACATTAAGATATCTTTAATAAATCCTGAGTTACAGGTTTATAAACTTGGGAAAAAAATTAAAAAGTGCTTTTTACCACTTTTTGAAGTGTCACCATTGGCATATAATGCAAAAAAGATTGCTAAAATTGACAAATTTTACTAATGGAGCTAACTAAAGGAGTAAAAATACCACGATTCCGCCATCTTTCTGAAGTCATTTTTACTCTCCTGTAATTTGGCTCTAATTACTGAGTAAATATATGTCTGTGTCTTGTTCAAGACAAGTAGTTGTCAGGCATTCACCACAGCCACCTCCACCTGCCACATCACCAGTAGCACCGCCCACCCGCTCTCAGTCACTGGAGTTCTAATCCTCCACACCTGGATCCAATCAGCCAGGCCCTATAAAAGACTCTCACTCTCAGTCATTCACTGTCTGGTTTACCGATCACATCCCTTATGCTAGCGCCAGACCTTGCTGTGTTTCTTCCATTGGACTCCCCTGTGAATAACCTGGACTCATTGTGGCTTTCCCCTTATATGGACTCACTACTATAGCTCAACTGACACAAGGTGTAACGTAGACTCAGGGTTATTTGGATCCACATGCAGCTTTATTGCAGTGTCAAACAGAACAGGGCCAATCGCCAGCAAACAGAGTCCTCAGAGGATAAACACAAAGTGTAAACAATAAGGCAGGCAGAGTTCAGGGCAGGCTGCGTAACAGCAGAAGTCAATAAACAATCCGGGTTGAAAATACACAGAGGAGAATCACAAACGATAAACAGTCCAAGGTTGATAACGAGTAGGCAAAAACAATGAAAGAACAAACGCTCAGAAATGACAGCCGTGGCAAATCAAGACTTTGCGGGGAAGTGGTGTGTGTGTGTGGCTTATATGGTGTGGATAATGAGAAGCAGGTGTGTGTGTAGGTGTGTCAGTTCCAGGTATGAAGGAGCATGGGAAATGGAGTCCGAATGTGACCTAATTAAAACTAAGGAGAGGGTTCCCTCTGGTGGTGTGGAGGAGACGGTACGGAAGCCTGTCAGATAAGCTTATCATTATTTCATCCATTCTTGCATTCCATTTTACCATCATGTCAATAAAACTCTTGTTTGATTTTGCACCTTACCTCTGCCTCTGGTCTCATCCCTGTTGTAATGTGACGGTAATTGCCTTGGCATATGATAATGATGAATAATTTTATACATGTATCTTTTAAAATATTAGCTACCCACACAAACGTGCGTATAATTTCGGTGTATTTTTATACCTCTTGTAAACAATTTTCTGAATTATACAGCATGTAACGAGACTCTTGAGAAGTGTGATAGATCCAGATGCAAGCTTTATTGAGCACAACGTAGTCAAGACAGGCAGGGTCGATCTCCAAACAGGGGCGTCGCTAGGGCTGATTTTGTTTTTACTCCAGTCCCGAATGTTGATTTCCACGGAATTTGTCAAAGTTTGAATTAATTAATCAAAAGTTGGTCATTACACTAAATCAAGTCGTGATATGGACTAGTATCTGTAAATATTATGCCGCAAAAGACTATTTAAATATGAATCCTGCATCTTCTGCGTGTCTTTTTATGAATGAAAGGGGCGGACGCACGGTTATTTTACATGTAATACTTACGCCGTATTTCCACTACAGCGTCAGATTTGCGCTCAGTGCCGCTGGCAAAGCTACAACACCGCTGTTTTTTTAAATTGTTTTCTATGGGCAGTGAGAGCTCCAATGCTTTCTCCGCGCCGCTTTCAATCCCATAATGCACTGCGCAAACGTTTAAGCTCAGCTTCCATAGGAATGGATGAAAAACGCCCGCTTCGCTCAGCTCGCTACGCTGTAGTGGAAATACACCGTCATGCGCGTGTGACGCTCGCAGCGTCTGCCGTTTCACTAAATGAGGACATAAATACATTAACAACATCTCCAGAACTGCTCTGAGAGTCACTCCATGAGCATTTCACTGTTTCATTTGAGTAAAACAAGCGTCAAATATACACACAGAAATTTAAAGGTATTAAATTTATTCACGGCAACCCGTCAAAGTAAAAGTTCGGTTTAATTTTATTAACCATACGTGCCTATACTACTACTACGACTACTACTATTAATTAATAAAAAAATATACAAATTCCTCACACAATATTTCTTCCATGTTTTAAATTTAAATATTAAATTCCCTTTATTTGCCAAAAATAAAATATAAATTTCATTAGAAGATCAATTTAATTAATATGTTATACCTTCATTTGATAACCAGAACAATACACAACACAGAATTCCATAAGGCTATTTCTTAACTTTTGATAGATTGGCGGTAAATCGTGATTAATTACATTTTGATTAACAAAATAAAATTTAACCATTAAAACGAAGTCCAGAAAAATGAAAACAGAAAAAAAAAAAAAAAAACGAAATTTGGGACAAAAATCCAGGGCCCTATTTTTTGCATGCAACTATATTTCCTACAGTTTATAAATACATCTTCAAATTTATTATTTTATTTGTCTAACATATTTTTGTAAAGTTATAATTTTGTTATAATACTTTGATATGTTTGCTATTTGCAGTGATTGCTATGTACTATTGTTCATAGTGTGACAAGGTCTTTAACCCCCAGTTTAATGCCCCCGGACCCTATCCAGGTTCAAACACCTGTGTCTAACAAAATCTTATGTAAGCATGATGTGAGCGCCCACCCAACACCACTAGCCCCTGATGTTTTGGCATCAGCCCCGGATGTTTTATAATCCTAGAAACGCCCCTGTCTCCAAACAAACAGTAATACAAAAGCGTAATCCAGTAAAACAGGCAACAGGTCAGAATACCGTGAGCAGTCCAAAGTAACAAATGAACAAGGCTATGAAACCAGACAAAAACTATGGCAATGAAACAAGACAAAACTATGGCAAAAAACAAGGTAAAACTATGAGAAGAAACAAAACCGTGGAAATAACAAAACAAGGCAATGAAATCAGGAAAACGCTTGGTAGAGTCCACACAGGCAAACAATAATTCGCAAAGGCCTGTTTGGTATAGGCCTCCTTAAATGGCCACCAAACAGGAAGTTACCCAAGAAGCAGCAGAGGGAGCGGTAACAATCGTTACACAGCATTTACTGAATTTTATTGTTATATTGAATAATAATAGAAATAAGGGGGGTGGGGGAATCTATTATTTTTAATGAATGCAGTATATAAGTTTGGAAAAACATTTAAAATCCAAGGAATAGAGGCAGATTAATGAAGGAATACATCACATCAAATGTAATATCACACTTTCACCACCGCCCTACTTATAAACAAACTGGTTTGCTCAATCCCAAGGTACTGATGTTTTCAGACTGATATTTTTCATTTGGATATATATTTAGTAATGATCAAACACTACTTTTTGTCCAAGTTTAGATTTAGATTTTTTTTTTTTAATAAATGTTGTTGAATCTTCTGGCTCCACTAACTGGTAAACTAATACATAGCCTTTGATATCATTCTAAATTATCTATCAGAGCCCTTCAAATAATAATAAAGATGAATTATTAATGTTTAGATATGTTAGCTTGAACTGTGTTGTTTAAGAACAAACTAGCCAGAAATTCAATTCAATAAGTCTAAAGGTTTATTGTATGTTATTGACTGTGGTCTCCTTACCATGACATGTTTGTCCGTTGAGTTCAGGTACATAGTCTCTTTGCAATAGTATGGTTTGAATGTTAGTACATGTTTGCAAATTAATGTATTATTGAAAACTTTAGGTTAAGCTAAATATAAATCACTCAATGAGAAAATATGAATGAAAAGTGCAAATTTTAACTTTGTTTATAAAACAGTGAGTTTACATCATATGAAGAGGAAGCAACATCATCTGTGTAGATAGTTTTTTCATTTGCAAGTGTCAGTTTTGTTGAACAAACTGTACAGATCCTTTCTGTAGGGTCTGTTTCCACCATATTCAAATTAATACACGTCCAGAACATGACAGTAACAAAGAGCAACACAGAGAAAAATATCAGAAAAACACATCAAGGAGGAAGAGAAAGGAAAAGGGATTTTTTGGAGTAATAAACAAATGATGTGACGCTGAATGAGGGATGAGAGCAGATATAATAATCACACTAAAGCTACAGACAGAAACATCAGACTCAGGACAGAAACACACGACCTCTAAAGTAAGAACAACTCACATGTTCATTCTGTAACTAGAATTAGACTCTGACATGTTAATATTGTCTTAATCATTGTGTACGGTGCATTTATGTTCCTGTTGAGCTGGATTTTTAATTATCGCTGAAATCATGTTTGACACCAAAATTAATCTCTGAATATTTGAAATATCTGAGTTTATCTGTATTTTTCTTGCTCAGAAATGGACCAAACTTTATTTTTTATTCTTCTTCTCACTGGTGAGTGTGTTTGTGGTTTTATTTATGGTTTCTAATTCATTAGGTTTGATCCTGTTATGAAAAGCATTAAAGCAAAGTCTCTCTTTCACAGCTCTCTGCTCCGTATCTGAATGTGTTCAGCGTCAGTATCACTTTATAAGTGAGAGGAAGAACTGGACTGAAGCTCAGAGATACTGCAGAGAGAAATACACAGATCTGGCCACCGTTGACAACATGAACGACATGAACGAGCTGAACAAGAGTGTGAATAATAGAAGTGTTCAATATGTCTGGATTGGGCTGCAGAAGACGGGTCGTGATGAATGGCAGTGGTCTTCAGGTGAACCTGCGCTCTATCTGAACTGGGCTACTGGACAACCAGATGGCAATGCTAATTGTGCTATTATGTTAAACAGACAATTTCACGATTTGCCATGTAGTGTTAACCTAGCTTTCATCTGCAACAACAGTGAGTTCATTTATGCACCATATACCACATTTTAATGGAATACTAAACTGTATGAATATTTAATTTGATCATGACTTTTGAAGAGACTGTGGGTATTTGTTACACTTTCAGTGTATAAACAATTTCTGTATCAATATATTTGCCAGAAGAAAATACTTTATTTACTGAACACACTTTAATCTTCTGTTGTCCCTCAATTTCAGGGGTGCTCAACCCTGTTCCTGGAGATCCACCTTCCTGCAGAGTTCAGTTCCAACCCTGATCAAACACACCTGAACCAACTAATTAGGATCTGAAGGAGCACTTGATAATTACAGACAGGTGTGTTTGATCAGGGTTGGAGCTAAACTCTGCAGGAAGGTAGATTTCCAGGAACAGGGTTGGGCACCCCTGCTCTACATGATCATTTGTCACAATAGAAAATCTTAACATTTATGAGCCTAAAAATCTTAGAGATCCAAATTGATCTTACATTAATAACACATATACAGCAGTGACTAGAGGTGTTTCAGCTTGATATTTTCAACCTTCAGTATCTCAGCACAAACATACAAGTGCTTTGTTTGGGATTCATGAATCTTTTTCTCATTTGTTTTTCTTAAAGCAAACACAGGACTCGTCCTTGGCAATTGGACGATGAATTGGACAGATGCTCAGAGTTACTGCAGACAGAATCACATTGATCTGGTCAGTGTGAGAAACCAGAATGAGAATCAACAGGTTGAGCAGTTCATTAGAGATAGAAATTTATCTCGATCAAGGATCTGGATCGGTCTGTTCAGAGTCAGAGACTCATGGCAGTGGTCAGATCAGAGTGACTCCTCATTCAGATACTGGAACACTGGTGAACCTATTGATGCTGGAGGTGTTGAAGACTGTGCAGCTGTCAATCAGAGCTTTCAGGGACGATGGAATAACACCTCTTGTACCAACCACTTTTCTTTTCTGTGTCATGAAGGTGAGTAGATCCTCACAAAACACAAACCATCATCACCTCCAGATCTCTTAAAGTTCACGCTACATGTCTGACATGACAAATTCATCCACAGTGTTTGTTCTGCATGTTGTTTTTGATCAGTCTCTCTCTAGTTTCTGCTTGTGGTTTGTTTCGTTTCCAGATAAACTGGTTCTGATCAAAGAGAATCTGACGTGGTCTGAAGCTCTGAGTTACTGCAGACAGAATCATGTGGATCTGGTCTCAGTTCATTCAGAAGAGATTCAGCGTGGTGTGATGAACGTGGTTAAACGGGCGTCTACTGCGGCGGTGTGGTTGGGTTTACACAACTACTGCAGCATGAACATGTGGCTCTGGGTGAGTGGAGAGATCGTGTGCTATCACAACTGGGCTCCAGGGAACGGAACGACACGGGAAAACTGCAGCCTCGAGAACAGAAAAGGAGCAGTTCAGTCTGGAGGAGATCAGCGCTGGATCAGCCTTCCTGAATCTCACAAACTCAACTTCATCTGCAGAAAGAAAGAGTGAGAAACATGCTAATGTGTTTACTTACATTAACAGTTTTCATAGGCTACTTCATTAGTTTTTTGATTACATTTAGGTTTGATTTGTTCTTTAGGAAGTTCTGAGTGAATCTGATGTGGTTTGGTTACTGGGTTTTAAAAGTGGTCAGAAGTGTGTTTTATTTCTGTATAATGAAATGTGTGTCTTTTAAGAAACTCTTTGTATACAGAGGCCTCTTTCCGAAAGGAGGTAAAGTGAAAACTCTGTGTTAACCCTGAAATAAGGTTAGTTACACCAAAACACAGTGAGAGTGGGAATACACTGACTCTTTCACAGAAAGAGTCTGACATATCTATCTTATATCACAAGCTGACTTAACTTCCTGTTCGGGTCTCTTCCTCTTCTCTTTTGTAATGTAACCTCCAGGGAGAGGTAAGTTACTTCTGATTTTCTGTTAATTATATTTAATGTTGATCTGAATTATAGCTTTTATATCAATATTGTCACTCAGATTCATGTGTATAATGTTACTTTCCTTACCTGTGTGAATATTTTGCTCATTTGCTCTGTTTGAGTTATATTTTTGCCTTCTACCTAAATATGTGGAAATGAGAGCCCGTGGTGATACGTGTACAACAATTATTTTAAAGAAATAAAAATAAAGGCAAACCCATCTAAGAGGCTACTTGTTTGTTTTGTCTAGTACAGTCCTGCACACACATCTTGTCACGTAGGGTTCTCAAACTCAAAGCTTTTTGAAAACACTGCCACTCTATGAAAATAATAAAAGCCTGTAAAAAGCTATGCTTCTGGTTTACTTTGTTTTATACACCTTTTTTGTACAACATGTGGATTTATGTCACTTTCTGAAATGGTCACTCTGTTGATGCTTTATGTGAATACAAGTTCACATTTATTTTGCAACTGTATAAGCAATGTCCACTTTGTTTAAAAAAAAAGGTAGTGAACTCATTCATACTTTCATTTATTAATTCAAATTAATATATAAAACATATACACAGTGTTTTTTGTTCTCTCCATGCAAATATACTATTCTGACATCCATACAGTAGGGTTTTTTTTCACTGTGTAGTTCAAGGAACTAGCCAGCATGATTGTTTCAAGAGAGCAAATTCCCCCTTGGTTCATTTTCCTGGTTGCATTTGCATCAGTAGCAGGAACTCTGAAGCATCCAACAGCCACGTCTTTATGGGCAGCATCTACAAACGTCAACAACATTTGTTTTGTTTTTTTCATGTTCATGAAATAACTATTTTTTTAATATGTTGGCTAGCCTGTGTTTCGTATGTGTTTAGCCAATCAGCATACATTTATCGGCATAATCTCAGCATACATCTCTGGTAGTTCCTACTCTGAAGTAGAAGCTAATTTAGTTTAGTTAATTTACTTAGAACTACAACCATTCCTAGTTTCTTGCGGTGTGACGTGCCAAAAAAGCAGTTCCTCTTCAGTCGTTTCACTACGACGTTACATATGGGAACTCGCCTGAGAGACCAATCATCTCTGAGCCTTATTCAAAAGGCCAATGAACATCGGCGAGTGGTATTTGCATGCCGAGCCACTCCCCCGTACATACGGGTATATAAGATGGCGGCGTGCAACCACTCATTCAGATTTTCGCTTCGGAGCCTCGTCTCGAGCCTGGAAGAGAAACAAAGAAAAAAGAGTTCCTGTTTTAAGAGTTCCTGCTCTCTCTCCGCTGGCGTGCTGCCAACACTAAAAGAGCTTAAATCTAAAAGAGCATTTGGCAGTCGCCAGCGAAATCCTGTGGGCTTCCGTTTTCACGGCAAACAAGAGCCTTTGCAAACCAGCGAGCCCCCCGTTTGAGTGCACAGTTGTGCTGCGGTTCTCCCTGGGCAAACCGGGATCTAAAAGAGCAAATTTCTCACGGCTGTCGAGGGCATTTTTCCCGGGATGTCTCTCCGGCCGTGCGCTTCTGGATGTGGTAGTTTCCTCGCCTCGCTGGACGGACATGATCACTGCCTCACGTGCCTGGGCCGAGAGCATGCTGAGGCACCGTTCACGAATGGTTCATGCGTTCATTGCGAACGCATGACAATGGCCGCGTTAAAGTCCCGCCGCTCGTTCGCGAGTAGGCTCCCCTTGTTGTCTTCCCGCAGCAAGTCGTTGAGCCGTCAAGGTTTTTCGGCTGCCGCGGCGAGGCACTTGGGGGACATACAGGTGACCATGCAGAATGCTCCGCCGGCCAGTAAAGCCCCGCGGACTTCTGCATCACCGCGCAGTCCCGTCGAGTGTCCAAAGCAGTTCGCTTCCCCGCACGCCGGGCCGAGTGTCTCCTTTGGTGCTCCACAGGAGGTTGAGATGTCTGCTACAGCATCAGAGGGACAGTCGGAAGATGAAGCGGACGTCTCGGCGGGTCGGCGCCCCTCTGCGTTCGCCGCCCCGTCTAAGGCGGACGCCGAACTTTCGGCTATGCTCCTCCGAGCCGCCAAGGAGATTGGTCTGGAGGCTATGCAGGAACTCCGTGCTGCCACCGACTTCGCTCTCCGGGCGACGAAGGTGATGGCACATTCCCTTGGCCAGGTGATGTCCACAGTTGTGGTTCAGGAGTGACACCTATGGCTGACCCTGGCTCAGATAGCAGACATCGACAAAGCTCGCTTTCTCGACACCCCCATCTCCCAGGGCGGCCTATTCGGTGACACCGTCAAGGACTTTGCCCAGCAGTTCTCGGCAGTCCAGAAGCAGACGGAGGCGCTAAGGCATATCTTCCCCCGTCGAGACAGTGCACCACGTCCGCGGGGCCTCAACCTCCGCCTGCCCGTCGCCCCCCTGTGGCTCCTAAAACACCAGCTTCGTCCCCTGCCAAGCCCAGACTGATAGCCCGATGTCGAGCTGGCCGCGGGAGAGCGGCGCCACCCGCGCTGCCCGCGCCTCAGGGACCGGCCAGGAACACCCGCAGCAGAGCTGCGAAGCGTCCCTGACGTGGGGGACGACAACATCTACGTCCCCACTCCCGGAGGGCCGGGAGCCGCTATGCGCAATTTCACAGAAAGAGTCAATTTCCTCACCTCTGGGGTTCCCACCCCGAGTTCCCTTCTTGAGTGACGCCTTGCCTCCTCGGATCCGGACTCGGAGGTCGATATCGCCAGCGCGGGAACAAGGGAAGAAGGTAAGCGCTGCCCAGTACAGTCAGACTTTTCTCCAGGACGTTCTTCCTTCTGGGATCAGTCCCCTTCCCCTTGTGTCTGAACTCATTCAGACACAAGACAGCGGTCCCTCTCAAAACATTTCAGAGGCTCCTGGGGCATATGGCAGCTGCAGCCGCGGTGACGGCGCTGGGCTTGCTTCATATGAGACCGCTTCAGCACTGGTTACACGATCGAGTCCTGAGATGGGCATGGCACCGTGGCACACTCCGGATTGGTGTTTTCCTGTAGTGTCGCCGCCTGTTCAGCCCGTGGTCAGACCTGGCCTTACTTCAGGCCGGAGTCCCTCTGGGACAAGTCTCCAGGCATCTTGTGGTTTCCACGGGTTGGGGTGCTGTATGCAACGGGCAAGCAGCCTCGGGCTCCTGGACAGGACCTCGACTGCAATGGCATATCGATTGCCTAGAGTTGTTGGCTGTGCTTCTTGCGCTGCGTCGCTTCCGACCGATGCTGCGCCACAAGCACGTGCTTGTTCGCACCGACAGCACTGCGACCGTAGCCTATATCAACCACCAAGGTGGTCTTCGCTCCCGTCGCATGTCACAACTCGCCCGCCATCTGACGTGGCTGAAATCGCTACGTGCCGTTCACATTCCAGGAGAACTCAACCGTGCAGCCGACCAGCTCTCACGGCAGTCCACCCATCCTGGAGAATGGCGACTCCACGCCCAGGTAGTCCAGCTGATTTGGAGCCATTTCTGCGAAGCCCAGATAGATCTGTTTGCCTCCCCCGAATCCTCCCACTGCCAGCTTTTTTACTCCCTCAGCGAGGCTCCCCTCGGCAGGGATGCACTGGCACACAGCTGGCCTCCAGGGCCCAAGTACGCCTTTCCCCCAGTGAGCCTCCTTGCACAGACACTGTGCAAGATCAGGGAGGACGAGGAGCAGGTTCTGCTGGTTGCGCCATACTGGCCCACCCGGACCTGGTTTCCAGACCTCATTTCCCTTGCGGCAGCCCCTCCCTGGAAGATCCCCTTGAGGACAGACCTTCTTTCTCAGGGGATGGGCACAATTTGGCAACCGCATCAGACCTCTCCGGCCTTTCACAGGCCGTGATAGATACTATCACTCAGTCTAGAGCTCCCTCTACAAGGCAGGTCTATGCACTGAGATGGGGTCTGTTTGTTGACTGGTACTCCTCTCACGGAGAGGACCCACAGAGATGTCCGATTGCAGTAGTGCTTTCCTTCCTGCAGGAGAAGTTGGAGCGCAGGCTGTCCCCTTCGACTCTCAAGTGTACGTTGCTGCCATCACAGTGTATCACGATGCAGTGGATGGAGCATCCCTTGGTAAGCACCAACTCATCGTGAGGTTCCTTAGAGGTGCGAGAAGGGTTAATCCCCCCAGACCGCACCTCGTACCCTCTTGGGATCTCTCCGTCACCCTCCAGGGTCTGCGGGAGGCCCCATTTGAGCCACTCGCGTCAGTAGAGCTAAAACATCTGTCTCTTAAGACAGCGCTCCTGACCGCGCTGGCCTCCATCAAGAGGGTAGGGGACCTACAAGCCTTCTCTTTCGACGAAGCGTGCCTGGAATTCGGGGCCCAGTGATTCTCACGGTCATCCTGAGACCCCGGCCCGGTTATGTGCCCAAGGTTCCCACCACGCCTTTCCGGTGGTGGTGAACCTGCAAGCTCTGCCCCTGGAGGAGGCAGACCCGGCCTCTGCGCTGCTGTGTCCAGTCCGCGCCCTACGCATATATGTTGACCGCACTCGGCACTTCAGACGCACCGAGCAGCTCTTTGTCTGCTTTGGAGGTCAGCAGAAAGGGAATGCTGTCTCCAAACAGAGGTTGGCCCATTGGGTGGGAGAGCCATGCCCCTTAGGTGATCGTGCCCACTCCACAAGGAGTGTTGCCTCATCCTATGCGTTGGCTCATGGCGCTTCACTAGCAGATATCTGTAGAGCTGCGGGCTGGGCGACACCTAATACCTTCGCTAGGTTCTACAACCTTTGCATTGAGGCCGTGTCCTCCCGTGTCTTAACATAGACATCAGGTAAGCGGGAGACCGGCTGGTGTCGACTTGCTGCGCCACTCCTAATGGATCCGTGTGCTATATCCCTCAGCTGTTCCCTCCGGTAAACCTGACTCCGCAGTCAGGCCTAGCTGCGGAGTAGTGCCTGACTGTGCTCCGGCTGGGTCTCCTTCGCCCAGCAGGTTGTGGCAACACGTTTCAGTATTTTTCCACTTTCAGCCAGAAGGCCGCTGTTTCCCTCATATATCTCTAAGGCTATAGATATATTGAATTATTTTCATTCCACATGTAGGGATCTCATATGCTCCGCCCCCCCAACTCCTGCTTCAGTAACAACTGGCATCCCTGTGGGGTCCCCTATCGGCCCTCAGGGCATTGGGAAGGTTACGTTCATATCCGTCTGCTGACACGTCTGCCTGTCAGCACGTGGGTCTGTGCGTAACGCGGCGTCAGGGTCATGGCCTGTTCCATGGGTCAGTTCCCATGTGTAACGTCGTAGTGAAACGACTGAAGGGGAACGTCTAGGTTACGTACGTAACCCTCGTTCCCTGAAGGAGGGAACGGAGACGTTACATCCCCTGCCACGACCCTACGTCGCGCTGACGCCAGGTTGCGACTCAGCTCCTCAGCGAAAACCTGAATGAGTGGTTGCACGCCGCCATCTCATATACCTGCCACTCACCAATGTTCATTGGCCTTTTGAATAAGGCTCAGAGATGATTGGTCTCTCAGGCGAGTTCCCATATGTAGCGTCTCCGTTCCCTCCTTCAGGGAACGAGGGTTACGTACATAACCTAGACGGTATTCTGCTAATAGTTCTGTCATGACAACTCATGTCAATGTTATTGTGTTTGGTCTTGGATTTGCTAAGCCGCTACTGCGGCAGAGCAGGTACCGAGACTTGCTATTCCCTATACATCTGCTAAAGAAAACCTTAAGCCTCTTAAAAGTCTTTTTTCGTACTCCTAACAATTCTGGACCTTAAAGGGGTCATCGGATGCCCATTTTCCACAAGTTGATATGATTCTTTAGGGTTTTAATGAAAAGTCTATAATACACTTTGGTTAAAAATTCTTAATGGTTGTGTAAAACAACACCCTTTTTACCTTCAGCTCGTCAAAATCAGCTCTGCAAAAATCATCCCATTCTGGTCGAGGCTGCTTTAAAAGCAAATGAGCTCTGCTCACCCCGCCCCTCTCTTCTCTCTGTGGAGTGACGAGCCTGTTTACTTTAGCCGCATTTAGCCACTAAACTTGCTAACTAACACATTATTAGGAAAGGCGATCACAAAGATTCATAAAAACCCCTTGTACTCACTTCTGCTGTAAGTGAAGCTGGATCACAAATGATTCGTGCAAGCATGGCTCGATTTGAAAAAGGGGATATTATTTTTACAGATTAATTAAAAACCACTGCATGGATTTTTATCATTATAGGGTAGATTTGTACATACACTGTCAACACACATTAAAACAACATGTCAAAGTGAACTTAGCATCCGATGACCCATTAAGACCTCTTTTAATTGATAAGATTAGAATTTAGAATTTTGTCTCTAGGAGCAACTCTTTGCACTAAGAATTTTCAGGCTCTGAAATGTAAAGACAGCTACCTACAAACAGTCCAATCTGTGCAAGGGAAGTGTTATTTTATATTTAGTGTTGTGTTTTATTAATTAGTGTATATGTAATATCTTGACAACTAAAATTTTTTTTTTTGTCACAGCAGTGTCAGATCTCCTCTTAAATGAGCCAAAGGACTCAACTGATCTCAAAACAAACAAAAAAAGAGGCAGAGGAGGAAATGTTTAAACACTTCAGGTCAAGATTTAGAAATGTTCAAGCAGTTTGATGCAGCATTAGGGTTAAACAAAGATGAAAAATAAAAGGCGGACCCTGCTGAAAAAAAACCCAGCTAAAATCATTCTAGGCTGGTCTTCCAGCCTGACCAGCCAAGACCAGCCTGTTTGGCTGTTTTTAGCATTTTTTTTCAAGCAGGGGAATCTGATCACAAGCAGATAATTAATAAAATCAAAATAGCATCAGAACATCAGAAAGCAAACAAATATGATAAACAAGAATAACATTTGAGATTAGATCTGACAAAAACTAAACCAAACACAGGGCTATAAACACAGGGAAACACTGGGGTACGGTGTACATGTTAGGACATCCTCAGACGCATAAATAACAGTTCGGTACACTTAGTAACTTATATGTTTTGATTATATATGTATGTGTGTGTGTGTGTGTGTGAGAGAGAGAGAGAGAGAGCGAGAGAGAGAGAGTGAGTGAAAAAAAAATGCACGTTCATTCAGCATTCATTTTATGTCATAAATAACGTTCCACCCAACACCAGATGTCATTTGGATGACGTTTTTTAGGCTAAATGAAGTCGGGCCGTCATGGACTTCTTTTAGCCCAAAAATCGACGTTGAAAATTGGTCGTTGTTTGGTCCGTCGGATTTAGTGGTAATTCACATCCGGGACATTTGCTCGTGTGCGCCTCACCCATTTGTAATATTTTTTACAGACGCCATTTTCTTTTCTTGCGATGCGGAGCATATGAGGACGGGAAACAACAAAATAAAGTGTTTAATCTTACGCACAAAATGTGTTTTGTAATATTATATCGTTTTATATCGATAATAATGTGCTGTATGCCGCTAAACTTTTCTCAAAGACATTTTTTTCCACTCGCCATGCGGAACAGACGAGAGCGCTGTGCAATTAACATTACCCCTAAACTTTTTCTCAGAGAGGTAACGGTATTTCCTTTCACTCGCGATGCGGAGCAGACAGGGCAGTTGGTTTTATCAAGGAAACACTGAAAGTAAGTGTTTTACCTCTTTTACATTCTGTAATATTACTTCATACTGTTTTGTCTCATTTAAAATTTGTGTTTTATAAGGTCATATGGATTTATAGTGATATTTATGTGCTGTTCTCTCCTGAACTTTTTCTCAGAGAGATATTTTCTTTCAATCAAGAAGGAGTTTCCATAGAAATGGGGCGGAAACTCAACTGTCGAGCAGCAAAACGCATCTCCCACTGTTGTTCTCACAAATTTCAGGTAAATTTAATCTCTAATATTACACAAATAGTACATGCATGTGTTCCTGACACTTTCTTTCATGTAAATGACACACTTCTGTTGAATATTTACTTTAGTCCATTAGCATCTGAACTGTAATGCTAACTATAAGAGGTAAGTTATGTTAACTATTGACTTGAGCTCTTGTTTATGAAAGTTTGGGCTTTTAATGTCATCTTAATTGATGTTACTTGCTGTTTTGCTTTTTTTTTTTTTTTATAAAGGCTTTGCAGGCAATTTGTCATTGGATGAAAGGAAGTAAGCTCATTCATTTAACCTAGAAGTATGCAATGTACGGTTAATCGGATACAAAATTAACATAGAGCGTGAAAATGAGCTGAAAGTACTTTAAGCTTGTTTTGACCTTTCATGGTAAACAAATATTGATTTCACTTGTCCTGTGACTTCAGCAGTTTCAGAAAAAAACTTCTACGACACAGGAAAAGTTCCTGATTTTAAAATTTCTGAAGAGAGCTGCTGACATAGAAAACAGGTGAACTGAGAAAGCTTATTAAATTACTTTATATGTGTCTTTCATAGTATATTTAGCCTTTATCACCATGCATCTGTAATTTTCTTTTGCAAAATTATATATATCTATATACTTTTATGTTTGTTTGCTTGTTAGTTATTTTAAAAGGACTTTAACATACAAACATAAGTAACACTGTATATGAGCATTAAATAAGTAAAAGTAAAAATGTAAGTTCTGTTATTAAACTGTATTGTTTTGTACATTCTATATATAATTTATTTTTCTTTTCTGCATTTCACCTTTGCTATAATTTACTTCTAATAAACCTGTCATTGTATAATAAATATTGTTGACAGATCGTTTATGTTCCAGATTGTTCATGTTCCTTCCTAGAATCTTCCATTCTAATGGCCGTGCACCAGAGTTGGAGCGAATCTCCTGTCGAAGAACATCTCTAGACATTATGAACCATATGACTAGTAATTAATATCTTAAACATACACTACTATTCAAAGGTTTAAGGGTCAGATTTGTCATGTATTTGAAATAAGTCTTTTATGGCAACAACTGCTCCATTTATTTGATTAAAATACAGTAAAACTGTAATATTGTGAAATTACCATTTTTAAATAACTATTTTCTATTTCATTATGTTTTAAAAAGTGATCTAACCTGATTTTGCAGCATCATTATGCTTACACCGTGTCTACACTGGACATGAGCGAAGCGACAAAATACAGTAGAACCCATTATAATCATTGATGCTGTCTACACTGGATGTGGGGAGGGGTGATACGACAAATCCCCGACAGTAAACTGCCACCGCATTCTATTTATGACGAATTACATTTTACAATGTATTTGCATTAGGGTTGGGTCGATAGACGATGCCATCGTCCATCGCCGATGGCCGATAGACATCACGATGCTGAGCCGGCATCGCGATCCTCCGCGATTAATAAATGAGGCATACAAAAACAGCAGAAAAAAATAAAAATAATTTTAATTAAATTAGATTAAATAAACTACACCAAATATGCCTTTTTCATGGTTTTACCATAACGAACAGAGCTTGGAACAAAAAACAAGTTTAAATATGAAGGTTTCTGGACAGAAATACTAACATGTTCACCTTTTCTGGCTTTAACAGGTCCGGGTCGGTTCCGTGCAACAAATTTACGGGTCTCTTCGGGTTCGGCTACAAATTTTTGGACCCATGAAGACCTCTGACTGGCAATGAGCTGTATTCCGCGGGATGGTGAACACGCAAATGGTCACGTAAATTTGTCGTCTGCGCATCTTTGCGCAGATAACTTGACCGCAAATCCTACACACCACTTCAGACGTGTCTCGTGGCTGTCCTCTTTCATTCGGCCTAAAGCCAATGTATTGCCAGATAGGTGAATTTGCTCCTTTTTACCAACCAAGTTTGTCGACGCCATTATAACGACACAGATTACTGTGCCTATTCATGCCAGAGTCCCGCGGAAAAAGTGATTGACAGGTGGTAATTTGTGTGTAACTTATGTTTATTTATTTATGGTTTGGTTATGGGTAAAACAAAGACCATGCGGGTCAGGTAGTGGAAACGGTAGGCTAATTAATTAATTCGTTATGAATTAATTATTTAACAACAACCATCCCTGCATTTTGGTCGCATATGCTCCCAAAATTTAATCTGCCTGACCTCAAAATATATTTGGAAGCCTTTGTGCGAGTGCGAGAATTTGTTGTGGCGCGACTTGTTTTCATTTCTTTACCAAACTTTCGCTAGCCAAACTACAGATGCAATTCTGGCGCCTCTGTCTCAATATACTGTACAACGCGGCATACATTCACATCAAATGATAGCTCAGCTTCATAGTTTCACTTACGCAGGGGCGTAATTTCAACTGGGGACACAATTTTCAAAACTCCCCCACTTTCAAATTGGTTTGTTAAATTAATGTCTTGCACTGTAGCAAGCAACGCCGAGTTTAGCGCAATCGTTAAAATAAAATAAAATGCGCATTCAAAACAATTTTAATACCCCACGTTTAGAGAGCGACTCCCCAATGTGCGCAAATTAGGCTACATAACATATCTAGGCTGTAGGCTATAGATTGTGTAGTTGTATTTAATATAACCTTAATATTCATTTGGTGCTCCTAAAGTTTTTTTTTTTGGTGCTCCTAACTTTTTGAAGTTGGGAGCACCAGTGCTACCAAGTAAAAAAGTTAATTTCGAGCCCTGCTCACAACCACAATTAACGACTCAGTAGCTTAAAGTATTAGATTTAGCTCCTACAGTAATAATAAACATTACTGTTTTTATTTACGATCAAATAAATGCAGTTTACTTGGTGAACATGAGAGACTTATTTCAAAAACAAAACTGACCACAAATGTTAATAACACAAGGGACAGAAATATTATTCTATTTATTCTAATAAAGTGCAAGAAGCTCTTAAAAATATTAACATAAACAGATTTTTTACCTTTGGTGATTTGTATTGTATACCAAGAATGCAGTGCACAATGACGTAGATTGTCTGTCTATGCTGGATGCAAACCAGAGCGACTGTTGAAAATAATCTGAACTTTTTGTCAGTACATGGTAAATAGAACACGGCATCAGTTTGCTGTCAGGGATTTGTAGTGTTGTGCTGTGCCTCATCCAGTGTAGACAGCATCACTGATTAAAATAGGTTCTATCGTATTGTGTCGTATTTTGTAAGGATTTTGCTCACAGTGTTAAAACTGGTTTGATGCCATTCATAACTAATAGAACTTTCCTATTTCAGAGACTGAAAATCATCAATAAAACACAAGGTAATGATAACTTATTTTAAGAATATAGTAAGACTAACAAGAGTAAATAAAAATGCATCTGTGACTTCATATTGCTGCTTATTTTTAAGTGGATTGATAGCTCCAACACCAATTAATCAGACCTGAGCAGCTGATCAGGGTTCACCAGAAACTCTGCAGAACTTCAGTACCCAGTCCTCAATAAGTCCTCAATACCCAGGACTGGAAACCAGAGTTGTAAGTCAACAATCTAACAGTCATCCTGCCTCTCTGAATTGTCATGTTTAGAACATATTGCAGGAGATCTCAACATTGTCTCTCCTGGTCCACTTACATGTGTTTTGCTCCATCCTAGTCCAGTGCGTCTGAACAAACTAATCAAGGTCTTCAGATTAACTATAAATTTATCCTAAACTATGGGTGTGTATCTCTCAGGTCCCTTGATCATTAGTCAGTGGTTAAAGGAGAACTACACTTCCAGAACAACGATTTACAAATAATGTACTCACCCCCTTGTCATCAAAGATGTTCATGTCTTTCTTTCTTCAGTCGTAAAGAAATTATGTTTTTTGAGGAAAACATTTCAGCATTTTTCTCCATATAATGGACTGATATGGTGCCCCGATTTTGAACTTCCAAAATGCAGTTTAAATGCGGCTTCAAACGATCACAAATGCGGTTGTAAATGATCCCAGCTGAGGAAGAAGGGTCTTATCTAGCATAACAATTGGTTATTTTAATAAAAATAATACAATTTATATAGTTTTTAATGTCAAACGCTCGTCTTATCTTGCTCATCCCGACCTCTGTTTTTTTCCGGTTCATGACAGTTAGTGTATGTCGAAAAACTCCCATCTCATGTTCTCCCTCAACTTCAAAATCATCCTATATCGCTGTTTTATTTGTTAAGGGTGTTTGATCTTCTTTGCGTGTTCACTTTGCAAACACTGGGTCTGTACTTCTGCAGTGATGTAGGATGATTTCGAAATGATTTTTCAAGTTGAGTGAGAAAATACAATTGGAGTTTTTCGACGTACACTAACTGTCTTGAGTCAGAATACACAGAGTTCAGGGAGAGCAAGACAAGACGAGCATTTAAGAATAAAAGGTATTTTAAATTGTATTCTTTTAATGAAAATAACTGGTTCGCTAGATAAGACCCTTCTTCCTCGGCTGGAATAATTTACAACCACATTTGTGATCGTTTGAAGCTGCATTTAAACTGCATTATGGGATTTAAAAATCGGGGCACAATATGTTTTCCTCAAAAACATAACGACTGAAGAAAGAAAGACATGAACGTCTTGTATGACAAGGGGGTGAGTACATTATCTGTGAATCTTTGTTTTGGAAGTGGACTTTAAGGGATGCCTTAATCTCAAAACTTTTACTGTTCACTGAAATGTGTGCTCCTTAAATAGCTGTGAAAACCAGGAAGCGTTGATGCTCACTACATTCCCTTATAGGAAGTTCTGAAGCTCAAAACTTAAGAGATAATTCACTACAAAATGACGTGAGCGATTTTAAAACACAAACCAATATCATATTTGAGCATAAACATACATCACTAGACAGGTAATGTCTAATCTAGCAAACATTTACAATTTATTTATGGCTGAAATCTTGCGCATTCATGTAACAAATTATTTATCATAATGTACTGTAAATAGCATTAAAAGAGATATTCATTTTAATGCTGTGTGTAAATATCAGTAGTGATGCTGTACAGTGAGGATGGAAATAGTCACCAGTGTGTAGTGAGCCACTGTCCTTATCAATGTCTGAATTTATAATCACAATTTATCAGTTCACAACCTTGCAAACTATTAAGGTGATTGAGACGCACCCTCTGTGTGACAGTGGACTTTGAGGACCAGAGTTGAGAAGAACCTCTGACACACTAATTAGTTAATAATCACTCATGAAGAATGAGTACACTTTAATGTGAACAGAAATATGCAATATTTGACTCATATTCAGTGATGTTATTATCTTCTATTCCCTTTTGTTTGTGTCAATCACAGCTAAATAAAACCAAACACCATTCAGCCACAGGTCACTGCAGCTTTTGCTGTGTAAGTTTTTTTTTTTTTTTAAATGTCAAACACATTGTCAGTATTTATATATGTTTTGGCTTTTATAACCATTATAGGGATCACTGTTTCAGTACAGTTCTTATGTACTATCCATTTAACATTTCAGCAGCTGAATTCTTTTAGTACTTGCATAGTAATTTTAATTGTACCTGTGACGTGGTCAGAGACTGATCCGGAGACGGGCGATCCACATGCGACATCTTTATTAGCAAAACGGAGTACACCAGGCAGAGTTCAAAACACCAGCAAACGGGAACAACGAGGAGTATCCAAAGAGTAAACAGTAATCCAGGCAAAGGGGTCGGGGCAGGCAGCAAGAATCAACAAACGATAATAAACAGTCCAGTCGGCAACAGAATAACAATAGAAAGGAAAACGCTCAGGATTGATAGTCTAGCTAACCAAAACTTCGCGAGGATCCCGCCAGATCGGCCGGCTTAAAATGGCCGACTGACGGGAAGTGAACCGGGAAACCCGGAACCGGAAGTGGGAGTCCAGGTACGGGGTTATGGGAAATGTAGTTGGTTAAAAGTCCGGGGAGGGTTCCCGCTGGCGGCGGTCGGAGGGAGCCACAGAGACCGCGGTGGTGACAGAGCCCCCCCCTGCGAGCGACTCCTGGCGCGAGGAGGTGCCCGACGCCGGGGTCTACCTCTCCTACGAGGAGCTGGTCGATCCGGGTGCGCCGAGTGAAAGCTGAGTGTGAGTGAGGGGTCGAGGATGTCCTCGGCCGCGACCCAGGATCTCTCTTCAGGGCCAAAGCCCTCCCAGTCTATGAGATATTGGAGGTGACCTCTCCGGCGCCGGGAGTCCAAGATCGTGTTGACCTGATAGACCTCCTCGCCGTCGATGATGATGGGGGGAGGTCCCTGTGAGGCGGTCTCCTCTAGGTTCTCCACTCCTCCCGGGTCGTCAGTGGGCTTCAACAGAGAAACATGAAAAGTGGGTGAGATACGATACTCTGCAGGCAGTTCCAATCTGAATGATACAGGTGTGATTTGTTTAATGATCTTAAAGGGACCCACGTACCTGGGATTTAACTTTTTGCAGGGTCGGCGGAGGTGCAGGTCTCGAGTTGAGAGCCAAACCCACTGTCCCGGTTCATAAGGAGGGTTGGGCCGGCGCCTGCGGTCGGCCTGGGCTTGGGTGCGGCGCACAGCACTCTGGAGATGGACATGAGCCCGGTTCCACGTCTCCTCGCTCTGCTGAAACCAGGAATTGACTGCGGGGTGGTCTGATGGTTCACCTGACCAGGGAAACAAAGGCGGTTGGAACCCTAGGATGCATTGGAAGGGGGTGAGCTGAGTGGTGGGTTTCCGTAATGAGTTCTGTGCGTATTCGGCCCAAAACAGGAAGCGACTCCAGTCCTCCTGATGATCGTGGCAGTAGGATCGTAGGAAGCGAGACAGTTCCTGGTTTAGTCTCTCGACCTGGCCATTGGCCTGGGGGTGGTATCCCGAGGTGAGGCTGACGTTTATTCTGAGCAGACGACAGAAGCTGGCCCAGAGGCGAGACGAGAACTGGGGTCCACGATCGGACACTATATCTTCGGGTAGCCCATAGAATCGAAAAACCCAGTTACAGAGGAGTTCAGCTGTCTCCATGGCGGTGGGAAGTTTGGTGAGGGGGATGAATCGGCAACCCTTGGAGAAGCGATCAATTACCGAGAGTACCGTGGTGTAGCCGTTAGAGGGAGGCAGGTCTGTGATAAAATCGACGGCTATGTGTGACCAAGGGCGTTGTGGCAAGGGCAAGGGCTGGAGCAGGCCGGCCGGCAGGCGGCGGGGAACTTTGGAGATGTTGCATGTAGCGCATCTCTTGACAAAGTTGATGGTGTCGGCGCGTTGGTGGGGCCACCAGAATCGGTTGGAGAGCAACTGCAGGGTGGCCTCGATCCCTGGGTGGCCCGAGCTAGGGGAGTTGTGTACGTCCGCTAGGACCCGGGGTCGAAGGGCGAGCGGTACGTAAGTAAGGTTGGCGGGGCAGTCGGCTGGTGTGGGGTCTTGGGCCTGGGCCTCAGAGATTTCAGTCATAATATCCCAGTTCACGGGAGCCACGATGATGGCTGTGGGCAGGATGGTTTCTGATGAGCTGGCGGGTTGGTCGGGTTCGAACTGGCGGGAGAGCGCGTCGGCCTTAGTATTCTGGGAACCGGGGCGGTAGGTGACCGTGAAGTCGAAGCGAGAGAAAAACAGAGCCCAACGGGCCTGGCGATGATTGAGTAGCTTAGCTGAGCGGAGGTATTCCAAGTTCTTGTGATCGGTGAGAACTGTAAAGGGGTGTTTGGCGCCCTCTAGCCAATGTCGCCACTCCTCCAGGGCTAGTTTGATGGCTAGGAGTTCGCGGTTGCCCACGTCGTAATTTCTCTCGGGGGAAGTCAGCTTGTGGGAGAAGTACGCACAGGGGAACATCTTAAGTGACTCGCCCTGACGTTGGGAGAGCACCGCTCCTACCCCGGTGCTAGAAGCGTCCACCTCCACTATGAAAGGTTTGTCAGGGTCGGGATGGTGGAGGACAGGCGCCGATGTGAATCTGTGACGGAGATCATTAAAGGCCTGGAGTGCTGGTTCGGACCAGGTAAGACGTGAGGTGCCCTTCTTAACCATGGCCGTGAGTGGTGCCGCCACGGTACTGAAGTGGCGGATAAATCGTCGGTAAAAGTTCGAAAAGCCCAGGAAGCGCTGGAGTTCTTTGAGGGTCTTGGGTCGGGGCCAGTTTAACACAGCGTTCACCTTCTGCTCGTCCATAGATACTCCTTCGGGGCTGATGACGTAACCAAGAAAGGAGATCTTGTCCAGGTGGAATTCACACTTTTCCTCTTTGGCATAGAGCTGGTGTGAGATGAGACGCTGGAGGACTGCCCGAACGTGAGTGATGTGTTCATCATAGGTGTTGGAATACACGAGGATATCATCAATATAGACTATCACCCAGCGGTTCAACATATCTCGAAACACGTCGTTGATGAAGGCCTGGAAGAACGACGGACTGTTGGCCAGCCCAAAGGGCATCACCGTGTATTCATAGTGGCCCGAGGTTGTGGAGAAGGCGGTCTTCCATTCATCCCCAGCGCGGATCCTGATGAGGTTATAGGCCGACCGTAGGTCCAACTTGGTGAAGATTCTGGCAGTGCGGAGTTGTTCCAGGGCGGCGGGGACGAGCGGAAGTGGATAGCGGTATTTAATGGTGATGTCATTTAGCCCTCGGTAGTCGATGCAGGGGCGGAGACCTCCGTCCTTCTTTTTGACGAAGAAGAAACCCGCCGAAGCTGGTGAGGTGGATGGTCTAATGAAGCCCTTGGCCAGCTCCTCCTGGATGTATGTGTTCATGGCTGTAGATTCGGCTTGTGATAGTGGGAAGATGCGCCCTCTAGGGGGTGTTGCCCCGGGAAGGAGGTCGATGGCACAATCCCCTGGCCGGTGGGGAGGTAGCTGGGTGGCCTTGAGAGGGCTGAAGGCCTCGAGGAGGTCTTGATATTCCGAGGGGATGGCTTTCTTGACGGGCTGGGTCTTAGAAGGGATCTGTAACGGGATCCTAGGTTGGAGACAGTGTTCTTGGCAGTAGGGTGACCAATGTGAAATGGTGCGATTGGTCCAGGTGATGGTGGGTCCATGAAGGTTGAGCCAGGGGTAGCCTAATATGACGGGAGTGTGGGGTGATGTGATGACAAAGAAGCGAATGATCTCGTGATGGTTGGGTTCGATGTGGAGGGTGATGTTATCAGTGGTGTGATGGATCTTGCCGGAGCCTAGTGGTCGCCCGTCGAGGGCGGCCACTGTAACATGGGAGGAACAAGAAGAAACAGGTACGTGATTAGTGGTGACAAACTGGGCATCCATAAAATTCCCCGCAGCCCCCGAGTCTATCAGAGCGGTAGTCTTAATTGTAATATTCCCGAAGGCCATCGTTCCAACCACTCTGGGCCGCGAGTGTTCGGAAGGTCAGTGCGTAATCAGCCGCCGTACGCCGGCCCTGCCGCAGCGCCATTATTTGCTCTCCCGCCTCTCCGTTCCCTGAGCTAGGTTCAAACACCTCCCTAAAACGTTGCAGGAAAGCAGAGAACGAAGGAAAGGTGGGTTGGTCTAGGCGCCAAACCGCCGTGGCCCACTCCAATGCCCTCCCAGTAAGCAGTGAACAGACAAATGCTATCTTAGCCTCGTCAGTGGGGTGTAAGTGCGGCTGCTGACTGACAAAAAGCGAACATTGAAGCAGGAAGCCCTTACATTTCGTGGGAGTCCCATCAAACTTTTCCGGGAAAGCCAGGCGTGGGCCGGTGGCGACCGCTTGCGCTGCTGGAGGTGGTGGTGTGGGCGCGGGCGGTGGTGTCGCTGGTGGGCTCAGCTGCAATCCCTGCAAAGCTTGCACAAGCTGTCCTGTGAGGTTGGTTAAACGGTCCAGCTGCTGCTGATGGGCCAATAGCGTGGAGGCTTGTGAAGATAACTCCGTAGCGATTTGCAGTACCGTAGCGGGGTCCGTTGTGGGCGCTGGTTGAACTGTCGCTGGATCGTGAGGCGGCGAAGTTTTCTGTGACGTGGTCAGAGTACACCAGGCAGAGTTCAAAACACCAGCAAACGGGAACAACGAGGAGTATCCAAAGAGTAAACAGTAATCCAGGCAAAGGGGTCGGGGCAGGCAGCAAGAATCAACAAACGATAATAAACAGTCCAGTCGGCAACAGAATAACAATAGAAAGGAAAACGCTCAGGATTGATAGTCTAGCTAACCAAAACTTCGCGAGGATCCCGCCAGATCGGCCGGCTTAAAATGGCCGACTGACGGGAAGTGAACCGGGAAACCCGGAACCGGAAGTGGGAGTCCAGGTACGGGGTTATGGGAAATGTAGTTGGTTAAAAGTCCGGGGAGGGTTCCCGCTGGCGGCGGTCGGAGGGAGCCACAGAGACCGCGGTGGTGACAGTACCACATTTGCGACGCATATATAGGAAGTGACATAAAACTGTGTTGAAAATTCTAGAAAATTGTTCTCATGCTGTAAGTCAGTTCCCACTCTTTTGTTTATTTGTTTGTTTTTAACATTTACATTTTGGTTCTTGTTTTCTCTCTCATTTTTAGATGCTGGAGAAAAAGCAGCCAGGCTAAAGCATTTAAAGTGGAAACTTTTGTCGTGGCTCAAAAATCCAGGATTGGGATGGTGGAAGGAGCAGAAGAAGCAGAAGATCAGAGATCAGGCAGAGATCTACTGATGCCCCTGAAGGAATCATTTAACTAATGTGTTAGTTAAACCAAAAATTTTCAGCACTCACCTTCATGTCTTTCCAAACCTGTAAAACTTTTGGAAAGGTAGTAAAGACAGCATTAAAGTAAGCCATGTGACTCCAGTTGTTTAACCTTAATTTTATGAAGTGATGTGAGTTGTTTATTTGCACAAAAAGCATTGCATTTATATTTACACACAAACAAAAATCTTATGGAGCTTTTGTGAAAATGCGTTGGAGATACCTAATGTATGAATAAAGACGTAATTTTGTTTTTTGCATACACAAGGCATCTGTTAAAAATATCTTTATTTGCATTCTGCACAAAAGTTTCTTATGGGTTTGGAGTGACATGAGAGTCCGTAATTAATGGCAAAATTAGCATTTTTTGGGTGAGATGTGTTCTAATGTGGTTAGAATTGGTCATTGTCCTGTGTTATAAACATTTTCAGTATTTTTAAAGATTATTGTTTTGAAAAATCAGTTTTAAATAAATACTGCTCCTTTGAAAGTTGTATTTGAAGAACACTGAAAATATGTTTTCCACAAAAATATTGGGCAGCACAACTGTTTTCCACATTGATAATAATCTAAAATCTTTCTTGAGCAGCAAATCATATTAAAATGTTTTCTGAAGGGTCATGTGACACTGAATATTGGAGTAATTATGATGAAAAGTTCACATGAGTAAATTACCTTTCACAATGTATTCATATAGAAACATATAGTTATATTTTATAATTATACTGTTTTTACGGTATGTTTAATCAAATGCAGGCTTAATTTGTGATCAGGAAAGTGATTTTTACTTTAAAGATGTATTTAATGTGTCAATAAATTTTGTAGTACTCTTGTGGAATTGTCTTATTTTAAATATGAGATAAATATAATCATGAATTTACGGTTGAAATTCAGTCTGAAAAAGACTTTAACTTTACAACCACATTTAGACATAATTTGGACGTCTTTTTATAGACGTCTTTTCGTCTTTCACTTTTCTACCAAATTTTCACGTTGTTTAGACGTCTGGCACTGTCGTCCTTTCGACGTCTTTTCGACAAGTTTTTGCTGGGTGGGTAGTAACTTGCTAATCATGTTAGAATCATGTTAATCATGTTAGAATCATGCTAGTAATGTGTTAGTAACTTGCAAGTCATGCTAACAACATGCTAGTAACATGATAATCATGGTAGAATCATGCTAGCAACATGCAGGTAACTTGCTAATCATGTTAGAATTGTGGTAGCAACAGGGTAGTAAAATGTTAAACATGCTATTAACATGCTAGCAACATGCTAATCATGCTAACAACATGATAGTAACTTGTTAATCATCCTAGAAACATGCTGGCAACATGTTAGTAACTTGTTAATTATTATAACATCCTAGTTACATGTTATTCATGTTAGTAACATGCTAACAACGTGCTATCTATCTATCTATCTCTCCATCTATCTATCTGAGACTGTATTGCCTTCAAAACATTCAAACTTTAAGCTTTTAAAACTACTTTAAACTTCAAACTATTGTTTCACCTGCTGACAGTGTGGAAGGTGTTTCTCTCAAAAAGGAAATCTTAAGCCTCACACTGGAGAGAAGCCTTACACATGCTCTCAGTGTGGAAAGACCTTCATACACCAAGGAACCCTTTATACCTACATGAGTCTTCACACTGGAGAGAAGACTTACACCTGCAAACTGTGGGAAAACACTGAACCGGAAAGTAAATTTTCAGACTCACATGAGAGCTCACGCTGGAGAGAAGCCCTTCATGTGCGATCAGTGTGGAAAGGGTTTCATGCGTAAAGAAAGCCTTAATAATCACATGAGGATTACTCAAGAGAGAGCTGCTGTATATGTCATCAGTGTGGAAAGAGTATGATATTCGCCTTAAGAAGCACATAGTGACTCACACTGGAGAGAAGCCTTTTATGTGCCCTCACTGTGGAATGAGTTGCGCAAACAACACAAACTTTGAAGTGCACTTGAGAGTTCACACTAGAGAGAAGCCTTAGACATGCAAACTGTGTGGAAAGAGCTTCACAAATAAAGGATCCCATTACGTGAGGACTCACACTGGAGGAAAGCTTTTCATGTATCTTTAGCATGAGAAGACTCTGGTATATTAAATAGATCTGAGAAGTCACGTGCCCCCAGTCTTTTAATATGAAAAATGACCAGACTCCAAACAATTGCTTATAAATCTGTCATTATGCTATAGTATTACCAAATATTGGATATTCAATCTTTTTACCAACTCGTTTTCTTTCATTTAGGACTGGTTTTCCGTTTCTGTTTGCATTTGATTAATCGTAGTTCTCATTTATCCGAACGTAGGCACCTCATTACTAATGTGAGTATTATACCCATTTCATCCTACCCTGAACTGTATTCAATATGCTTTTATGATAACTCTGTCTGTGATAAACCTCTCTCTCTCACACACACACACACGCACGCTCAAACTGCCGTGTCTTTAGCCTAAGTTTTGAGGCTTTCATGTTCTCACAGAGTGGACGAAAGTTCACAAATAAATGCCTTAGCACAGAGAGAGCTTCAGCTTGTTGTTCAATGGTATTGTCTCTGTTTGACAGTGTCAGTGTGCAGGATATATATAACTAAAATATAACAGTTTTGATTTGTTGTTCCATGAAATGTTATAATATAAACAATCTTAACGTGTTCATTCGTGTATGCCACGATGGTCAGATTTAACAGGAACAGTGTGTTACTTCTCATCTTCCCCATTCATTTTCAATGGCTGGCCATTTTTGACAAGTGTGACTGTGCAATTTTGTACAAAATAAAAGCATTTAAAAGCAAACTTAATGATTAAACATTAAAGCACATTAGTATGATTTTTTTTTTTATCTCATTGAAAATTACGTGAAGATTATTCATACATTTTTTTTTTTTTTTTCACTCAAAAATTAGGTGCCTACTCTCGGATAAATGAGGTCTATGATTAATCAGCTGCAAACAGAAACACAAAACCAGTCCTAAATGAAAGAAAACAAATTGACAACAAGATTGATCCAATATTTGGTGATAATATAGCATAATGACAGATTTATAAGCAACTGTATGGAGTCCAGTCATTTTTGACTGGAAAACACCACAAGTGTGACTAGGTGAAATAAAACCCACAAAAAGTGATAAATTAGTGATGAAAGTACTTATACCCTGTGTCAACAAAGTCAGTAACTTTGAGTCCAATGCGATAAGCAAAAGCTGGTGTAGCACAGGCTCTGGGATGCATGTCCACAACGCTACGTACTATTGAATCACATCAAAAGGTCATGTGGAATGTAGGTGGAACAACAGACCCAGTGTTTACAAAGCGAGCGTGCAAAGACTAAGAAAGTGCAAGTAAGTCAAACACTGTTTACAAACAAAAAGGTACAACAATGTCAGACGATTCTGAAGTTGTAGGAGAAAATAAGATTGAGTTTTTTGCAATACTCTACCTTTTTGAGCTGGAGTACACAGACAATGAACTTAGACGTGATTCGTAGCACCGTGAATGCGCATCCCAGAGTCTGTGCTACACCAGCTTTTGTGCTTAAAGTATACAAAATTTAAAAAAAAAAAAAAAAATGAGCGATCGTTTCGCTACATAAGACCCTTCTCCTTTGGCTGGGATCATTTAGAGCTCTTTGAAGCTGCATTTAAACTACATTTTGGAAGTTCAAATTCAGGGCACCAATGACAAGGGGGTGAGTAAATTATTTGTAAATGGTTGTTCTGGAATTGGAGTTCAATTAATGGAGTTCATTTAATACATTTCCAGTTCATTCAATTAATTAGACATGCTCTTTGATTAATACAATTTTATTTAACCATTAAAAAAGGAGTTGATAAAAATTTAAATGGAAAAAAATAGAATCCAGAAAAATTAAAACAGAAAAAATTTAATTTGGCAAAAAATAAAACAGATTTCATAGGGCCCTACATACAGCAAATTTTGAGAGAAATAAAACAAGGAAGTTATTTAAATGCAAAACTGAAAAACCACAATTCACAATTGCGTATTGAACCGTGGATGTTGTATCGATGTAAGGTGGAGAGGGAGACGAGAGGCGAGGGGATCCATTTGCGAGCTTTTATTTACAGGACAAGACAAAGGCATGGTCAGACAGGCAGGGTCAGAATAACAATAAACAGGTATGTTGGAGGCGAGGCACAAGAGTAGTCCGTTAGGCAGGCATGGGTGAGGCAGAGGGATAATCCATACAACGAGTGAGAGTCAGGAAGGTAGGTGGCGAGACCGACGAAAACGAGGTAGCCAGGCGAGAATACAAAACTAAGGGAACTAGGAACCTAGGAAACACGGGACTAGGAAACTTAGAAAACAAGGAACTCAGGAAACTAGGTAACTAGGAAACTTAGAACCACTGTGCAACAGTGCTAGCACTAGGAGAGTGCTAAACGCAACAAACACAGTTCTCCACATTTACAACTCCACAATACTCTGTAACTACTGAGTGAAAGTCCGGGGCTTAAATAGGGCCGCTGATTGGCCACAGGTGTATGGTGCAACCAGCGTGGTGGATAGTGGGACATGTAGTCCCATGACAATGTGTAATGAGGACTCGTGAGAAGCGTGTAAGATCCAATCGCGAGCTTTATTAACAGATCGTAGTCAAGACAGGCAGGGTCGATAACCAAACAAACAGGAATATCCAGGGCAAGGCAAGAGCGTAAATCCAGGAAACAGGCAGAGTCCAAAACCAGGGAGAGCAGTCCGAAAGGTAACAAATAAACAAGGAAATGAAACCAGACAGAACTATGGCAAAACAAAGACAAAACTATGATCAAGAAACAAAACCGTGAAAAGACAAAAACAGGGCAAAGGAAACAGGGAAAAACGCTTGGTAGAGTCCGCATGAGCAAAACAATACTTCGCGAGTGTCTGTTTGGCATGGCCTGCCTTTAATGGCTGCCAAACAGGAAGCTACCAGCGAAGCAGCAGAGGGAGCAGCAACAGTCAGTCAGTAGGTGAGGGCTCCCTCTGCTGGCGTGGCGTTACAGAATCCCCCCCCCTAGGAGCGACTCCTGGCGCTCAGACAACAACAGTCCAGGAGGGTGGGGGAACAGAGGCAAAACAGGGGGTGGGACGGAGGGCCAGGTCCATGTAGAGGAAGTGGGCCTGGATCGTGGAGCAGGGACAGACAGTGAAGTACTGGAGGACCTGGACTATGGAGCAGAGGCAGACAGTGAAGCACTGGAGGACCTGGGCCATGGAGCAGTGGCAGACAGTGAAGCACTGGAGGACCTGGACTGTGGATCAGTGGCAGACAGTGGATCCTTGGAGGACCTGGGCCGTGGAGCAATGGCAGACAGTGGAACACTGGAGGGCCTGGGCCGTGGAGCAATGGCAGACAGTGGAACACTGGAGCAGGGAGAGCAGGGAGAGCCGGTAGCCATGGCGGGGCAGGCAGAGCAGGCAGCCATGGCGGGGCAGGCAGAGCAGGCAGCCATGGCGGGGCAGGCAGAGCAGGCAGCCATGGCGGGGCAGGCAGAGCAGGCAGCCATGGCGGGGCAGGCAGAGCAGGAAGCCATGGCGGGGCAGGCAGAGCAGGCATAGCAAGGAGCCATGGCGAGGCAGGCAGAGCAGGAAGCCATGGCAGGGCAAGCAGGGCAGGCAGAACAGGAAGCCATGGCGAGGTTGGCGGAGCAGGCATAACAGGGAGCCATTGCAGGACAGGCAGAGCAGGCAGAGCAGACAGGAGCAGAGATATCCATAGTGGAATTAGTGACATCCATAGCAGGGCGGTGTGATCACGGACGACCACCTTGGCCGTGGCATGACAGGCAGAGAGTTCATTGTAGGCCTTCTTGGCTGTGACATGGCGGTCAGAGAGTTCGTGATAGGTCTCCCTGGTCGTGACAGGACAGAGAGAGAGTTCATAGGAGGACGCCGCCCCCATAGGAGGATCTACAGCTTGCGCTGACACCTCTGGGGGCATGGGCGCAGATGCTTGGGCAGGTGTGGCAGGGAGTTCATAAATGGGCGCCACCTCCTTAGGAGGATCCACAGCTTGAGCTGACACCTCAGGAGGTATGGGCGTGAACTCGTGGACAACCGAGGCCTCAGAAGCAGACGTATGGTCAGATGAGGCCTCTGGGGCAGACTCGCAGTCAGGCAAGGCCTCTAGAGCAGACTCGTGGATAGACGGGGCCTCTGGAGCAGATTCGTGGACAGACGAGGCCTCTGGACCAGACTCACGGACAGACGAGGCCTCTGGACCAGACTCATAGATAGACGAGGCCTCTGAAGCAGACTCGTGGACAGATGAGGCCTTTGGAGCACAGTGTGCTGCCCACACACTGAAAATGGCTACGGCCATTACAGGCAGCACAGTATATAGTGGGATGTCTGGTGACCTTGAGGGTGTGGATGTTATGGGCTTGTGGCTTGTGAATGTAGGCTCTGCGTGGCTTGGGTGTGTGGGCTCTGCGTGGCTTGGGAGCGTGGGCTCTGCGTGGCTTGGGAGCGTGGGCTCTGCGTGGCTTGGGAGCGTGGGCTCTGCGTGGCTTGGGAGCGTGGGCTCTGCGTGGCTTGGGACAACAGTTTCTTGCCTTGACTCGGGGAGGCCTGCCGTGGCCTGACTTGACTCGGGGAGGCCTGCCGTGGCCTGACTTGACTCGGGGAGGCCTGCCGTGGCCTGACTTGACTCGTGAAGAACAGTGGTGACTTGACCTGGCTCGTGAAGGTCAGCTGTGATTTGACTTGGCTCAGGGAGATCAGCTGTGGCTTGACTTGGCTCATGAAGGTCAGCTGTGGCTTGACTTGGCTCATGAAGGTCAGCTGTAGCTTGACTTGGTTCATGAAGGTCAACTGTGGCTTGACTTGGCTCGGGAATAACAGCAGAAACTTGATTTGGCTCATGAAGATTTGCTGTAGCTTGGCTTGGCTCAGGGACAACATGGCCTGACTCAGGAACAACATGGCTTGACTCAGGAACAACATGGCTTGACTCAGGAACAACATGGCTTGACCCATGGGGAACAGCTGTGACTTGGCTTGACTCGTGGGGAACAGCTGTGACTTGGCTTGACTCGTGGGGAACAGTTGTGACTTGGCTTGACTCGTGGGACACAGCTGTGACTTGGCTTGACTCGTGGGACACAGCTGTGACTTGGCTTGACTCGTGGGACACAGCTGTGACTTGGCTTGACTCGTGGGACACAGCTGTATCTTGGCTTGATTCATGGGGAACAACAGCTGTGTCTTGGCTTGACTCATGGAGAACAGCTGTATCTTGGC
The DNA here is from genome assembly GCA_036247105.1 of Cirrhinus mrigala. Lineage (NCBI taxonomy): Eukaryota > Metazoa > Chordata > Actinopteri > Cypriniformes > Cyprinidae > Cirrhinus > Cirrhinus mrigala. Next base: position 369,656 of record JAMKFB010000053.1, read on the forward strand.
TTGATTCATGGGGAACAGCTGTGTCTTGGCTTGACTCATGGAGAACAGCTGTATCTTGGCTTGGCTCATGGAGAACAGCTGTATCTTGACTTGGCACAGAAAGTGTAGCCCTGACTTGACTTGACACTGGAGGATCAGGCATCACTTGATTTGTTTTGGGTGCAGCAGATATGGCGAGATGAGATTTGGGTGAGATGACTTTGATTTGATGAGGCTCAGGCGTGGCAGCCATCTTGGCCGGGGACCCAATGGGGGCAGCCATCTTGTGAACAGGCTTGGGTATGGCGTCCATCTTGTGAACAGGCTTGGGGATGGCGGCCATCTTGTGAACAGGCTTGGGGATGGCGGCCATCTTGTGGACTGGCTCAGGGATGGCGGCCATCTTGTGGACTGGCTCAGGGATGGTGGCCATCTTGTGGACTGGCTCAGGGATGGCGGCCATCTTGTGAGCTGGTTGTGGGAGGGCAGCCATGACGGGTGCAGACTCTGGAGTGGCAGGCATGGCGTGAGCAGGCCCTGAAGTGGCAGGCATGGCGTGAGCAGGCCCTGGAGCGGCAGGCATGGCGTGAGCAGGCCCTGGAGCGGCAGGCATGACGTGAGCAGGCTGTGGCTTGGCAGACATGACGTGAGCAGGCTGTGGCTTGGCAGACGTGACGTGAGCAGGCTGTGGCTTGGCGGACGTGACGTGAGCAGGCTGTGGCTTGGCGGACGTGACGTGAGCAGGCTGTGGCTTGGCGGACGTGACATGAGCAAGCTTGGGCTGGGTGGTCTTGACTTGAGCGGACTTTGGCTTGGCAGACTTGGTAGGGGAAGTCTCTGGCATGATCGTGACAATACCGGACATGACGTGTGTGAATATGGGTGTGGCTGGAACAGGAGGATGGTAGGGTTTATCATCGGCGACCCCTACAGTAAATGCCGATCCGGCCATCAACAGAGCATAGTCAATATATCGGATTAATGACCAGTGGCGGTGATGACGTGGCATATTTACTGAAATGTCCTTGTTTAAACCAAAGAAGAAAATGTCCTTAAGAAAACTGTCCTGAAAGTCCACCAAGTGACAGAGCTCACAAAAATCCATGACATACTGCTCAATGTGCCGGTTACCTTGACGAAGTTGAACGAGGCGTGATGCTGGGTCCATGGTGATCTGTGTATGAAAGCCGCTGGATCTTTGGGAGGCGAAGTATTCTGTAATGAGGACTCGTGAGAAGCGTGTAAGATCCAATCGCGAGCTTTATTAACAGATCGTAGTCAAGACAGGCAGGGTCGATAACCAAACAAACAGGAATATCCAGGGCAAGGCAAGAGCGTAAATCCAGGAAACAGGCAGAGTCCAAAACCAGGGAGAGCAGTCCGAAAGGTAACAAATAAACAAGGAAATGAAACCAGACAGAACTATGGCAAAACAAAGACAAAACTATGATCAAGAAACAAAACCGTGAAAAGACAAAAACAGGGCAAAGGAAACAGGGAAAAACGCTTGGTAGAGTCCGCATGAGCAAAACAATACTTCGCGAGTGTCTGTTTGGCATGGCCTGCCTTTAATGGCTGCCAAACAGGAAGCTACCAGCGAAGCAGCAGAGGGAGCAGCAACAGTCAGTCAGTAGGTGAGGGCTCCCTCTGCTGGCGTGGCGTTACACAATGGAACAGTTCAATAATATATTGAGAATTGTGACATCCCTAGTTTTAATGCTTTAAATGTTTTGATGCATCTTGTTTTGTCTCTTTTTTTGCTTTAGACCAGATGGTGCTGAAAGAGGAGAGTCAAGATCGGAATGAAACAGAAGAAAATGAGAAACATTATGATCTCATAACTGAAAAGACTTTCTTTCAAAAAAGAACTCAGAAGACAGCAACTAGAAATTGTTTCACC